>JAEIFJ010000629.1:0-49780 GCA_018903435.1 Leucophenga varia
GATGAAAAGTGGATCACTTACGATAACTTCCAGCGAAAAAGGCTGGTTGAAGAGCGGTGAGCCGACCCAAACCATCGACAAGCCCTGATTGACGGCTAGGAAGGTTTTGCTGTGTGTGTGGTCGGATTGAAGCGAATTATCCACTATGAGCGCTCAACTATGGCCAGACGCTTAATTCGATCATCTACTGCGAGCAATTCGACCGTTTGAAGTAGTCGTTTAACCGTGGCGACCAGAATTGGCTAACAGGAAGGGGGGTGTTCCACCAGGACAACGCTCGGCCTCACATCTTTGATGACCCGCCAGAAGCTACGGAAGCTCGGATGGGATGTCCTATCGCACCCACCGTATAGTCCGGACCTGGCAACAAGTGATTACCATCTTATCCGAGCATGCAAAACGCTTTGGTGGTACTACGTTGGCCTCAAAAAGGCTTGCGAAAACTGGTTGTCTGAGTTTTTTGCAAATAAGGAGGGGGTTCTTATAAGGGGGGGCATAAATAAATAAATAGCAAATAATTCACGCTCTAAAATTCCAAAACAAAAATGTTAAATGCACTTTTAAGTATCTCGTTTACAACAGCAATAATAATTTTAATGTAGACAAAACTTTTTTTATGTTTAAAACATTTAAAAAAACATTAACACACAAAAAAAGCCAAATTTAGATAGAAACAGAATGTGTAAAGTTTTCTGGCATTTTTCGTTCGTTGGCGTAAATTAGAAGGCGACAAAATGAGGCAACAGTGTTGACGAAAGTGAAAAAGTCATGTGTAAAAGTTTTCCACTTAACACGCTGATGATGCATTAATACCGCGCATTATTTTCAACTTTAACGCAGCTACGCATTAATTTCAATGCTCGCATCAGATAGAAAGATACAGATACACACCAACTTATACCCACAAATATCTTTACACACATCAATTTTGACTGATGTGCACACACACACACACATACAATAATGACGTCAGCAGTCATTTTAGCAGCTGCTTTTTCTAGCAAGCATTTTTTTTTATTATTATTTTTTTTTTAATTTTCTTGAAGAACGCAATTAAAATACAAAACATTTGCTTGACGTCAATTAAATTGAGAGCTTTTTAAGCATTTATTTCTTTTCTTCTTAGCTGTTGCTTGGTTTAAGTAAGTGGGTACCTTTTGACTTTGTATCTCTTCATCATGGCGTTTTTAAGATGAATGAGTAGATGGATGGATGATGTCGTATGTGAAGTGTTAAAACTTTGGCAATTATTTAAATTTTGCAAAGCTTCCAGTTTGTTATTGTAAGAGAATATTTTATAATGAATTAATTTTTATTGAAGCCTGTTTTATTAATGAGGTAATATGAAATTAAACTGTGTACGAAATCTCTGAAAAAAAATACAGAAAAGATAGATAAATAGATATACTTCACTAGAAAACAATTGAAAAGATACTTTAAAAAACTTCATCAACTAATACAAAGTTTTCTTATAGAGATGAGAGGATTTTGATAGCTGATAGCTGGTCCATGGTACAATGAAACAAGGTATAGCCACTGCTTCAAATAAGGAGCTTGTTCTTTTGCTCTTGTGTATGAAAGAGATAGATGAGAAAGAGCTGAAAATATAAATTCATATAGTTTTGTTGGTTGGTTTTGAAAGAAAATGTTGTTGCTTTTGACAAATTTTTGATGAAAGCACAGCAAAAACAGGTTTAGTATAATTTTGATCATCACTGGCTTTGGTAAAATTCGAAGCAGGGATGGCTTGGAGTCAATAGTCCGATACTATCAAAGTTTAGACACAATTATGTGGTCAAATGTTAACTTAAGAACAGAAAAAGAAACATTTTCCTGAAGAAAAAAAATAAAATAGACAAGGGAAAACGTTAACTTCGCTGGAACCGAAGCTGAAATACCCATTACACAAAACTTTTAATAGTTTATATGTTCACTGGGCGCTTAGATTAAATTTCACGATGAATTTGGTCAAATTTGTATGGAGGCTTTCGAAATGGGCGGTAAATTTGTATGGGGGTATATCTAAAAAGGGGGTCACATTTTGGTGGCATTCCTGGGGTCTCCGATGCCTCCTTCAATGCGTTACAAACTTTTGGACAAAACTGAATCCCCTTTACACTATGTGTAACGGGTATAAAAATGATGTTGACTTTGTTTTGGACTTTTGTTTTTTTTTAATGGGCTGATCATATCAATAGTGTTATACATTACAAATTTTTTTTTATTTACATGATGTGTTTTTTAAAGCCTTAAAAACATTCTGACAAAAATGTTGGCCAAAAAATACTAGAGTATCACGACCATTCTGAATGTATTTTAAATAAAACGTTATTGTCTGCTACAGAGAACTGCAAAACGCACACTTTCCTTGAGTCAGCTAAGACGCAAAAATTCAATTGTAACTGGCGAAACACAGAGTCGAATGAAAATCAGCTCATGCTCACGAACAGGTCAATCGTGTACAACGGACAGCCTTCGTTCCTTAACGTTTTTCTTACGTTTGCTCACTCTGCGAAGCTAAACATTGAATAAACTCTGCCTTTTCTCAAGAACGGCTCATTCGGCTTATTGCATTTGCAATAATTTCATTTGCGTCTAGCTGGCGGGAAAACGCATGTATATTGTTATTATATACAAAGTTTACTTATACGAGTTGAGTTTGCTCATTTGAGTTTTTTTTTTTTACTCAACACGATCATTGTTCAACCGAACGAGCAGAAGTAAACGCAGCGAGCAAAACAAATGTTCCAAATTTGGGTGATTTTAACTCGAGTGTAAAAACATATGCAAGCGTTAGCTTGAGCGGTTCTGCCGAATGGGTTGGTTATTCGGGTATTGTTCGTGTATGAACCTTTTTGCGCTCAACGGAAGTCGTTCTCTGGTCTGCCGCTTTAGACAAAGTTCAGAGTGGTCAATGCGAGTTTTCAATTGTTAACAATTTGTAGCTTTGGAAGCTACCAGTTTTTCTCACATACATTTTTTTTTTAAATTAGCTTACCATGCATGAGTGTGAAAGAGAAAAATAGAACTAAAATGGCAACACTAGTCGCAACATGTCAATAAAAAAACCATATTTTGATTTAGAGTTGTATTTTTTTTTATCCCAAACAACTGTGATGATCTTTGCGTTGAGCATGTGAAGAGTTTTTATTCATTTGTAATAGCTGTGGACAAGCAATCTTTTTGGCTTCTGCTGCCGTTACCTGATTTGATTACAATTAGAAATAAAAAATTAAACAAAAGTAAAAAAAAAAAGAAAACAGAAAATGAAAATTTGTGTTCACAAACGAATTACATTAATAAAATCTTAAATACTTGCTACACTAAATATTAAAACAATTTGTGAATTATATATATTTGAACATTTTTAATGAAAATGCATTGATTTGAAAACAGTTTAAATGGGAGTTCTTTTAAAGCGTTCACGATCAAAGGTTGTGTGCCAAAATATTCCAAAAGATTTCAATAAAAATAATAAAGTAGAATATTTATTATTTTCAATAAAATAAAATTGAAACAGAATATCGCTTAACGATGCAAATAAAAATGTACAAAGTTTCATTCAAATTAATACCAGCAACAACACTTTCGCTTGACTTTGTAACAAAATGTAAATGCTCTGTAAATAAGCAACTTAAAATGTATTAAAAGCAGTCAAATAAAAATACACAAGGACTACTTACAATTAAGAGCAGAGACATGTAACTACTACAATAAAATAAATGAAAAAAAGAAAAAAAAACTTAAATTAAATTAAAACTTGAACATGAAACACTTGTAATGCTGCAAGTGAGAATGACAAAGAATAAGGACAACAGTATTGTTTTAGAGTAAAAAGAAGTAAAAAAAGAAAAGGACGGAGACTAGGCGAATAAAAAAAAAAAAAAAAAAAAAAAAAAAACATAAAAAAAAGTAAAAAAAAAAAAAAAAAAAAAAAATGCATGTAAAATAAGGCAAAGCATAAAACGGACAAATGTAAGCAGATACATGCAACCAAAAAGTAAAAGGATAATACAAACAGAAATATAACATGAACGAATACTGTAGGAGATCTACAAAGGCAACAAGGACGACGAGACTCAACTACGATGAAATTTCCAAAGGCTCAAAGTAAAGCTGATTGCAGCATTTAAAAAGGATTTCAAGTATTCAAAAATGCTCAAGAGAAATAAGATAATTGAGAACGAGAAGCAGACGTCGTGAATATTGTTAAAGTAAAGCGAGTAGCATCGTTGTTGTGGTTAAGCAGCAAAAATCAACAACAACAACGAAAGGACGAACAAGGAACAAATGGACGATCGATTGTAACGCGCTGTTGCATGTTCTAGTAATGCAGCTACTTACTACTTGGCCAACAGCAACAGCACCACTACACGCGCTACATGCATTTTTAATGTTTTTCATTTTTAATTTCTTTTTTTTTTTTTTTTGCTTAAATTGCAGCCCGTTGATTACTTTGCTGCACATGTTGCTTCTTGTATTCTTCTTTTTTTTTTTTTTGCTGAAAGTTCATTTTCTACGCATTTTCGTGCAATTTAATATTCATGTCCGTACATGCAACAATAACCTTAATATCCGCTTGTAATTCTTTGAAACATATTCGCGCTGCCACATAATACCGTAGTGAACACTTTTGTCGTTCCCTTTTAGCGTTTTCTTTAGTTCTGCGTAAATTATTGTGCGTGTTTGCTTTAAAAATGTAAACGATTTAATTTAAAACATAAAAGTATTTATCGAGACATGTATGTAGTGTATCTGGTAAATGAACATATTCGAGGTTTGTATGAGAAATTTTTTATTAGTGTCAGTTTTTGTGTAGAAGTGTCCTGTTAGTTTGTTGATGTGGAATAATAATCAATAAACAATTTTTTTAAAAATCGATTTTCTAAACGATTCAATCGATTTTTTCTTAACGATGTTCGATTGAAACTGCAAAAAAACTCGATTAATCGAAGAAAATCGTATATAATAAATTTGTCTAAAAATCGATTTTTTTTAAAGGTGAATCGATTGATCGATTTAATCTTTTTTTAAAGTGAAATGATCTTTTAAATTCGAAATGATCAGTTTTTCTAAAAATCGATTTCTTTAAATCGATGGATTTAATCGATTTTTTTATTAATGATATATTCATCGTTCGATTTTACAGAGATTTGTTTTTGCACTTTGAAACTGCCAAAAACTCGATTAATTGAAGAAAAGTCGGATATAATCAAATTGTCTAAAAACTCGATTTCTTTTAAATCGATCAATCGATTTAATCGTTTTTTTTACAGATGAACTGATCGTTCAATTTTACAGAGAAATAAGATGTGTGGTATTTGTTCTTCACTTTGAAACTGCCAAAACTCAATTAATCGAAAAAATCGATTTTTTAAAGACAATCGAATTAAATCGATGTTGTCAAATAATCACGCAGGGGTTGATTCCTAAAATTTTTAATGAAAAAATATTACAATTCAAATTATATTTTCAGGGTGTCTTGGTTTGCATATTTACAAAATGTAAGCCTATTACTGATCTATTCCATTGAAGCCTCATTGTAGACTTTACAATTTCGATATCTTTAATTTGATCTTAACCGACAGATGGATATTTCTTCAACACGATAACATAAGCTTTTCCTTAAAATGTTGATTCATTGATTCAGACTTTATTTGGACCAATAACTTATTTCCTAGCAGTACTGGCTCGGGTCAGTTGTCTCTCATGAGCCAGTCAGTAACTGGTGGCTGGTCACGGCTGATGCAGAGTCTTCCCAGTGTTGGTCAGCGACTGTCCTAGGCTGTTGCAGAGAGTAATGGAAAAATAGAATAGGAAACAAACAAATTTCAGTACCGCTTCAGGGTTCTGTTTCGGAACATAAAAAAATTTCGTATAACGTATTGTATGTACAGCTCTCGCAAAAGTGTTTCTGTCTGTCTGTCTGAGTAATTGCTTTGAAGTTAATAATTGTTTACTTTATATTTACATGGAAATTAGCTTAATAGTTAATCAACTTTACGTAATAACTTCCGTGCAATCTGAGTAAATAGGAGTATAATTCAGTAAAAATTTAAAATAAACTGAAATAAATGAACATTTTTATTTATAATAACGCCCAAATGAAGCACAAAGACTCAAAATTTTTTATGAAATATAAATCAAATACTGAATTTATTGCATTTATTAAAAAAAAAAATAGCTTTCTCAAAAGAACAAAAGAAAAATAAATAAATAAAAACAGAAAGGTAAATATAATAAATATTTTCTTCAAAATAATAAATGAATACCTACAAATATCGAATGCGCATCGAAGCTTTAAATGTGAAATATGAAATTAAACAAGAAAGAACAAAAAAAAAAATGGCCAAACGAAATGAAATGAATCGAAGCAAACTGAAATGAAAATGAAATAAAATAAAATAACGAACAAACTGCAGCAGAGCAGTAAAATAAAACCGAAAACCGAAATGAAATGAAATCAAACACAAAGGAAAATTGCATATAAATCGAAATCTGTCAGAAAGAACATGCGCAGCCAATAAATTTTCTTATCTCAATAACAGAGCGAAAGGCAAGAGCCACAAAAAAAAAAAAAAAAACGAAAAGAAAAGAAAATAAAAATAATAAAAAATAAAAAAGAAGCGACGATTGCAAGGACAACGTTCAGCACAAGGATAAGCAAGGATAAGGTTGCAAGTATAATTGTACATAAGGATGCAAAAACTGCATTAAAAGTATGTCTGCGTAAGTACTGCATGTAGTATATAAGAAAACATATGTTTTAATAGGGTGTCTTAAAGCGTTGCATACTTTTGTACGCTTTTCGCTTTATTTTCTCCAAATTATTACATTTTTCTTTATTTATTTATTTTTAAAGACTTTAAACTTTAAGAAATGAATACAGGTGTTAAAATAAAACAAAAAAATGCGAGTTTTTTACAGCCAGACTGTCACGTATTATTTTTTTTGGGAAGAGAGAGCAGTCTCTTACCGACTCAAAATTGGTGACATGTTGCCTTATCCTTCAGGGTGACTGTACGAAAAGATGTAAACTACTGTAGCGGACTTGTTCTACAAGCTGCTCCCAGGCTGCTAGTTAGCATAATCCATTGCTTGAGAACACTACAGAAATCTGATAGACGGAACGTTTTTTGACACCCAGATTCTCGAGTATACCCCAGAACCCACACCAAGTCCATCTTTGAATTGACAGAAATGCATCCCAGCTGATCAGCTTTCCCATGCTGCCTAGGGTAAGGACGTGTTAAAAAATTGTTCAATTTATGGACAGAAAATTGATTTTACAGCCAGTTAAAACGAATTGGTCGCTATGCCCTGGGACCGTCTTCGAGAGAGAGCAGTCTCTTACCAACTTTAAAATTGGTTAACTTGCGATTGCCTAAGAGCCTGGTATTGCAGTTTGACTGGTTACGAGACCGGACGCGGACGCCTTCCTTTTTGGGGTAGGTGCTGGGAGTTCAAAACCGGTGTGCTCGCTTTTCAAGCTGGCAGTTTAGCATTTAAACCTTCGCTTGGAAAACACTATCCTGCGATCCAGATCTCAGAAAGCGAAAGGATTTTTCGATCCCAGATTATCCGAGTATACTCTAGAAACCCACACCACAGTTCATCTTTGAACCGTCAGTGTAGATTGACAGACCGTTCGGCCATTTTGAATCTAGTTGTCTGTCTGTCCATTAAGTTGTCCATCCGTACAATATTTTCTGATTAAATGACGAAACTTCTCCCATTTTCAAAAATAAATCTTTTCGGGGGAGCCCCCGTTTTTTAATTTTGTATTAATATAAAAAGTATTAAAACTTTGATTATTGCAAAATTAATCCTTTCTCACATTTAAATTTTTTTCATATAAATACCCAGGAGCATATATATTATGTATTTTCCTCTTTTTTTTACACATAAATCAACACAAAAACTCAGTCTATCTTTAACTTAATGCGTCCTAACTCAAACACACACACACACACATTCACATTTGAAATTCATAAATCAAGCATATAATTATGCAAATCTGCATAATTCACACAGAACACAAACTCAAAAAAAAAAAAAAAAAAGAAAGAAAAAAGTCTAAAAATAATAGTAGACTTTATTCAACCTTTTCAGCATTGTGCATCAATTGGCTACAATTCAATTCGTCCAGAAATAAAAAAGGAAAAAAAAAAATAAGAAAACAGACCACATTCGCTATTTGAAAAAATAAAAGAAAATAGAAAACTTTTCTAAATTTCAAACTGACTAAAACAAAGGAAAATAGAACTTGTGCAAGACATATGCTGCGTATACGTAATGTGCTTTTTATATACATCAAACTTTAAGCTGTTAGTCTGTAACTATTCTGCGCTTCGTTTGAATATTCTGCATATTTTTTTAGCTGTCTTTAATACAGCCATATGTGTATGTGTGTGTATGTCTCTCTCTAAAGTAGCTAAAACAATCATATCAGTAAGATATATGGCATTGCTTAAAAATCTGTTTTTCTTTCGACTCTGATTTGCATAAATTTCTTATTGTAACGCGTCGAATATTCCTTTTATTTAAAAATGATGAGCACAGTTGTAAATGGTTAGCGTATAGATTTTTTTTTTTTTAAATGAAAGGTTTTTCGATTGACTTAAATGCTTTTAGTCTTTAATTTTAAATATTTTAGCAAATATATCGGAAGACTTTTTTTCAGATTTTAGAATTAGTTTTGGCGATTCATGGAAATTCATATATCATTGCATACTTCCAGATCTCAGATCGAAACCGACCTTACCTGGAATTCGTAGAGAGACCCAAATTAAATTTATTTGCAGTTTTTGTATAAAAATCCATGAAACTAAGGACATGACAAGATAGATAAGTTACGGTACATAAAGAATAGGTATAGTGTATCTTGCAGTCGAGCATAGCCGACTTTATCTTTTCTGTTTTAACTATTGCTGCAGACGGACACGATTTTCTTGGCTTCCGACGTTTCACAGGTTGCTTCTTCAAAGACTACTCGCCATATTCTCGACTTGGTTCAAGAGGTGGAACATTGTAGTGAACCCTGACAGTCCACTCAAATGACTTTTTCTTTAAGAACTAACCCCAAGTTCATCTCGACGAGCCACAGATCCATGCAGCGCTACAGCCGGCGTCCTCACCTTCTTACCAAAAAAGGCACAGCTTAATGAAAAGGTTAAAAAAACATTTATGGCTTATCGGACGGAGGTCACTTCTCAAGCTGAGGAGCAAACTTCTAGTCTATAGAGCAATAATAAAGCCGGTATGGACCTACGGTATTCCAATTTGGGGCACTGCCAGTTTTAGTTTTTGTTCATGTGGCCTTGCAACCGAAAAAGTCCTAAAGACTTAAGAGTTAGCGCACAAGATCCAACTCAACAAAGTGACACAGAAACTTGGGTACCTTTATACCAAGAAATAACACTATTAGTACCTCTTATATAATTGATTGACATACATACCTTTCTTGCCAACAATCTATTATAAAAGTCTCCATATATAAAAGACTAAAAATGTTTCCCTATGGGCGACTATCAACTTTGAAACTCATTCAACCTTTGCGTTCCAAAAGTGTTTCAATTTCCGAAAGAAACTATAATAAATGAGTTTGATTCAAGACTACTAAATAAATGCATTAGGCATATTCGATCCATTCATGAAGTCGATTTTCCCAAACAAATATTTTTGGTTTTTTGTATGTTTTTATACTAGCTGCCAATATTTTGTGGTCTAGCTGCAATAAAAAAACAGCTATTTTTTTGTGCTTTTTTGAATATTTTTATACTGGCTGCAATCCCAAAAAAAAGAAGTGTAAAAATGCCACAGAAAAGAGCTGAAATTAAAAAAACAGCAGATGCAATACGGAAAAGAGCTGAAAGAGCAGCCGAAACACTCTTATAACGTATTAGCAGACACCGGGTATCCGCTAGTAGTAAAATAAATAATAAAACAAAAGTTAAATCGATTACTACAAAATCGCTTAGTACAAAAATAAATCTGTCAAAAAATCAATTAATCGGAATATCGATAATAATCGATTTGTTAAAATAACCGCACATGGTTAGGGACTACTAAAACTATAACGAAACTTAAATCTTTCAAGTTCTGTAAGACTGCGTTTTTATCTTAGAGATGGACTTACGCATGGTACAATAAAACAAGGTAATCGCCACTGCTCGCTTCTCTGCCAGCGATTGGTTTCTTATTTGTTTTCAGTATGAAGGCGAAAGTCGTATCGATAGGTCGTTTGTGTTCGGCTACCAACGGCAAACACAAATTTCGTTTTTTTTTTCATGTGTAACAACAAAACTTTCTCAAAGCCAACAACAAAACTAAAGGCATTTATATTTTCTGCTCTCTCTCTCATCTATCTCTTTCATACACACGTGCAACGAATAAGTTCTTTATTTAATGAAGTAGCGATACCTTGTTCTATTGTACCACGGATTTAAGGGTAAAATTTAATTTAATTCAAATTCTTTCAAGCGCTCTGGATATTGTGAATAGCTATATTATGGTGCCGTAAACTTATGATTGTATGAATTGTTTAATGTTTAAATAACTCAAAATGTTACTGTAGCTCAAAACCAAAAAATCTTTATCAGTCAAACTGATAATCAGATTGAAAGCTAATCGAGGAGTACTTAAACGTATGAAAAGCAATCGTATTAACGCCGAAAACTATATACTAAGTATGTTATACAGCTGCAAAAGGCGTCAATATAATTCTTAAATTAAAGATGCTGCTGCTTTTGAGTTTCTGATTCCATAGCAACTGCTTAAATTTGGAGGCAATAATGCTTTATGGTTTCACATTATTAAGTATCTCATAGTTGCGCGCATCTTTAATCCAATTGAAGAATCCATACAAATTTTAAACAATTAACAGCTTACATATACATAGTAAGTAGCTATAAGAAGCATCTTTAAGTTTATATATAAAACTTTAGGAAACGCATTGCAGCATTGCACCATTGCTGTGGTCAACTGATGAAATGCTGCATTTACGCCATTCAAACTAACTGCGTGGCGTTTGCCTTTATACGTTTTGCATATATCTGTCTGTCATTCTGTCTGTCTGTCTGTCTATCTTATGTCTGTTTGGTTGTCAGTTTACTGCAACCGCACGATGCACATTTGAACATTTACGCGCATTTGAATGACAGCAGCTACAAGGCAAAGCCTTTCACCTTTCGAAATCATTTGCATTTCCGAAAACTGAATGAATGAATAGATGAATGTTTGCATGTATGCAAGTGAATGAGTGAGCGTCATTCAGAGCCTCGTAGCCACAAATACGTTGCGTCAAGAATACATACAACAACGATGTCGATCCATGATGCTAACACTGCTACAGACATGCAGTCAATGCGTACGATAGTATAAAACAGCGCTAGCAGAAAAGTTAAAAAGAAAAAAAAAAAGTAAGAGCGTTTATGTTAAATTTGGATGTTAGTTGAATACCGTGTAACAAAATTTTGAATATAATAATTTTAACCGTTTATAGAAGTGTTAAAAAATATTTATAGATACGTAGTGACACAGACGGACGGACAAAGCTATATGGGAAGATGGACATAGATATACGGAAATACTTAGATACACGTAAAGATAAACATAGATACTATTTCAGACGTAGATAAATACGCAGACAGACGGACCTAGATATGCGGACAGACAGAGATAGATAAGCAGACAGACGGACAAAGGTACACGGACAGACGGACAAAGGTACACGGACAGACGGACATAGATACAGACGGACTTAAATGCATGAACAGACGGACATAAATAAACGAACGGACGGACGTAGATCAGACAACGGTGAAACGAACAGACGGACTTAGATACGCAGACAGACGGACTTACATATGCGGACAGACAGAGATAAATAAGCAGACCGACGGACAAAGGTAAGCGGACAGACGGACATAGATACAGACGGACTTAAATACATGTACAGACGGACATAAATGCACGAACAGACGGACATAAATGCAAGAACAGACGGACATAGATATGCAGACAGACGGACATAGATATGCAGACAGACGGACATAGTTATGCAGGCAGACGAACATAGATACAGAAATTTACAGAGATACATTTAACATATTTCAAATATTTATCTTCGTAAATGTTACATACCTTTTCACAAGCTCAATATACCCTTAACAATTTGCTACAGCTATGTACTTGTACATCAAAGTTTGCGAAAAAGAAGGTTTATGCCTGATGGCTACTAAAGCGTGCTATTAATGTTGCATACCACTGCTCTGTTCTGTGAATCCTGTGACTCCTGTCATTGTAAAAGGTGCATCAATGTTCTGTGAAAAGTCAACGTTTTGTGGCTGTTATCTATTTCGTCGGGGTATTTTTTTTTTTTTTTTTTTGATGCTAGTACAAGCAGTTCATGCGCCCAAAAGTATGCTATGAAAGTAGGTCATAGTGTATTTTTTAAGCCTGTTTACAATGTTCCGCTTAGATATAAAGTTGTTTTGCATTGCGCATCTTGTACTACATAGCTGCTAGGTAAGCAGAATGGTTGTGCTTATTTGTTAGCTTAAGCAGTGACATACGCTGGCGTATGCGTAATATTCCATTGCTTTGCAGCTCTTAAAGTTAAAACGCGTAACTTAAATACAAATACAATTTTAGTCAGCCAGTGCGTATATCATTCATCACTTTAATCATAAAGCTTTTGAAATATTATGAAAACTAGGCAAAAAAAAAAAAAAAAATAAAAAAAAAAATGTAGCTTTTGGATTTGATGTTATAACGCACATAATGGCGTCGACGACGATGGCGTTTGTTGATGGCGACTATGATGAATTTAGCAGCGTATGCAAAACGATTTCATTCATTCATTCATTTTGTCATCGTCGCACAACTTCAAGTTGACGCTCTACGCAAAAGAGATTTCCTAATGAAAATTTCATGTAAATGAGCATGAAAAATCTTTTTCATTTCAATATGAACTAAAAAGGAAAGATGAAAACTCACTCACCTTGCCAGTTGCCTTAGTTGACTTAGAACTAACAAATGCGCTCTCTGTTCTGTTTCGTTGTTGTTGTTGTTGTTGGCTGTAACATGCTGTGGCAACATGAGACAAATGTCAGCTTATGAATTAAAATGCCTTATGACGTAGATTTTTTTTTTTTTTATGTTTCAACAGCTTTGGTGACTACTAATGCTACTGCTATAGCGAAGCTTTCTAAATGATGTTTATGGTGCTGACTGTCTCACTGACTGACTGACTGACTGACTCTGACTGGCTGTCATTGGTGGCGTTGCTTCTTACAAATTAAAGATGGCATAAAGTTGACTGATAATTGTGTGATCTGTTGTTAACAAATTGTTATGCGCTGTGAAAATTTTTATTATTAAAATGACATTGTGTGACATAAGGCTGAGAATTGAATACGTAATAAAATGTGATTTATATTTTGAAGCTTTTGCGAAAGTTATGTTATAAATAGTTAGGCATAAATTGTTACTAAAAACACAGACGGACAGACGGAGGAAGTGATATGGATAGATTTTTCATATATAGATACGTGGATAGACGGTGTTAGATATTTGAACGGACGATTACTCGTAAAAAAAAATAGAGATACAAGGATTTACGGAATTAGATACTTGGACAGTTGATCATAGATACTTGGAAATAAAGGCAGAAGGACGTTGATGTTCAGATAGATTTAGATACACGGACAGATAGACATAGATACAAGGACAGACGGACATAGATACATGGACAGACGGACATGGATACACGGACAGACGGACAAAGATACAAGGATAGACGGATATACATAGATACAAGGACAGACGGACATAGATACACGGACAGATGGACATAGATACAAGGACAGACGGACATAGATACAAGGACAGACGGACATAGATACACGGACAAGGAAGGACAGACGGACATAGATACAAGGACAGACGGACATAGATACACGGACAGACGGACATAGATAACACGGACAGACATAATATAGATGCACGGACAGACGGACATGATACAGGATGGGCATTAATACACGGAGATATGGACATAGATACACGGACATACGCATATAGATACAAGGACAGACGGACATAGATAAAAGGACAGACGGACATATATACACGGACAGACGGACATGGATACACGGACAGATGGACACCGAACAGATGGGCATTAATACACGGACTGACGGATATTGATACAAAGATAGACGGACATAGATACACGGGGCTGACGGACATGGTTACAAGGACAGTCGGACATAGAAACAAGGACAGATACAGTTTAAATATTACTTAAAGAGAATTTCATACAGAGAAACCATTGTATCTAAAAAAAAATTGAATTGCATGTCAGAGTGCAACATGTTGCAATGATGTTATTCTCTTTCACGACAAACTAGCTAAAAATTGGGAAAAAAACAAACACATTCGCGCAAAGCAACCCAAAACGAATATTTTTACTCATACCAAAACAGCTCAATCTCAAAATTTACTGCAATTGAAGCAAACCAACGAACCAAACAGCCAAGCAGCAGCAGCGACTATTAGCGTGCAATAGAAATCGCTAAATGGATGATGTTACTGCATGAATTGGAATGAGTTTGCGTAAAGTGTGCTGTAGCCGTTTGCCTCGCAACAGTTCGCCGATAAATTCAATAGGAAAATTTAGCAACAATAAGTGTGTGCTGAGCGCTCTGAGTAACTTATTAGCTACAAAATTTACTACATCGCCAGTTGGCAAGCATAGTTTCATGTACTTTCACAAAGCGCACAAACACACACACACACACACTGAAGATACTTCTGCGTATTTTGTTATCTTGTTTTTCATGTTTTGTTACAAGCGTTTTTGGTGGGGTTTACGGCACGCATTTTATTATGTATACGCAGTGTGTGTGTGTGTGTGTTTGCGTGGAATTAAGCAACGTATGTACTTGTACTCGTAATCAGTGTGTATGTAGATGGCAAACCTTTTCGTAATTCTAACTTAAGCGATTTCATTGTTAACTTTGCTTGTTCGATTTTATAGTTTTGCTATATTTCGATTCATGTTATCCTAAAAATAAATTTGAATTTATTGCAAAGCATAAAGCGTTGTGGGATTTGATTGTAATATGGATTTACTGAAATTGTGATAGAGCAATAAGCAGTTAGCTGGTTACTCTAACAAAGAGTTCGAAATTTATTATTTATTTGAAAACAAAAAGAGAAAACTAAAATTTTTGGCTAACATGATTCAAGTGTATCTGATGGATTGTATGCATATTAAGTAACTCAAGTATTTTAACATTTTTGAACTTTCATTTTTTTGATCGGCTTATAGATGCATCAGTTAAACTCGATATGGATCTACCTTGATAATTTTTTAATATCGATATTTTTAATATCGACATTTTGAATATCGATATTTTTTTTTTTTTGTTATATTTTTTAATATCGATATTTTTTATATCGATTTCTTTAGTAACGATATTTTTTATTGCGATACTTTTAATATCGATACTTTGACTATCGATTTTATTACTGACGTACAGAGAGAGGGACAGACAGACAAATAGACTAACTAGATCGTCTCGTTTTGTTGAGTTAAAACAAGAAATGTATACATAAGGGGTATCTCGTTTTCTCTTTTAACCCATTGGATAATTTGCAATGTTTGTGTAATATCTCCAAATGACAAACTTTTAAATGTCCTCTCGCATTTGAAAAAAAACAAAATTTAAAATCTCTTCTCTCGTATATATTTTTTACGCCCACTACGGCTTCCATTTCAAACTGTCTATTTGCACTTAGACTTGAGTTTCGTTAACCCAGGGCGTTCTATCGCACACAGTTAACCACTAATTATGTGAATATATATCTGCTAACCTCGGGTCATAATTAGTAAGCAAGTAGTAAGTAGACAAGAAAATGCTTAGCAGCGCTAAGAAGTAGAAAAGAAAAACGAGAAGAAAAGAAAAGAAAGAATGTAAAAAGTAAAAAATGAAAATGAAAACGATTCGCTAATAATCAGCTTCAATTGCAACAACTTTGTATATTCTTAGAGATGATGATGATGATCTCCCGCTTCAGGTGTCACAGCAAACTAAAGCTGCCAATGTTTGCGACGAGGTCAGCAGCAGCAGCAGCTTAGACTTGGAGATACTTGCTGAGATGGTCGCAGCAGCGTCTAGGTGCGAAAACTTGTTAGCAAAAGTAATCTTTTCCAATGCTTTGACTTGGCAAAAGGTGTGAAAATGAAACTCAAAGTGCGCGAGAAAAGGTCAGCATTTTGTTTTTTTTTTTTACAATTTTTCTTTATTTATTTTTTTATTTTTTTTTTTTTTTTATTTTTCCTTACCTGCAGCAATAGCAGCGAGTAAAAATTGTAATTAAAATTAATTGAAGTCGACACAATAACTTAAAAAACAAAAAAAAAAAAAGTAAGAAGAAAGTAAATACGTAGATACATTTAATCCGCAAAAATAAAAATAAAATGCTGAAAGCTTATAAAAAAAAAGCTAAGAGAAAAAAAGAAAAACATTTAATGGAAAATCTTTTGTGTGCGTTTAATTAACAGTTAAAATAACCGTTAACTGCGCTTTTCTTTATTTTTTCCATTTTTTTCTTCTTCTTTTTAATTTTGACTCAAATTCGACTTAAGAAAATGATTTAGTGTAGGTGTGACTTTTTCGAAATCGTTGGTATTTATATTGACTCGAAAATCTGTTACAATTCATATAAGCTGCGCTATATACATAATATATACTTATGTACATAGTATATATACAATGTATTTATGTATTAAAGCAAATAAGCACGAAGCTCTCTTTTTCCCAATAGCACACTAAACTAACACTCAATAAATTGTTTACAAAAGGAAAATTGTTCCCCAGCGTGTATTAGCGGAGAAAAAATGTGTTGGACTTTTGCGGTTGAAAGAAGGAAAACAAACAACGAATCTATACAAAGCTGCAAGCATAAAAACAAAACTGTTAACAATATACGAGAGAGAGAGAGAGAAAAAGTGTATTTTAGATAGAATATGAAATCACAGCGTTTACTGAATAAATTGAAATTAAAGTCAAATTGTTGTTTGTGCAAAGATACAAAAAAAAATAATAAAAAAAAAGAAAGCAAATAATACAAAAAGTAAAGCTCAAAAAATTCCATGATTATCAGCTATGTTTCTGTAATCGCAATCACAAAAATTTCGCGATTTACTTTCGCAAATTTTGGTGTTCCAGTAATCGCAACTTATTTCCGATTTCAAATCGTCAGCGTTTAAGTTAGTTAATTGAAAAGTAAATGCAGAATATTACACACACAAAAATAATTTTAAAAATCTTTATCAGCCAGGCTCCCATTTTCACTTACTTTTTTCGTTTTACTTTTTCAATCAAATTATGTGTTTTTATTTCTAGTTGATCCGAAATTCAAAACTTTTTGTTGTCGATATCAATAAGTATCGGTTTATCTGATTTATTAATAAATAGGTGGATCATCTACCCCTTCCACCATCTCGTGTAAACCACAAATGATAGAAATTTCCTCCTCAAGAGGTGTGATATATAGTTGTGTGTACGGGCCGCCTCCAGTAGCCTTTACCTCTTTTTTGTTCTTCGGCTTTTCCAATCGTCCCAAACAAGTGAAATATATGTATATATAAACCTACATAAATAAAAAAATATATTAATATGTTATTACCTTCTTCCATTCACTCAAATCTGCTCGACTCGATCGCCCTTAACAAATCCGCGGGCCAAATCTGGGTTATTATTCATATACTTTACCATTACCTCATCTTGTTCGGTGGTTTTTTTCCCCCCTTCGCAGAAATGTATAATTATTTTTTTTAAGAACATTTTTTTTTGGAAAAATATATTACTTATATTATGAAAGCAATGAAAATTTATTGTTGAAAGAATAAAAATGGCAAATTTTTTTTTTTATAAATAGTTCGACATGTATTGATTATCGAACAAACCGAAAAAAAAAAAAAATCGGTTAAATGTAACCGATTGAAAAACGAAAAACGATTGTCGGAGCACAAAAATTTTCGTTTGAAAAGTAAATCACTAATATTTAGTGATTTGGAAAATGAGAGTCTGGCTGTATTTCATTCTGTGATGTTTATAGATTTCATCTTTGTACTTTTTACCTTGATTGTTTATGAATTCAACTTTTAAATCAATATTTTCTACTTATGCCTAAATTAAAAGAGCTGATAATTTAGTCAAGGCAATGACAATGTGCGATTTGGTTAGACCGATAACCGATAATTTTTAGGAGAAATTTAATGAAAGCATTTTTTACCTTTTTGTTGTACAATTGAACACATAGAATCTCCATTTTCTTTTACTAGTACCTAAAGGCCGTTTTAGAGTATATATGTATATGGTGCTAGTAAGGGAATCCCAGAATAACCAAGTCCCAGAATTAAAGCAGGATTTGCAGTAAAGTGTTGGCAACTCTGAAAATTAACAATTTGACAGCTGAAAAGTTAAGATCAATTAAAAATGAAGCGAAACACGGTAGAACACGATCGAATTTTGTTGGAGTTGCCAGCACATTTTTGCAAATCTTGCGTTAAATAATCGGTCGTAAATTTGCGCGGGTCACCAAATAAGAGAATTGTCATCCTATTGCTCAATCTTGGTTGCTTCTGTTCAATCGACAGCTTCAAGCGATCAAGTTGTTGACTGAACATATCCGAATTAAGCGTTTGTCCATAGGGGAGCAGCACATGGTAGTTGAGTTCCCGCTAATCATACCAAACACACACCAAAATCTTCCTGCCACTCAATCCCGAAATGGTCTTCAGGCTTAGTTCATACCCTCTTTCGCTTAACATTGTCGTATGCTATTCACTTTTCATCACTTCTCGTCACTATGCACTTTAAAAAAAAAAAAAAATAATTTTTGTTGGCAGCGATTCGTAGATGAAAATTCGATTTCAGGGTTGCATTATTGCTATCTCTTTCGATATGAAAAAACATTTTTATTTATTTAAGCTCTCAAAAGAAACGCAATTTATATTAGACTCATTTAAAAAACTTAAATTTATTTTATTAAGTATTCAAAAATGTACCCCTGTCATCTTTGCTGCTTTTTATATTTTCAAATAATAGACTCTAATTACTCGTAATGCAGTCTCAAAGAATGCAATTAATGCAGTTTTATATATAATTTTTTTTAGATATTATCTTTTACCATTTTTTGCAAAGAAAAAGGAAAAAAATATTTTTTTGGCGCTAATTAAATTATATTGTACAGCTTCTGTGAAAGCATAAACTCAAAAAGAATAAAAATATAAAAAATGGCAATAAGTCGTCGTCTGATTGTCAGTGCAGAGTAATGACATTCATTGCCAAACTCATATTCCAAACGTTTTTTTATTTTATTCTCTCTTTTGCACATTGCAGCATATTGTCGTCCTTGCTGTTGGCTCATTTATGAGATCCTTGACCTAATTGTCTTTATTACCGAAAGCGTACATTGTTGTTGTTGTTTTTTTTTTTGTATTATATTCATGGTCGTCGTATATTTTTTTTTTCGTCTCATTCTGAAATTTGTATCTGTTACAATAAAAATAACCAACTGTATCTATATATGCACAAAAATAACTTTATCTGTTATAACTAAATGCAGCATACATATATCATGTTTTGCGGTAATATAACTTAATAAGAAATCGATAAAAATAGACAAAACGCGAAATTCTAGCTTTCGTAGCTACATATTCTTTTGTTTTTGTTGTTGGAATGAAAATATTGCATTAGTGCATCAGTTTGTATGCGGTTTGCGTATACACACACACACACACACACACACAGACACATTAATTGATAATTAATTAAACATTGAATGTGGCCAAAATGCATTACTACAAAAGCAAACTATTTCCAATCAATTGGCTTTCATTTGGATTTGAATTTGGCTTTGGTTGCATATTGTTTTAGTGGTTCGTGGGTATTTCTGTATTCACTTGAAGGTCGAATGTGTGCCGAGTTTATTGATTCATTAAATTTTAATAACGCAAGTAGGCATCAAAAACGTTTGGTTGCCTAATTTTAGCATCTCATCATCTTTATCTTTTTTTTTTAATACAAAAAAAAGTCTCAAGGATTCAAATTAATAAAATTAAAAAAAAAAAATCCAAATGAACAAACATTTCATGCGGAAGTAAACATTTTTTCATAAATTTTATTTCTCCGATTTTAAATATTATTTTTAGCTGGTCCTTTCTTGTTTTTATATGCCCTCAGGAGTGCAGCCTTTTTGCTATTTTTGGCGAATTTATTTAATCATGCGAAAAGAACTTTGCCGAAATTTTAAATGTTTGCTTGAAATTAAGATACTTTCTAAATGCAAAAAAAAAAACATTTCTACGAAATTAAATAATTATAATTCTTTCAAGGTACTTCCATTTTTTTTCATACTTTTAGTAAAAGTATTTACGTAAACTAAAGACAATAACGTTGCATTGGCTCTTTGTCATTTCCTTCAAAACATACAAAGATGGGCACGACTAAGGAACAGACGGACGTACTGGTAGACAGACAAATGGGCTGATAAACAAGCAGACAGACAGACAGACAGACACAATGACAGACAGACGGACGGACAGTTGGCTCAGACAAACGGACGGACAGACGGAATTTTGTCGGACAGACGGACGGACTGTTGGCTAGTACATTTTCGGACAGACGGAAGGACGGACAGACAGGGCATGACTAGATCTTGTCAAGCTGGAAAAGTCTACTAAGTCTTCTTCACATAGAAAAATCCAAAACAAAAAATACTCTCTTGCAGCGTTTCTCGACATAGAAGTAGCTTTTAATAACGACTTTCTCGGAGATATTACTGGTGCCTTGACAGATGTTGGAGTCGACGCCTCAATAACTTATTTTATACGCTTTATGCTAATCAGCAGTTAACTCAGCTCTGGGTGAGGTGACTCAAAGGTGTGTCAATAGGGATACCCGCCAGGGTTTATTCTCTCTCCTCTAATATTGATTTTAACGGAGTATGGACCAATGCAGATAGTTCAAAAAGTCTGCATTCACCAAACCCTAAGCACAAATACGTGACCTAAATTCTAGATTTCATAGCCAAAGAACTGGCTTTACAGGCTAGATTATACAGCCGGGTCTTCATCGAGAAAGCTCAACCATCTAGTGCCCTCCCTTTAGCGAAGACTATGTCGTCATTTCCAAATTACGAGAATTCAAAGGCATTCAGCGAAATCAAAATAGGAAACCCCACCCCATTATAATTAAAATGTTATTTTAATTTATACAGATTGGTTCCAAATTTGATGGAAGGATAGGAGGAGGTATCTTTTCCTCGGACCTGGAGATTGGAGAATCCTTCAGCGTTCCTGACCAATGCAGCCAAAATGATCGCTATACACGAAGCCTAGAATCAATTAGGGCCCCACTTAGGTAGTAGACGAAAAGTATAGATTTTTCAGACTGCCTTACTCATGTAATAAAACATCTAAAACAACTTCCCAGTGCAGCATATCTCTTAACAAGATGGCCTGAGCAATGGGATATATCCCACAAAGGGCTCCGGACACCAAGATAAGCAGATAGGTTGGCCAGAAAAGGTACTAATTCCGTTATTCCTCCAGGGTGCAGTTTGACTGGAGTTCTCATGGCTACTCTGAAACTGCGAGTCAGGAACTTCTCAAGCTAGTATGCATTAGATGGACCACAGATCCCAAATGCAAAATCTCATAACTCACA
Organism: Leucophenga varia; assembly: GCA_018903435.1. Lineage (NCBI taxonomy): Eukaryota > Metazoa > Arthropoda > Insecta > Diptera > Drosophilidae > Leucophenga > Leucophenga varia. The sequence continues at coordinate 21,747 of JAEIFJ010000629.1, forward strand.
TGGCCAGAATACAATACTAGGCGAACAGCCCAACTCAATAACAGACATTTTCTAGCAGATATGCCACCCGACTAGGGTTTGCTTTCAATGATTATTGTAGAAGCTGTAAAAAAGAAAAGAGGAAAAGACTGTAGAGCACTTTTTCTATCAGTGTCCGAATAGTCTGGCGGAAATAACATCCGTCAAGATTAGTGGAGTAGCCTATATAAGAAAATCGGGCTGGTTTGAGTAGGGACTATAAAACAAGAGATCATATGGTATCACAATAGGTCTAATCTGGCCTACGTGACGTCGGCTATTATAACCCTAACCTAAACTAGCGACGAGCTGAAACTCAGTAAATCCCTTTAATTGTGTTTATGCAACAATTGGAGAAGTACGAATTTGGCTTAAGATAAATTACTGCCCGCCCTATAAATAATATCAGGTTAACTAGTTTTCAATACAAAGTGGCACCAGTTTAAACAAAAAAAAAAAAAAGTTATATAAAACAAATTATGTATGCATGCTGCGTTTGGCATTCTTTATTTTAACCAAGTAAAAACTTAGTAATCTTTGCTAAGTTTGTTCTAGAAAAAAAAATAAAAATAAATCTCAGATCATTGCCAAACTTTTAGCTAGCGGCTTTATATGATGGTGGCTGTCACAGTTGCCAACTCAATTTAAACTTTTGCAACGTGCAATATACAAAATGCAACAACTACATACAACACACACACACATACACACGAACACAACTTAGTACTCGTCTAAGTAAATGCGATCTAATATAGACCCTAAAGCCAAATGCGAAACCAAGGTCAAGTAAATCAACGACAAAAAAAAAAAAAAGAAATTTGAAATCCTTTTTACGAAAAACGCCAGTAACATTCCAATCAGAAAAGCATTAGTGCAATGCCACTAAAATGTGCTGTGACAAAAAAAAAAAAGAGAAGGAAAATAGTTTCTTTGCAAACAAAATACTAGAAAACAAGCTTACTTGCAATAAGTTTTACTTCACTGCCAAACCATTGCAACTCTTGCTGACAATCAGAGTTTTTCTTTTTTATTTTTCTCTCTTCGCAGCTAAGCCAAGTTAAGCGGCTTTCTTTCTTTTTAGTAGCTGGGTTCAGTCTTAAGTTTTTTCTCCTTTAAAAATTTTACAACTCATTGCATCATGCAGCAGCGTAGTTGACTTCCGCAACAAATGCAACAAACGTTAACGCCAAGCCAAGGACACCAAGCGATGTCCTGCCACCATTTGCACTTGTCATATGGCTGCAGCACTTAGTGTCCGCCAACGACGACAACACGAAAGCTATTAGCGTGCTGAGTTAAAGAGAAGCTGGAAAAAAAAAACTTTTATCCTAAAAAGCTAAGCAACTCGAGTGAAACAACAAACAAAATAATAACAGTGCAAATTATTTGCCATTTGCATGCAGCGTGTCCTTGAAACGGTACGAATACAGTGACAAAACTTTTTACCTATTTACCTGGGAAAATATGCTCACAACTTTGGACTCTCCTCCTCCATTTTGCAGTATTTGTGTCATTGCATATAATTTTCTACTTGTGATACTCGCTTTTTTGTTTTTGTTTTTGTTTTTGCATACTTGAGTTCCTTAAATGTTATGCAACGTTTTTGTTGTTTTTTGTTTTTGTTATTCTCGTCCTGCACGCAAAGATTCTGTGCATAGTTTGTACGCTTCAACGTTTTGCTTTGCTTTATTTTGCTGTTGGCATCTGTTAAAGTTTTTTTTTTTTTTCGGAAAGTTGAAAATATATTTCATATTTTACGTTTGCTTTTGGGAGATTCCATGTGCCGCAGGCAAAGTCCAAAGTCAAGCTATGTGTAATATGATGTCGCATACTACTACGTTCTACGTTCTACTTTGGAATTGTAAAAATAAAGTAAGTTTTACTCACTCTTCATTCCAACACGCATGAAAGTTTTTAAATTGTTGTTGTTGTTTTTGTTGGATTTGTTTTTTGTTAGATACATTTGCAAAAGATACTTTGCATTAAATAAAACTAAAACAAAAAAGTTTTGAATCATATTGCAATGTATACAAATAATATAAAGCATAATCGTTGAAATTAAATTTTTTTAAATTCGATGTTAGAAGAATAAATTTAAAAAATATCTCTTTTTTAGACAACATTTTTTTCTTGGGTTTGGCCTATTATAAATATTATAAAAAAAACTCTGGCAAGTAACCGTTGGTAAGTTAATGACACGCCCTATTAGGTTACTGTGCCTGGTGGTTTTGCACCTTGAACGAAGGGGTATATTGTGGGTTCGAATGTATGTAACAAACAGAAGGAGGCAAGATAGACACCAGTATATATATCCTAGATCAGCATTGAAAGGCGAATAATTGTCGTCTGGTTAACCGATCCGTCCGTTCGTCCGTCGGTCCGTTGTCATGCTGACTGCCGAGTGAAAACGATTATTTCGGAGACTATAAAAGGTCAAACTTTTCAAGACGCTGAATTTAGACTGTCCTAGGATGTATGGCACAGAAACAGGGTTTTCTCTAGACCCATTTTAAGGAGTACCCCCTGACAAATCGACGCCAAAATTTTGGGGAAAAATTTTTGCGTAAAATCGACATTGTTTGTTATTCTAGAAGTTGAACATTTATTATAAATTATGTCTATGAATAGTCCCAATAAAGCTATACCAGCTATGGGAGGACCATCGATTATAGTACAGGCGCATCAAAGTTACCAAAAGATTGGTTTTTACATAAAAGGGCTGGACGTGCTTCGATTGTATGAAGACGTTCGAAATTTAGTATAAATTATGTCGATGAAAGCCGTAATGAAATTAGAGGCAAAGGGCAGGCCCAACAAAATTTAGGAATACCACCCTGCATTGCAAAGATTACCGATTTTTAAGTTTTTTATGTAAAATGAGGACGTCCGGAAGTTCGGGTCCATAGTATTGGGTATCAGTGGTATCTTAAACTATAACATCTGGGTTAAAGCCCTTGGTGATTTTCAGGATTTGAGTGGCTAACATGTTGTGATTTTTAGAAAAGATGACCATCCATGACCACCCAAAACAAGATTTTCTTGAAGCCCAGACGATTTGCTCTCCAGAATCGTGTTCAGGGCACAAAATTACATCGGAAACAAATCTCAAATTAATTTTGCCTTTATGTCCGATTCAATCAGAAACATTGGATCAGAAATGGTTTTATTGCTATATGATTACAGTAGTGTAAGGTTCAAGCTTTAATTTAAGAGTAAGTTGAAGTCTCTAGCACGTCTGGTTCTTCAGAAAAGTGGATGTAAAATCTCTCAAAAACACTATTTTGGGGTTTTTAAATAATTTTTTTGACTCGGCACTTTTCGACACCGAATTCGTATCACAAAACTACATCGAAAACCAGAAACATATCGAAAATAAAAAAAGAAACGGAATTTTTTAGGCCAGTGTAATTTATTAATCGGAAAGATACGATTAAAAAAATTGATTTGATTGATTACTTTTTAAAAATTTGAATCGATTAATTGATGATTTTTTTACGATTCGATCGAATACAAAAAATTGGCGTTTTTTTTTAAAAAGTGATTGTTTACATGAGTGAAACTTTTTTAATCGATTACTCGGAAGAACTCAATTTTTTCCTTGAAGAATCGTTTAAGATAATCGCACAGCGCTTCAACGTAGCAGAAGCGAAACAGGTTCCAGCTTTTTTGCTTGCAAAAGTCTTGCCTGGGTCCTCAGGATGTCGTCTAGTGCACCCTTTGCAAGCGCCTTTTGAACTTATTTCCATTGGTGTTTTGAAGATTTGTCACTCCTCGTTACAATTCTCTGTTCATTTGAGAACTTTTGGAAGGTCGTAGTTCTAGATGTGACCAGAGTATGCGCTCTTTTAGGCGCTATACTGTATTTTGCTCCATCGAACTCTTTCTCTTGGAGCTTTAGTTTTCTTCGTCGTGATTTGCACTCGAAATCTGGAATCTTTGGGAAATATTCACGAAAATCTTGTTCTTTCATATAGGTTGCGCAATACATATGGCAATAAGGGACTAGTGATGGCAAAAAAAAATATTTACGCGATTAATCGATTAATCGTGCCAGTTTCTATCTGCCACAGATTTAGGTTGTGATGAGTGCGGAAATAAAAAAGTATAGGAAAAGTATTCGCAATCATAATTTCGTTTTATTTATTTGAAGCAAATGAACTCTTTTACTCTTTCCACTATACTCGTGCATGACTCAAACACAAAGACACGATTTTATATGCTTCTTTCATACTTTATGCATCCAAAACATTATTATTTTTCTAATAAACATTATATTTTTATTTATATATATTTTTTTTATTTTCATCCAATTAGATCAAAACACCCAGCGCAGCAGCATAAACGCTAAACAAGCGACCAACGCGTATAATAAGGATAACATAAAAGGATACATGCCAACTAGCGCAACAGCAGAAGCAGCTAAAGTAATAATATAAGCAACAAACAAAATGATAAATTGTTACTAATAAATAATAGTTATGTATGCTATAAATATTCAAGTAGTAAAGCCAGGAAGAATAGCAACAAACAGCAAACAAACTCATATCCTTGCGTTCATCTTATTAGCATTCAAGCAAGTTCCTGCAGGCACACACACAAACGCATACAATCATACATTTAAGTAAGTTTGTAATGCAAAGCAACTATTCATGCAATAACACAGAAACTTCGACTCGACAAAGCAAAGCAAAATGGCGCTGACTTTCATTGCATACTCGTACACATAGCATGTACAATTGCATGTGTTTGTGTATCCTGTTTCCTGTATGCGTTTATGCCAAAGCATTTATCTTGCTTTTATAATTCGACAGCAACAGTTGATGAAGATGATGCGGAAATAAAGAAACAAACATTTCTTTTTTTTTTTTTCGAGTATTATTGATGGACAATGCCAAATCGCAACAAAAGTTGAATGTACAAGATTTGAAGTTGGCGCTTACTACATTTGATTGAATATAATTTGTGTTTGCTAATGAGTACAATTTGATATATACTATATTTTTTTTTTTTTGGAAGATACTCACACAAAGCAGAATAAAGGCGGAAATTCGTAATTTACTTCTTTCAATTTCAAAAAAAATTTCTATAATAAATCAAATTACAAAGTTGACTAAAACTTAAGGCACAATAAAGAGAAAACATGCATTATGAATATTAAAGAACAAAATTAAATGCAAAATATTTCATAAGAGACAAACTTTTTAGGAGCCTGGGGCTATAGTAGACTAAATTATACACAAAACAATAAGGTTGGATAAGGCTTTAGGAACAGTATAGCTCATATAGCTGATTGAGATGTATTTATATAGAAATGCATGTCAATCTATCTCATAAAATAGTAAAAATGTTTCTATGTCCGCTATGAACTTTGAAACCATCCAACCGATTAGTCCCAAATCGATTTTCATTTGAAAGGCAACAACGCATATAAATAAAATTTTCACTAAAACAATTCATTAGGCAAATGTAATTCATTTAAGAAGTCGATTTTATAAGGGGCCCTTACAAAAATGTTTTACATTTTATAAGTTTTTATTATACTAAACCCAACATATTGGGCAATCAAAATCTAAAAAAAAAAAAAAAAATCAAGCGTTTTTAGCGCGCCCCAACATATTTTAGGTGCACTGCAATCAATAACAAAACTGGTATTTTTTAGTGTGTTTTTATGATAGCCTCAGTACTGCACAATTGCACAAAAACAGCTGATGCGAAACGGAAAATAAACAAAGAGCTGCCGAAACGCCAGGTTAATGTAGTAGCATAAGCCTTTTATTCGTTAGTTAAATATAAACACGATTATTTCAAAATATCGATTACTATCAATTCTCGGAAAATCGATTTTTTTTGGCAGTTTCAATGTGAATAGTCAAATAAAAAGGAACACACAAAATAAAAAATAAGTTTCAAAGAAAAAAAAAATACAAAGAAAAGACTTCGCCAGAACCGAAGCTCAAATACCTTTATTATATACTTTCAATTAAAAAAATTGTTTTCAAATAAGTCCTCGGAAATGGTTGTTTGATATGTTTGGGAGCTATACTATATTTAATATTATTAATTATTAAAACAGATCGAATGAGAAATACAGACGATGTCTGTCTGTACATGGGCGACTGTCGTGTTGACTTAAGCCCATGGGACCCCGAGGTGCCATTTGGGGTTGGTTAACGCCAACCGGCGTCCCAGAGAGCGCAGCTACCCATCTGGTACCAAATTCGAAGCCATTTTGTTATTGGAACATGTTACTTCCCACCTTGGTGAAGTGTGAGGACTATCTAAAACCTCGGTGCCTGGAGATATCTACAATCAACCAGGCCTGGTTGAATCGCTTATTTAAGCAGACATGCCCATGCGAACTGGTGTTGGCTGATCGGAAAGTGAAGCTGCGTAAGCTGGTAGATGCCACAAGGATTAGTCTGAGCGAACACGTCATATTTTAGGCGAGATTCTGCATATGAAAAAATAATCCTGCCACTGAATGTCGCGCATGCTCACTCCGAACTACAAACACGAACGCGGGAGTACTTCGAATGGCTTGCTGATGCGGAGTTTCAGCGTCGATTGGTAACTGTTGATCCAGAAAACAGATTGAGTGCGCGGCAATGAACTAAAGCCGACACAAGTGCTCCTAAGCAGCCGAGGGAGGCTCGATGGTTCGGAATGGTTATGGTGTCGGTTTTCTGGTATTGTCATGGCATACTCTTCGTGAACTACATCGAAAAAGGCAAAATCATCAACAGTGAGTATTACTGTGCATTATTGGAGCAATTGAAAGCCGAAACTGGTCTCACATGAAGCAAAAAAAAAATTTGTTTTTGCAAGACAAAGCGCCGGAGCACAGAAACATCTTAACCATGGCTAAAATCAATGGTTTAGGGCTTCAATTGCTTCCACATACACCGTATTCGCCCGATCTGGCTCTCTTGGACTATTATCTCTTTCCAAACATCAAAAGCTGGCTCATCGATAAAAAAAATCAGCTCTTGCGTAGGAGTATTTTGCATACCTTTCGGAAAATTACTTTTTGAACGGAATCAAGAAGTTGGCAAATCGCTGGAATAAGTGTATCGAGTTATGCTTGTATTTCAATTTTTAATTACTTTTAATAATGATATGAATGATATGTATTAAGTTTAAATATGAACCCTTTTTTCTCATTTAATCAAACCTTTCAATAAAAATTTGAAGCAACAAGATGCAAGATGCAGCAATAGATTAAAGCAAATGTTGACAGACTCGTTGCTTTGTCAAGAGGAAGTCAAACAACAACAACAAACAAACAACAGCAACAGCAGCAAAAATCATGCGGCAAGGATAAGTATTAACAACAACAACAAATATGTAAAAATAAAATAAGAAAACAAAAATAAATGAATAAACGAAGACTGCAACTGCAAAAAAAAAAAAAAAATAAATAAGTTGTTCATGCATTCTTCATTGTTGCTGCTGCCACTGCCACTGTCACTGCTGCTGCAAGTCACCATTTGCTTTTCGATTGCTGTCGCGGCGCCGCTGTTGATGAGATTGCTGCTGATTATGTTGATGGCATTGTTGTCAGCGTGCCTGGCGTACTCATTGTCATCATATCAACAACAGCAATGACGACGTTAGTATACAAGAAAACTCATTCTCACTGACTGATACATATACATAAATATGGGAAAGCGGTTGAGCGGTTAAGAGTGTCCTTGTTGTCTCGCCGGTAAAAATGCAAAAATAATGCGCATACTTGATAACAAAATGAAGGAGTCAAAGAGTGGCAGCTGGTGAAAAAAATGTGTGGATAGAACAGGCGTCAGCAAAATAAAGGAAAATGGCGAAAAAGAAAAACGAAAAAAAAAAAAAAAATGCGTCGCGACATTTGACAGCAAAAAAGAATGCAGTATTGAAATCACAACGCCTGTAAGTATGCAACCCTTTTTTAAAGCGCGTCTGCATTTGTGTAAATGTAAAGAATAACGTATGTATGTGTGCGTGTGCGTGTGTGTGTGTGTGTGTTTGTGCATGTTAAGAAATACTTACGAGCAATGCAAGCAAATTGCTTGTTTACTTCAAAGCATTTTTGAAGTGTCAAACAGCTGAGCAACAGCAACAATAAGGATTGCACAGCAGCAGCAGCAGCATCGAGAATGACAGTAAAAAAGAAGACAATGCTGTCAGTGCATTGCAATCTTCTTATCCTTCTACTTATTCACTGTTGTCTTTTTTTTTTTATATTTGATGGCGCTGTTTTTGTTGTTGTTTTTTGCTGTTGTCAACATTTGCCCTGCTTACTATTGTTGCTGTCGTTGTTGTTGCTGCTGTTGTTCCCATTTTATGTTTTTTATCTGATTGGTATTGTTGTTGTTGCTGTTTTTTTTTTTTTTTTTTTTGTATTTTAGATGCCATCTTTTGCGTTTCTACTTCTTCTCGCTTCATCTCACTTCATTATCCTTAAAGTTTTTCATTGTTTGTTCTTGTTTCACAACTGCATTGTCTCCTGTCGGATATTGCAACGGAAATTGATTGAAAGTTAAATTTTTTGCATGAAAAGTGATAGTAATGAGATTGTTTTTCCTTATTTCCTCGCGTTTTCTTGCGTACTTTTGCTTCATCTTCATCTTCTTCTTTTTCTGTTCTTTGAATTTTCTTTGCGTATAAAGTGCACTTTAAATAATTTGATCAGTTTGAGTGAAGCGCAAAGGATAAATAATACAAAGTGATGAGCATATCAAAAAAAACTGGATCGTATTTGTTGTTGTTTGCTTATAAAAATATTTTGTGTAAAAGTTTGGAAACTAAATGGCACTCAAATTTATTAATAAATTATGTACTTTTTAAAATGATAGCATGCAAATTAAATTCAGAAAGCGAATTTGAATATGAAAATAATCAGACGATTTTTGATACTTTCGTTTTATTTCTGCAGTAATTATACGAAGAAGTGATTATCAGCCATATCCCCGTAATCGCTTAATTTTGAAATTTAAAAATATTTGATGCTCCGAAAATCTTGCAGATCGTAAAATAGTTTTCGATTTCAAGACAGGCAGTGCTTGATTAAATAAAATAAAAGTCAATGCAAAATATTTTATAAAAAAGGCTACTGATGCCTTTTAAAATATTCTTTTAAAGGATCTTGAAATTCTTCCTCTTCTTTGACTAGACTACATGTTTTTTAGGAAAATTCGCGGTTGGCATAGATAGATAAATAGAGGTGGGGAAAGCTCATATTCCCCAAACAATTAAAACAATATAACTGCCTTAAACTTACTTTGAAAGTGATAACTTATCTGGCCGAATGTTCCCCGATGCTCACCATATCTTTAGGAGAGTGACAAGTAGTAGGACCATTAGGGAGATGGGCGAAGGGTGTGCATCGCATTTAGGAACCTCACAAAATATTGGTCTTAAAAGAGCGAAAAAACAAATCTATAAAGTGGTCGGTGTAAAAAAGCTGTTTGGTGTCACAAATATATTTTAAAAGAACTATTTGCAACAACCGAGCAACGCCGGGTGCTTTGGCTATAAGTTTTTTGATTAAATTATTTGTTCAAATTGCATATATATATTAATTCTCATCTATAATCACCAAAGAAGTTTCCCTTCTACCGTGTGACTACAAACACAAACAATTTAATTTTTTCTTGTGATATTTATAGATATTATCTTTGACATTTTAGTATTATTGAATCAGAATTTAAATTTGAAATAATTATTTTTAGTCATGCCTTAATTACTAAGCTGAAAATGTAGTCAAAACAAACACAATTTGCGATTTGTGTAAATCGATAACTTTTAAATTTGTAACCGATAACTGTTTTTGTCATAACCAATGCAAATAAAGATTTGAAATTGATTTTCAGCCTATGCATGGAACCGGAATTTGGAAAAAAAAACCGGAATGGATAGACTGGAATAAAAAAAAGTATAGGGATGAGTTAGATATAGAGGTGGTAAACTATCGATATGTAATAGAGATGAACGCGAGAGTAAAGAGGTGGCAAACTATTGATAGTCGACGCTATCGATAGTTTTAAATTTATTGATAGTCTACGATAGTCCCATCCACCAAGTAAATTATTGTATACGGTAAATGTCACTGACAATGACAATTTAGTTGGTGGATGGGACTATCGTAGACTATCAATAAATTTAAAACTATCGATAGCGTCGATTATCGTTAGTCTACCACCTCTTTAGTCTCGCATTCATCTCAAGCACATATATAAACTAAAATGCAGTGGCGTTTAAATTTAACAAGACATTGAGAAAGAGGCCTTAAAATTTTTTTTTTTTTTTTGTGCCGCTTGAAAACGAGACGAAATCACTTTTAACAGTTCCAATGCTAAACAACTCAAACAAAATGGCTACATTACTGTCAATGTCAGTGCACACAGAAAAAGAAACCTTTTGATTTGACACAGCAAAAACATAAAAGTAAGAACATTTGTGCCTTGTAAATAAGGCAAATTGAAATCTAACCGAGTTGACAATGACAAGAGATGTGTATAGTAGCGCCTTAAATCACCAAAATGAACAGCAACAAGACGAATAACATACGTGTTAGTACTTACAAACATACACATGCACAAAGTAGCCTTGTGCACTGAGAAAAAAAAAAGAGATAAAAATTAAAAAAGGAATTCAAAGTGAAATGACAACTAACAAAAACGCGCGCTACATGGCGTATGAGTTATGTGTTAGACATAATATTAAGTATACGCCGGACAGACTTACGACATTTTTCGTCTGGCATTTTAGCCTTCAGTTTAGTTTGTGCAACGAACTGAAGATCTAAAGAAAATTTACAAAAAAAAAAATTTTAAAAGAAATTAAAAGAAAGAGTAGAATTCAAAACGAAGTAGAAAAGTCAAGTAGCATACAAGAGCGCTACATATGTACTACTACTGCGTTCGTCTGTCTGTCTGTCTGTGTTGTGCTGCTGCTGCTACAATAAAAAGGATGTTCATACATGTACATGACGCGAAGACATTTGTGGCTTTCAATGCTTAGATACGAATGTATGTGTACATGAAGCAATGAATGCTATACTCTCTCGCGTTGTGGCTATGTGGTCTTTTGAAAGATTGCAATGAGACTGTCATCATCATCGTCGTCGTCGTCGAGTAATATGGCTGCCGCGTTCATGTTTGACAAGCTGCGTTATTGCAAATGGAAATAGAACGCAGCGGACAGACAGACAGACTGACTTGACAACGTGCACCAAAATTACTTTGTAGTTGATTTTGATGGCAAAGATATTAAAATGGAAAAAGAAGAAGCAGAAGGAGAAGGAGATGCAGCAGCATAGTAAGTAACGCATGAACACATACGAGTCCATAAAAAGCAAATGTGTTGCTGCAATATATAACGAGTTGCTGCTGCTGCAAGTTTCTTTTTTTATACACTTTGACCAGTTGACAGTCCAGCTGCATTCATATGCCACACTTTGTTGTCGTTACAACTTGAAACATCTAACGAGTATATCTGTCCGTCTGTCTGTCTGCCTTAATTTATGTCTGCACATAAAATATGACTTACAATCAGTAACAAACTCCATGTTTTGTCTTGTCTTGTCTTGTTAGTACATTTATGTACTTTGGTGTCGTTGTATCTTTTTGTGAAATGTTTTGTAATTCGTTGCACACGACTGATTACACTTGTTCGAAATTAAAAATTGTAATGTGCGCTCAATTAAATTGCTGCTGCCAGCCAGCAAATTTCTAAATATGTACAATGAGATCTGAAGTAATTTTTTTTTTATTTGTGTTTGGTTATTTGCAGCAATGTATTGCATTATTAATGAAACAAGATGAAGTTGGTCATTAAAGATTGTTATAGAATTATTGACAACAATTAGAGATTGCGAATGTAGCTAAAAACTGCAACATTAACGACAAGGAAAGCGCCAGAATTATGAAAAAACTTCAATGATACGAAATTGAAGACTTTACCAGAGAATGATTCTGGTCAGACGCATCATGATCTTTCGAATGCAAAGCAAAAACAAGGAAAAACGTTTACTTCAGTGAAACAGAAGTTGAAATATCCGTCACACGAATTTTTAAATAGTTTATGTGAGATCATCAGTGGCTTAGATAGAGCTTTGAGATTGGATGGGTGGCGGTCGAAAATGAGCGGTAAGTTTGAATGAGGGCGTGGCTAGGGCTGTGTGATTGTTGGAAATAATCGATTATTGATGATTGTAAGGAAAAATCGATTATTGGTGATTAATCAGGTTTTAAGAATATTTATATTTCATGATCTTCTTTTAAATGTAAAAACTTAAAAAGTGAAGACCTTTTTTTTTTTTTTTTTTTTTTGTTTCTCACTTTTAAAACGTTGTTTTTCCCTTGGTTCGTCAATTTCGAGACAATTGCCCTCTATTAATTTCTAGATAATTGATTGTCGATTAATCAATTGTTCATTCTTTAATTAATCGATCACTTGATTATACAAAATAATCGATTGCCTTGATTAATCGATTAATCACACAATCCTAGGGTGGCGCGTTCATTTGCGAACTTGACCTCGTCGTTGCCGAGAAAAGATTAAGTTTCGAATTTAAGTTAAATAACTCCAGTACTCTCCGAGTTAAATTAAATCGTTAGACGGATGGACAGACAGACAGGCAGACAGACAGACGGACATGGCTAGATCGATTCGTGTCTTTGAGCTAATCGAGAATATAAATTTATACTTTATGGAGTATACGTTGTCTTCAACTAAACAACCATAATTTTTTAGACTGAGCTTTGAAGAAAAAACGGCATCGATTCCAAAAAAGCAGGCCAAAACACTCAAGTGGGAAGTTCTATAACAATCGACATATTCCCCAGACATGACGCTGTATGATTACAATCTACTCCGTTCCTTGGCACATAGCCAGGCTGAGACATTGTTGAAGTTGATTTGGCAAGACCTTAAATCTTTTTTTTGCGTAGATGGGACTGCATGACTAGACTGATCTAAATTTAAGCTGTCTTTATGTAATGGTCTAAGTGGTTATAAGGGAAACATCTTTTCTCTTGGACGTTCCCTTCTATATCCACAATGTGTCGACAAAATTCAGCAGCTTGTTGCCACAAAAAATCACTTTCGGTTACTTTTTCACAGTGATTTGAAAATTTGCGGTTTTCTTGCTCCTCAGTGAACATATTCAGTTATCGGCGATTTTGTGTATCACTTATTGCAAACAGCTGAATCCTGTTCAGTAAACGCTGTTTAATTTTTTAGCGACTACTGTGATTTTATCACTATTTGCAGTCACTGTGATTTTCAGTCGCTGACGCTAATCACACTGCGACTCAAAAATCACTCTTTTCGCCAACACTAGCCAATAGGGCCGTTTTTGTGGCAATGAAATAGGCCAAAGATTGTCTGTGCCCTTTGCTGGATCACGACCTTAATATTTTTTTCCGTACCTATTATTCTTAGCGCAGTGATCAGTAGCACGTCAGCTTATAAATTATTCCAAGCTTTTATGATTAAAAACGTAATTCAAATAAAAACGTGTAAAAAAAGCTTGTCAAGTCTGTAAAAATAAAAATCATTCAATGCTTCATGGATAGACATTATAGACGAATTGCACCTCTGTCTGTCCCTCTGTCTGTCTGTCTATCTGTCACCTGACTGCATTTACTTCGCAACAAGATAAAAAAGCAATGCAACTGCAGTAGATACATTGTTTACATTGCTAGACGATAGTCCCTTTTATGCATTCCGTTAAGCTTCCGATACATCCCAAAACCCTTTTAATAGTGCAGTTTGATTAATAACAAACTATAAAACTCTTTGACCTGAATGTTACTTTAACTGAGACTATACTTGTACATATAAGCCAGTAATAACAAATGATGTAGCGCAACATCTACGTCATTAAAATATGCACAAACATAAATGCATCTGTCAGCTTTGCTATATTTCGTGGATAGTCATTCCAAATGAATTTCATGACACGAATATATTTTCATAATACACCAGAGAATCCTTGCATTGCAGCTGCATTTGAGTTTATATCTTTCAGAAGCAATTTTTTATTTTGTCAGTATTTTTTTTTAATTTCATTAAATTTTCAATTGATTGTAAAACATAATAATTTCGATTCCAAACTATCGAAACCATTCGTAAAAAAAACTACTTCAAAGATTGCCGCTAGAAATAAACGGCTTCTCCAAAACCACGTCTATTGCGTTCCTTTTTAAATCTGAAGTCAGACTTTAAAAATTCGAAATGGCGAATCGTTTAAATACATCAATAGCGGCAGTCTGGTCTTGTAGAGTATAGCAAGTAAATATGAAACTTGAATCGAACCCTTTGGAAACGAGAATAGTCGATATAAAGCAGCTTTTTCAGCATATTTAGATTATAATTGCAACGGATAGCGGGAATTCTAGCTTTTTTTTTTAAATGTCACTTTTCCGATTCAATTTTTTTTGTCCCTAGTCCGAGTAATTTACGAGCTGGCAGTAAATACATTTCTTGTAGAGTTTGTAGCAAGTAAAAATAAATGGAAAAGCAAAAAGTCGATGTAAAGGCAGCTTTTTTTCGGCATATTTAGCTTTTAATTGCAGCGGACAGCGGGAATTCTAGCTTTTTTTGAAAATATCATTTTTCCGGTTCATTTTTTTTTAGTTACTAGTCCAAATAATTTACTAACTGATTTCAAATAAAGTTATTTACTAAATATTTAAAATATTTACCGAATTATTATATTCTTTTTTAATAATTAAAATACCAATTTTATTTATGGAATTATTTAAGATTTTTTTATTTATTGTTTTTCCTTGTATTTTTAAATTTTAGTTTTTATCATTTCATGGGAGTTCTTTTTTTTTTTTGTTCTTTGTTTTATTTTATTTTGTTAAAGTGCTTAAAATAACATACATTTTAAATTAATTTATTATTATTATTTATTCATTTGCAATAATTTTAATTTATTTTACAGTTTTACATATTAAACTTACACTTTTAGTTTAGTTAGTTTAGGTGTTAATTAACTAATTTTAAATATTTTTTTTTTTTGTTTTTTTGCTTCTCTAATAATTTTATATATTTTTTCATTTCTTAGAATTAATAATTATTTTAATTAAATATTCTTGAGAAATAATTTTTAAAATTTTTTTTTTTTTTTTTTTTATTAAGTTTTTTTTTTACGAATTTAATTTCAAACGACCACATTTGCATAAATTTTTGAAATATCTTTTTGTGTTCTTAGTTTAAAATTTTTTTTTTTTATTAGTTTTGTTTTTTTTTTTTTATATATATTTTTTTAGTTTGATACATTTTAGTCTAGATTTTAAATTGAAACATAAAAAACATTTTCATTTTAATTTTTTTTTTAACAATTTTTTACAAAGTGCATTTTGATTTTTTTTTTTAATTTTTTTATTTAAATTTACAATTTTAATTTAATTTAATTTTTTTTTATAGATTTTTTAAATGCAATTAATTTATATATTATTTTTTTTTTTGTATTTACATGTTTAACAAAAACTATTCAATAGTCTTTTTAGTTCAAATTAAACTAATTAAAATTATTTTATTTTTGTTGTTTGTTTTAATTTTTTTTTATTTATTTTTTTTTATTTTTGCAAAATTTAAAAAATAATTTTAATTGCGTTTTATTTACATAAAAAAATTTGCAAAGTTTCTTTTAAATAAATTTATTTTTAGTTTTGTTTTTTTTTTTTAATTCTAATTAAACTACATTTTAATAAATCTAAATGCTGCTAGTTTGATGTGTGTTGTAGAATTTTATTTATATTAATTATATTTTGCTTTTTGTAATTGATTCCTTTCAGTTTTAGTTATTTTTTTTTTATTTCAATTTTCCAAATAGTTTTTTTTTAGTAATATTATTTTTTTTTTTTTTTTTAAATATTTAATTAGCTTACATCAAAAGTCACTCACATTTACAAACATTTACAAAGTTACAGTTTTAATTCAATTTAATTTAAATTAATAAGTTTCAATTATTTTTGCTTAGTATTACAATTATTTGTTTATTTTGTTATTATTTGTTTATTTTTGTTATTTTTTTTTTTTTTTTTTTGCAACTGAAATAATTTGCCTTACTGTAAGGAAGGAACATGCTTTAATGTTTTTTTTTTTACTTATTTATAGAAATAATGAATTTATTTTTGAATAATAAATATCATCTTAATTTTATGTCCCCAATATTCATTCACACGTTTAAGTTTGAAGTACTTCTTTCAACAATTATTTTTAAATCAAACGTAAAGTTAAGTTAAAAAAATTTTACAAAATAATTGTTTACGAAAAAATAAATATTTTTATTATAAATATAAAATTTTAAATTAAATCCATGATTTAGTATTTTCGATATTACTCTACTTTATATTTCGTGAAATTATAATACAGTAAAAAAAAAACGTAAAAAATTAGAATTTATAGTTTAAAAATATGCGATTTAGATTGAGTTGGAAAATCAGACTACATTAATTGTAAAATTGCGAATTTTACTTTATACCCAATAAAATCGAAAAAGACCTTTTTCATTCAGTTTCAAGAACCGCAAACAAGATTTTTTTATTTTATGAAACAAATTTCAATGTAGCACCCAAAAAAAAAAAAAATGGTTTGGTTATGACCAATACGGACCCTCGAATGGCAAAGATGGGCGCCGTAGCGATTCACATTTTTAAATGAACTGAAAATTTTATTAACAGATTGTCAAAATCCGGGAAGCCCATTATTGTTCCTAGGGCTGAACTGTGACGAAGAATGTTTTCTAATATTTTTCTTCTCTTTTTCTAGTCGAATAGTAGATCTTTCAATCAGTCAGTTTAGTGTTGGAGATACGCACGATGTGGTTGTCAAACTGAAGTTTTCATTTTTTAAAAGGTGCTAATATAGTCTAGTATTATGTTTAATTTTAAAGCCATCCAATATTGTAATAAATCTATCCAGAAAACATGATACTGGAGACCAACCCTTAAAACAGCATCTATAGAAATGCATAGACTGTGAGCAATTGTCCATGGTGGCACATCTATCTTTTCTCAAAAACTAGGAAAACTACTAGTTCCGAACATTGGGCGCTTGGGACGCTCAGATCTGCAACAGCACTGATGATGGTGAGCTGAAAACAAAATGGAGAATTTGTGAAAGTGAAAGAGAGTATAAAGATTACCGTAAACTTCTTACGAGGGTCTTAAAACTTTAATTCGCTTCTCTATCATAATCGATAATTTCGATTTGTCGAAATGTTAAATTCTAGTATTCTGCGATTATTTTAAAATCGAATAAATCGATTAATTCGTTTCTCTAAAAAATCAATATTTTAAAATTGTATGATTTTTTTGATTAATCAATTTTGTACCATCGATTTATTGCAAGTTTCGATTTTTTTCATTAATTAAGTTTATTCGATAGTTTTTAAATTTGATTATTCGGATTTGATAGATCCGTTTTCCGATTAATCGTTATTTTCGGTTAATTTTTGATTATTCGATTTTTCGATTAATCGATTTTTGGTTTTTCGATTATTCGATTTTCGATTAATCGATTTTTTTACTCGATTTTTTCGATTATTCGATTTTCGATTAATCAATTATTTCGATTAATCGATTTTTAACATTAATCGAGTTTTACCGGTTAATCGTAATCAATTTTACTAAACCACCATAATAATTTTAAATTAAAAGGCTACTACAATAAATAAATAAAAATATTTAACTTTCTTGAGCATTTTGTGAAAGTGACTTTATAGCTTTCAAATATGAAATTGCAATTATTATTCTATATATAAAAAAAATAATTTAATTTAAATGCGTTCATTCACAGTGCCATTTGGGCATCAATTAAACTTACTTACACTGGAAGTTTATTGTACTTAATTAATAAAAAAGTTTAGTTTTGTGGTAGACTTAAAAAACACTTTACACATATAAATTAATTTTGAATCATTTTTCCATATCTGAACAATATATTATCTATATACACACACTAACAATAAGTTAATTTCATCATACATTGCACACATTTAGTAGTCCCCAACCTATTTATTTAGTTTATTTTATTTTTTAAGCTAATTTGAATATTTCAATTGTTCTTTTCTTTTTTACATTTAAACGCAACTCTCCTGCTGCGAAAACATGAGCGGCGTACGTACTGTAACAATTTCACGTGAATAGGACTTACCGACACCGGATAGTCCGGAAAGTGAACTACTCGGACTGGTAACAGCAGCCGTTGTGGTAGAACCAAGACCGCTGCTATTGCTGGAGACAAGCATTTGATTATGCGCCAACTGTTGCTGTTGTTGTTGCGCTTGATGCTGTTGATAGGTTGGTGGCATAGGTAAAGTGCCACCATGATGATGATAACCACTCGATGATGTTGCTGATGCTGATGTTGTTGCACCAACACCAGATGAGACAACCGCTGCGGCAGCCATCATTTGCATCATGGAGGCAGAATTATGTGGCATCGATTGCTGCTGCTGCGCATGTTGATGTTGCTGTTGTTGTTGTTGTTGTTGTTGTTGCTGATGATGATGATTGTGCGGCAGTGTATGATAGCCACCAGCATGTGATGGTAGCGTATACATTTGAACTGTACCTGGTGAAACTGTTGATGGTGTACCCTGTGAACCGGGTGACGAGACACAGGGTGGAAATGGTGAACCATCAGAAATTGTTCTGCTACCGTTGCCGCTGCCGCCGCCGCCAGTTGTATTTGTTGTTTTATAATGATCAATTTGTGCATATATCGTTGGTTCTTCAAAATAATCATATTGTGGAGGTGGCGGCGGCGGTTGCATTTGCTGCGCATGTTGACTGTGACTTGGTTTGTGCCGTTGCAATGTTGCTGTTGCTGGTAAATTTGGTAAAAGTTTACGCATGCTTGAGCCATGTGGCAATGTGCCACCAACAATAATGCCAGCCCCACCACCAACACCAACACCTGAAGTTGCAGTTGTAGTTCCACCACCAACACCACCACTTTGTAGCAGCATCTGTTGACTACAATCGATTGAGCTTGATTTTTTAGGTGCTACATTGCCAGCATTGCCAGCAGCAGCATTTGTTAGCGATAACTCTGCATAGTGCAGTTCATCGTCCTGTAAAGTAGAAAGAAAAAAATATTTGTTTTACATAAACACTTTGATTTAGCAAGCATATTAAATATTCATGGCAGCAACTAGAAAACGCACACAGGTACAACTTAACTTGTTATGCCTGCTGCTGCTACTTGTATTGTTTTTGTTGTCGTTGCTGTTGTTGCTGTTGTATCGCGCAATTAATGCAAAATAATTCAGCTCAAAGTTATTAAACATTCAATTTCATTGTTAAACAAAGTAATTAAAACTTTTGCGGCATTGTCTTGCCAGCGTACAGTACCAGTTCAGTGTATGTGTCCTTGTCAACTGTTAGAATTGCTATCAAGTTTAGCATAATCATCGTTTGTCATCGTCAGCAGCAGCAGCAGCAACAAAGTTACTTCTTAACTTTAGAAACAGTTGCTAGTCAGTCATTCCGTCAGTCTGACAGTTGAGAGCGCTTAAACTTGGCGCGCACATTTTGAAGGACCTCAAGTGAAAATCTTTAAAACTTACCTTGCTGCTTTGATATACACCATTGCCGCCGCCGACAACACCGACAATACCATCGTTTGCCATTGCCATCGCACCGACAGACGTTGATGTTGGCTTGCAGCTGATTTCCGCTTCGCTGGTTGTTGAAAGATGTCCGGATGGCGTTTGAGTTGCTGATTTTTGTTTATATTCGCCATCGACTTTTGGGTTTTTTTTTTTTGTTTTTTTTTTTTGTCGTTTACATTTTTGTCGCAGACATTTTTGTAAAGTTTTGCATCAAAGTGGGCGTGTCAAAAAGTGTAAAAGAGAAAAAAAACATTGAAAATCTTAGTTAAAGTTTTATTTTTGTTAAATTAAAATGTAAAATGTTGTTTTAAACTTTCTGCTACTACTTCTAATTTTTAGTTAAGACCTTTTTGTGTTTTGTGTTCTCCTGAAAGATTACTGTGACATTATTTTGGTTTACGAAAATCTTTAAAGTTTTTGTTGTTGTTGTTGTGTTGAGAGGGTTTGTTATGTAAGTTTTGTGAAATGTGAGATTTTTTTAAGTTTTAAAAGTCTTTTTGATTTTATTTAATTTTTTGCTGCAGATTGTGAATTACAAATTTTTAAAAGCTTAGGACTTTTTAGATTTGCGTGTGGTACCACTAACATTTTTCTAACATTTATCTAATGCACAAAAATATTTCTGTTTTCATATTTCCAAAAAACTAACAACTTCAAGATTCGAAGGCATGGAGTTTATTTTTAGTGTTGGCCATGCCTAAATGTGGTTGGATCAAACAAATTGGAATATTTTATTTCAAATTTTATAAGCATATTCCATACTGAATTTGGAGTTAAAAGACAAAATTGTGTGCAAAACAATCGATTAATCGAAAATAATCGACTATTGCAGTTGCATCTGTCAAGCGATTTTAACGATTTGTTTTTAAAAAATTTAATCGATCGATTTTACAGAGAATTTTTTTGATTGTCAAAAATCTATTAATCGGAAAGAATCGATTTTTGAAGTTGCACCAAATAAACGATTTAATCGATTTGTTTAAAAAAATAATCAATCGATATTATAGAGAGATGATTTATGTTTTTTATCTTCATTTCGAAAACTTTTTAATTGTGTCTTTTTTTCTTTAACATTGTAAAAATCGATTAATCGGAAAAAATCAATAAAACAGTAAAAATCGATTTGTTCAAAGACTTGATTTTAATCGATGTTTTCAAATAATTTCACAGGGCTAGCTGAAAACTGGAAAATGTGCCCTCCGAAAAAGCCAGTTGTTCAGTACAAAAAATTTTCAAATAGGTGTTCTGAATCCAGTGCAGAGGAAGAGGACTTCCAATTAATGTTTATATAGTAACTCCAGTTATCAATTGATTTCGATATCACTCTCCATAATGGTTTTAATCGTTTTAAAGAGATTATGACCCACAAAACCTATTTAACCGAACAAAATGTTGAGTATAAGCCAAGATATTGGTTGTCCGTCTGTCCGGGAGCAATATTCAAGAATAACATTGAGCTCTCACATCTATTTTGCAATTTGGTTTATTGTAATGGATTCACTATAAATTTTAAATGATGGGAATACCTCATCTTCTTCGCAGTGTGATAAAAAAATAAAAGTTTCTCGTAAGTTAAATAAATTTAATTTGACAAAAAAAAAGTAGGCACTTTACAAAAGTAGTGATTTGGATTTGATTCAGCTCCCCGAACGTACAATGCTAAATCTCATATCTATCATTTTTGACCAACAAATTCTGCGGACAACAGACCCACTAAAATATTTTTGGACTGGTTGGGTAATACATATAAATTTCAAAATTGGTGGAGCTGTAGGTTATAAAGGGCGAACTCGACGCTTATTTCTTTTGAGGTGTGTTATGCCCTCATCTTGCTCTTAAGTACAAGGTCAAAGGGTTTAAAAAGCTCTGATGAAAGTCTTCGAACGATTTCGGATATTTACGGCACAAGGTGAGGAATTTTGTCTAAATCTGGAAAAATACTTCAAGTAATATACTTAAGATATATACCCAAGATAATGGTTCTGACTTCAGCTTTCTTTAAGCGTTCCATTGACAAAAATATTCATTCACTCATGGCCCACTTATCTTTTGATTTAAGTCTTTAAAAAAAAAAAAGTCTCAAAAAAATCTTTTAATAGAAGACACTATTAGTGAAGATTATTGCCCAATAAATGTTATGCTAAGCAAATTGCTTCAAATAGTTTTTTGATGTCTTAAATTAGACAAACACAAACTAAGCCAATATATATTCAGTGCTCCACTGTGATTTAGAAATGCAACTAAATTTAGTTATTTAAAAAAGAACACAAAACGCTTAGCAAAAGCTTTAAAGCCATAAATACTTCAATGACAAAAACCCAAAAAACACAAAAATGCTTTCAGCAATTTTTCAACTTCAAAATGAAAACGCAAAAAAAGGAAGAAAAGCTTTAAACTGCAGCAGCATTGGCGCATAGCAGCAGTTGAAAAGCAACGACACAGCAATTAGCTGTCATTTAAATATTTCAACACCAAAAGCATTTTGTGCCTACTTAGAGCGTAGCAGTAGCAGTAAACGCAAATATAAACAAACACACACACACAGAGAGAGTGGAAGATACAGATACAGATAAAGATATAGACTTACAGGCAGATATTTTACATGCATTGGCATTGGGTACAAAAGCATGTCTAAGCAGACGTTTAAACATGCCAATATAAACTAAACTCGAAAAGTAGATAGCAAATGCTGAATGCTTGCGTTTACCTAATGCATTGGTTGCCAACTGTCTGTCTTTTTGTCTGTCTGTCCCACTGAATGTCTGAGCGTCTGCATATGCGCCTGTTTGTGGCAGTTGCATTTGCATAAGCTTGAGGCAATAAATTGCCAGCACGCACATATTTAGATAAAGAGGGGGGGCAGAGTGATATATGCATGCACATTTTGTAAATGTGCGCTCAATGAGACGTCATCAACGTCGTCGTCGTCATCGTGCGGCATTTACCATTTTGTTTACAGTGAATAGCTATTACTACTAAATGTGCAGCCTAAGTGTATGCAACACATTTTTTTTTTTTCTTTTTTTTTTTTATAAGCACATTCATCTTGAACTTGTGTAGTCTTTTGTAAAATACCTACTTCTTCTTCTTCTGTTTTTTGCCTTTACTTACCTTCATTGTACGGTACCACATCCGGATTTTTCTCATCGTACATCTCTTCGGAATGACTTAATGGCAACGAGATTTTATCCTTAATTTGTAAATTGCCTGGACGTGAGAATTTCTGATTCGAATGCTGATATTTTTGTTGTTGATGCTGATGTTTGTGTGAACGTAATTTAAGTGCTGCTATCGTTCCGATGCCAATACAAACGAGCGCCACTAATATGCCCACAAAGATGCCAATCGAAAGTATTGGCGTTAATTCAAAGCTGTTGCTACCCTGTGCAGAGCCTTTGTAGGAGGTCAGTGCTACTGTAAAGAAAGAAAAAATGTTTATTATTCATGCAAGCAGCAAAGTTCATTGTACTACTTTCAATTGCTTTTTTTTTTTGCGCTTAAATGCGTTTAAATATTCTCACAACTGTTTATTAATGCATAGTCTAAGGCGCTTTGGCTATGCCAATTAGCTCAAGTATGTCGAGACAACGTCATTAAAAAAAAATTATAAGAACAATCTAAAGGCTCATTATGAACTTCATTTCTTGTCTTTTACTTTGTCGCTGCATGTCCAGCTCTCAGCTCCTAATAAATTCAAAAAGCCTAACCGTACACCCCAAAGCTGCTTGGCACCCTCTTTTTGTGCACCCAATGCTAATTTGTCTTATTTGCGTTTCACTTTAATGTGACTTCTTGGAAGCTGCTGTTTCTTCTTCGTGTTTGCTACTTGTTTCTAAATGTTTTCAGCTACTCAAATTGAAGCAAAAAAAAAAAATGATGAAAATATTTAAATCAGCGCTTAAATACGCTTCACTGCATAACGAGAAGCTAAATGAAGAAAAATTTGAAATCATATTATCCGACGATAAGACAATACATCAAAGGACAGAAATTATTTTGCATGAGAATCAAAAAGAGTAATGTGTGTTGAGTTCAGCGAAGTGTGGTGAGTTTCCCTTTAAATCTGTCTTATATTATATTTCATTGGTTTTTTTCGTTATTCCGATAGATGAGATCCACAACACTATTTTGATTTCCCGAAAAAGAGATCGTAAACTTGTATCTGAGCTATTCAATCTTGTTATGGAGTCCTCGCTGGAAGTTTCTAAAATTATTCAGCATTTCATATTATGTATCTTTTTTCAACTTCGATCAAAGTAGAGTGAAAATAGTAACTTCTTAAGTTGTTTACAAACATTTTTACTGCTCTACCTTATCATTTTATTTATTTTAAATTTTTTTTTTTATTTTTTTTTTTTTACATTTTTTTTTTTTTGTTTTTTTTTTTTTTTTTAATATTTTTCTTATTACAACTTTTTTCCCCTCATTCTATTAATTAGTATTGCAATTTGCTTTGGCTTGGCACTCAGTTTGTCTTCTACTTTAAATCAACCTTTTCGTTCGTTAGGGTTGTACACGCTGCTGCGTATCATTAATGTTAATCATTTTGAATATTCTTTTCATTTCTTCACATAATTTTCTTAGCTCTTTGCTGTGGCTTTTATATATTTTCTGTATTTAGTTGTGAAATTTTTTTTTTTCTTTATTCCTCTGCTTCTTTTTTTTTGTGGTAGAAAGAATATCTAATTTACTTAGCATAAAATTTTCTTGCATAATTTAGCACAATGAAGAATAAATTGAATAAAAAAGGAACAAAAAAAAAAAAAAACTGTGAGCATACAAAAAAAAAAAAAAAAAAAATAAAAGGAAACAAATTTAAAGCGTAAAACATTTACAATTCATTGCACAATTTACGCTTAATTAAATTTTAACCGGAAAATAATAAAAAATATTGTCTTACTAATTTTTTTTCGAAAATACTTTGGACTGCTTAATATGCAATACAGCAATTGTGTTTGTAGTTAATTGAAATTATTATGAGAAGCTTTAAAGAGCATAGCTGGGTAAGCATGGAAGGAACTGCACTTAGCGATATTTAATATTCTTAATTGTGGCTCGATAGCATTTCATCTAAAAATTTTTTGCGTACTACTTTTTCCGATATCGGTGATATTAAGAACCATATAGCGGCTAACGGGATTTAAGTTGATATTTGTTTTTCTGCTCACAAATTTGATAAAATACTTTAAAAAGAATTTAAATTTTTTTTTGAATGTAATTACTAAAGAGAAAATTTTTTTGAATTTTTTCGTTGAAAAATTTTTTACGAAATTTAAAATATTTTTTTCAACTGGTAGGTTGTGTAATTTTTTTTTTTTTCAAATTTTTAAATATTTGGAAGTCATTTTTTTACTCAAAATTAAATAAAGTGTTTACATAGCGCAGTTGGCCATCTATTGCCGATAAGGCTGCCATCTATCGGGAAATTAAAAAGTGATTATGTGTAGGCGGCAGTAAGCAACTAGAAATACATAAGTTCGACCCTTTAATACTTTTTACAGGTTTATTTGTCGTATTAATACAATAATTAATAAAATACTCAAAATACGATTTTTCGGTCTCGAAAGTCTCAAAAAGTGCTCCATAAGAGACGTTATGGGGCACTTTTGGGCAACAGAATAGTGTTCAGCGCACAAAAATACAGTGTACTAAGCAACATTCAAGCATTATTTCCATTGAAAAGTCTCAATTTTAACTCAATGGAAACTAAAAGTATCTGCAATAATTTTATTTTAATATTTTTCTCAATTTTTTTTGTTGCAATATGCTGTATAGCATAAAAACAACTTCTTTTTTTTTTTTAATATGTTACTTAGCAATATTTTCTTTTTATTCATTTGCATAAAAAATTCATAACTTCAGTGCTGAGAGTAGAGCGTACTTACTTAAGTAGACGCTTTGCGCCTTAAAGTATGCAAAGCATATTTAAAAGTCGACAAGTGACACAAAGTAACTTTTTTTTTTTTTTCTTATTCCCAAGTTAAAATATTTTGATTTATTTATAGCCTAGCTACTTATTTTGTATTATTTCCTTCTTTTTTGTTTTGAAACGAATTATTTAGTATTATTTTTTTTTTTTTTTTTTTTAATATTTTTCAACTAACCTGTTTGCTTCTCAGCTGCCTTCAGTGTATAGCCTTCAACGACCACTGGTTCACTACGCCCACGTACATTTACCGAATAAATATAAATACGAAATAGACGCCCAGCATCTAATCCTGTGACACTTAGTACCGGATATTTTGAGCTGATGTTGGCTTGTAGTGCGCCACTTTGTTGATCGAATATTCCATGAGAAACCATTGACGCAATCCACCATCGAAACCTACGAGAAAATAAAATAAAAATATATATAAATATTTTTTTTTGTTTGTTTTATGCTAATAAAAAAAGTAAAGTTTGATATTATTTTAAAAGTATTTTTTTATTCTTATTTGACAGAAATAATTTAGTCAGAGTTGGATTTATTAGAATTTTTTTGATTATTCGTATTTTGAGCTTATTTTATTTATTACACATTTATGTCTCCATTTCTATTTGACTTGCTGCTGCTGCTTATTGTCAATGAGTATGAGAACTGAAATGTTGATGATGACGACGACGACATTTACTTCATGTTTATTTAATAAGCGCAACATTAATTATTTATTTATGGATTGTGCATTTACATAAATGCGCAATGGGGACAGGAAATGAATGAATTTTTATGCTTTTTTCCATAGAATTTTTTTTTTTTTTTTGATTTTTAATGATTTTTATCAACAGTGTTTTTGATTTTCCAGCGTTCAACCAATTGTGTTTTGACTTTTTGTAATTTTTTTTTTTTTTTTTTGCTCTTTCATTCCTTTTTACTTTTGCATCTGGTGTTTTTGTGCAATTGTAGTTCTTTTCGAAGGTATTTTTGTTCTTTTTTGATATTTATTTATTTATTTGAAGGGATTAGCATGAAAACAAACTAAAAAATTCCAGTTTTTTTTGTGGCAGTACTACAATATTTTGGGGCTAGTTTAAAACATAAAAAAGCAAAATATTTTTGGATGAGAAAATTAGAAAATCGACTTCATGAATGAACCAATTTGTATTGCATCCAGATGCATTGTTTTAGTGGTCTATAATCAAACTTGTATAGTGCCTTTCAAATAAAATCGCTTTGAGAGTCATCAGTTTGATAGTTTCAATGTCCATAGCGGACATAGAAACATTTTACTATTTTTATATATAGAAGATAGAAGATTATCAGATGTGACACTGGAAATCTCAGAGTTTTCGTGCAAGTGTTTTGGTGTAAATACTTAAAAATTTGCACCATGATACTAACATTTTGAGTGGTTTTCGCAGATTGCATAGAGTAGCACACTTTTTTTAATTTTGAATTTCTAAACAAAAAAATTCAACTGAAAATGAAACCTTTCAACTCTATTCAAAATGTTAATGATGGTAACATTGAAGCATTTGGTTTTTTGTGAGCTTAAGTTTTGAAAAGTGTATTCATTAAGATTCTTTTTCAATAAACTATCGTAAATATACCAACTGCTAAGTTTTATTAATGCAGATACTTCATCAGTTGAACAGACTTTATTCATCAATAAGATTTATTTTTATCAAAATTCATTTTAAGGGTTTTATTAAGTATTGAAAACACTCGTTTCGAAGTTCGGTGACAGTTTAAGCTATAACTCTATTGCAAGTGCTTTTGGTATCACCCCTGTAGAATTTACATTATGTGCAAATTTATAACGATATTTTTCAGTATCGAAATATTTTGTTTATCGATATTGATTTGTCGATACATTTTTAATAAATACACAACATACACAGCTGTTTCACACAATAATTAATCGATTTCGATATATCGAAACTAGCTTACAAAAGTATATTCCACTTCGTGCAAATAAGAAGAGAATGAAAACAGTTTGGATCGAATTCCCTTCTTAAAAGTAAGTGAAATTGAGAACAAGAACGTAGGTTTAATTGCCTAAATATCGATGTTATCGATTTTATATCGATTGATTATGAAGTTGCCATCACTAACTGTTGGTCACTTATGGTTGGCTGACTTTGGTACTTTTCATGTGCAATTTTTTTCAACAATTATAAAATTAAATTTATTTCAAATTTGTAACAACAATTTTAAACAGCACTGTTTGTAGCTTTATATTTATTGTTTAATTTTTTTTTTTTTTAAATCTTGCTACAGCAAGGGATTTCTTAATAATTTTTATATATGAAGTATGAGTAATTGATTTCGATTGTTGCATTATTTATGATTTCCGTGTTAATGCAATATGTTATGGGTTGTAGTAGAGTACAAATTTATGAAATACAATAATATATTTTACAGTTACACAGAGCGTATGCGTAATTTGAAATGTGACATGCAATACATAACATAAATATATACTTA
>JAEIFJ010000630.1:0-273276 GCA_018903435.1 Leucophenga varia
ATGCCCAAGATAAGTCACTTCATGACTGAAAAATGAGCATTTTTCGGATAAAGTTTTAGATTATATTTTCGGCATATCTCAAACACATCTGTCAGATTTTCTAACATGTGTTTTTCTGAACAGCCCAATACAACTAAGTCATCCATGTACAGAAATGCTTGTGCTGGTGATAGCCCAGCAAATGCTATCGTCATCATTCTTTGGAATGAATTCGGAGCAATTTTTAAACCATACGGTAAACGCTTAAAACGGAATGAACCATTATCGGTTGAAAATGAAGGTATGTCCCTTGAGCTTTCATCTAATTCAATTTGATGAAATCCTGACGTTAAGTCGAGGCAGGAAAAATATTTTGCTCTGCCCAATTGATCAAGGATATCATCTACCCTTGGCAATGGAAATTTTTCTGCAATTTGCTTTTTGTTTATCGCATTGGAATCGCAATATTTTGTGGAAATTTATCTGGCCTTAATATAAGCCAATCTTGATCTTTGTGATAATCAAGAATACAATTGTATTTCTTGCAAAAATCAAGACCTAATATTCCGTCTGAGGGAATAGGAAAATCGTCTTGCACAACACGAAAATCATGTTGTATTAGCAAGTTTTTGATTTTTAAATCAGTGTTGACCTTTCCTAACGTTAAGGTTATATCATTTCCAATGCCGTTAGGGCGTATTTTTATATTTGGATCTATGTCCAAAAATTTAGTTTGTCCTTTTTTTTATTACAGATATATCAGCGCCGGTGTCAATTAGTATTGTCGATCTTGTCGACATGAAATTAACAAGATTTAAATTTATGTTATAGATTTTATTGTTGTTGTTTTTTTTATAATATATTTACTGAGCACCTGGGGCCGGGGTGTTTTCCGCCTCCTGAGTAATTCTAACATTACCATTGATATATGGAATGCGGCCACCCCGATGGTTTCCACCGCGACCTCGTCCGCGTCCGCGATAGTTACATCTGCATCTATAATTGGAGTTATTATTGCATTGCTCAAAAATAATACAGAACTTGATTGTCCATTGGCCTCTGTACAACAGTTTACAAATTTGGTAATTGCTTCGTTCATATTGTTGAACTGAGCATCCTCCATTACTACCTTGGCTTTTTCGTTGTTTGAATTTTTAATAATTGCTTTTACTTAGAAGATTCAGTTCCCGACAACAAGGTAATTGCCATACCCTTTAGCTTTATCTTTATACATTAAATGGCAACATTTGTGTTGCCATCATTTATAGTTTCAACTAGCTCTAGTGCAGCTGTTCGGCAGTGCCATCAAAATCCGGAAGAATTTTTAAGGCGATGTTTATGAATTCGGCAGCTGATTGTGGCATTATGACCTTTTTGTCACTTTTTGGGTCTAAATCTTGTTTCCAGTCGAGCTCGATTTTTGCATTAAATTGTTCCAATATATTGTAAATATGTAACAGAAATTGAGAGTCTTTGCTAACGATTTTTCTGTAAATTTGCCTTTGGGTGCTTTCTAAAAACAAACCCATTAATTTCCTTTTTTCTCTGATTTGATTATATTGAAAGTCTCTATTATTATTTTTTTCCGTTTAAACTCTGTCTAAATCATTAGCCTTACTTGCATAGCGTTTTTTGATCATTTTATTATGTTTGCTATACAAGTTCAAGATAAATTCAGCAAAGGTTGTAAGTATCAACTGCAATATTCACAAAGATTTGATATCCTCGGTGTGGTCTACTACTTTGATATTATTTACAACGTTAGCTGTATTATCTTTAGCCTGGCTATCGTCAGAGCTAAACCAGTTACCCATTCTGTGGGGTGAAGAGAAGAGAAAAAAAAATAATTAAAAGTAATAATAAAAGAGAATAACACCAATGCACTGGCTCACGAATTGTATTGGAAAAAAAGTCAAAAAAATAAAAATAAAATAAATCTTTAATTAAATCGAAAATCTTTGTACATATGTAATTGAATAATGATCGAGTTTCAAACTTATTTATTAATTGTTTTACGTATTTAATTATTTGCAACGTCGAACAAAGTTATTTCAGTTTATTTAAAAGTCATACAAGAAGAAAATAATAATAAAAAATATATTCTTATGCTTCCTATAGTGTTTTATAGAAAAATTAAGATAGCAAAAATAAATGTTGTTTCTTTTTAAATCAATTAGTAGTACAAAAAAATTGTGTTTCTTTTCAATCAAAATTATAAAATAAATTTTATGTTAATTTAAAACAAAATAAGTATGAATTTACTTTTATAAAGTCAAACAATTAAATGCTTTTAGCTAATTTTAGACTTTAGCCAGTGTTGTTACTATATATTACTTAA
This sequence comes from Leucophenga varia, assembly GCA_018903435.1. Lineage (NCBI taxonomy): Eukaryota > Metazoa > Arthropoda > Insecta > Diptera > Drosophilidae > Leucophenga > Leucophenga varia. The sequence goes on from JAEIFJ010000630.1 coordinate 2,318, forward strand.
TGTGTCTTGCTTGTATTTTTGTTTGAATATTTGCGTAACTGTTTAATTATTTGCCTTTTCAAGATTAATAGGGGCCATGCAAGTGTTTACATAAACACAAAATCAAGTTTACAATTTTTTACTTATTATAAAGTAAATTACCCTTGCATGGGGGTTAGTGGGGGCCTAATTTGTTTTTTAGTAGCTTACTTAATTTAGCGCACTTGCGTTTAAAAACGCACTATAGTACTCCAAAAAATATGCATGCGTTAAAAACGCATAAAGCATCTTCTCGTGCCCGTTACGAGGTATTTTTTTTTTGCTAGTAGCTGTTGCTGTTGTTGTTGTGATTGGAGTTGTAGTTGGATGTTGTTGTTGCTAGTAGTTGTTGTTGTTGTTGTGACAGCTGGGCTGTAACGAGACATTTGGATTAATATTGAATTTAAAAATGTGGTTATACCACGACTCTGAATAGGTTATTGTGTATATGATGTTGATGTGTGTGTGATGTATATGATGTTGATGTGTGTGTGATGTATATGATGTTGATGTGTGTGTGATGTATATGATGTTGATGTGTGTGTGATGTATATGATGTTGATGTATTATGTATTATGTGTATTATGAGTTGAGCTGTGTGTCAAGCCCTAAGAATGTGGCTACATCGACTGGGTTAGTCCAAAGATCGGTTGTGGTGAGCTGCGTAGGATGTGAACTGCAGCTAAATAAGTGAGCCGTGTTGTGGGGTGACAGGCCACAGTCTGGGCAGGTGTTGTTGACACCAGACATAATTCTGGAGCAATAGCTGTTTAGGCTAATACTCCAGCCAGATCTTAGCTGAGCTAACGTTGTTCTTGTAGTTCTGGGTAGTCGACGTTCATCAGCAGATATTTCGGGAGGTCGAGACCCGAGCACTTTATTAATTTGAGCTGTGTTTAGTGCCTCCGACACAGCCTCACGATGCAGGATGTTGAGTGCATCTTTGTGGTTTTGGTTGTTCCACGTGCTTGGGATAGCATGCTGAATAGTGCTATGATGTTTCCGTAAATCCTGCCGAATATTCCGAAACGGGATCCTACCCGACACGATAGGATTGCACGGGTGTTGAGGTGCATGACTGGACAGTAAAAACTGTTTAGTGAGGAGATCACTATGTTGCTTTACTGTCAGCATAGCCGTTTCGTCGTACAGGTGTGACTGTGATGTCATGGTAACACATCCAGTGGCTATTCTTAGCGCGTTATTTTGCGCTGTTTGGAGGTGACGCCACTGGGTACTGCTGATGAATGGGCTCCACACTGGGGCGGCATAATTTAAAACCGACCTACCGATGGCTTTGTAGGTGGTTATAAGAGTTTCTTTGTCTTTGCCCCAGGTGGTGCCTGCTAAAGCTTTTAGAACTTTGTTCCTCCTGTTCACTTTTGAGGTGGTGTTAATTGCGTAAGACGAGAACCGTAAAAGGCTGTCAAACGTGACTCCAAGGATCTTCGGGTATTGGACAGTGGGTATTAATCTTCCACCGATGTTGATGTCCAATATGGAGGTCACTTCCTTCGTCCACGTAGTGAAGAGGGTTGCAGTCGATTTGGCGGGTGCCAGGTTTAGCTTCCTATCATTAAAGAACTGATGGAGCTGCTCAAGATAGCTGTTGATCTTTAATGAGATGTCCGTGATGTTCGTGCCTGATGCGATGACTGAGCAGTCATCAGCATAGGTGACAATCTCTACTCCTAGCGGTGGAGCTGGGAGTTTCGCCATGTAGAGATTGAACAATATTGGAGAGATGACGCTTCCTTGCGGGACACTCATTTTTAGCTTCCTATACTGGGAAGTTGCGTTCCTAAACTCAACGTACGCATTTCTGCCATTGAGATAGGCAGAAAGCCACCTTTTCATACCAGAAGGGATCGTTGAGTCCAGTATATCATTGAGCATTATGGCATGATCGACTGTATCAAAAGCTTTAGACAGGTCCAGTGCAACGACGATAGAGCGATTGCAGGGTCGTTTGCTGTTAAGACCGTCTGCAATGTGTGTAGTCAATTTTGTGAGTGCGGTGACAGTGCTGCGGCATTTTCTAAAACCATGCTGATGTGTTGCTAAGTGAAGGTGTTGTTTTAGTGTCGGAAGCATGAGTGCCTCAACGACTTTAGCAACAGGTGACAGGAGGGAGATCGGGCGGTATGAACTCCCCATATCAGCAGGTTTGTCTGGCTTTGGAAGTGGGATGACCCTAGCAACTTTCCAAACATTGGGGATGTTAAGTTGCGTGAGGGATAAGGTTTATGACTTTGGTCAAATACTCCACACTTCTTACACTTAATTTCTTAAGTGCGAGCATTGAGATTCCATCGGGACCAAGAGCCTTAGATGGTTTTGCGCTTTTAATTACAGCTGCAACTTCATCCGGGGTGAAGGAGCTGGGGTTGTGGTCCCTGCCAAGCGCTTTGAACCTTCTAATTATGGTTCTTTTGCGCTTATCTGGCTTGGATGGATGCTCGAAGAATTGCCGGCAAAATTGGGATGCACACTTGTCCGCTCTAGTGCACTGGGTATTGCCCATAGTGATAGCCACATTAGATTGCTGACTCTTGCTGCCGGAGAGATTCCGTATGGTTTTCCAAAGCTTCTGAGATCCCATATTGCACTCCTCCAAGTGCCTGAGCCACTTGGTACGCCGATGATCCGCTACGAGTTTATTAATCTCGTTGGTGAGGGGTGCAATACGTTCATCACCAGGATCGAGCGAACGTAATTGGTCACGTTGCTCAGCCAATGAGATGGCCTCTGGTGGAAAATTCGGGCGCATGTGAGGGATGCGTCCGGATGGGATATATCTCTTGGAGGCTTTGCAGACTGTTTCTCTGAAAACACGCTCGCCTACTATTGCGTCGGTTGGAGTAGGGCATCCTGAGAGCGTCTGGTCTACGTACTCTGTGAAGCTAGACCAGTTAGCTTTGTTGTAATTCACGAAAGTACGGTTTTCAGGAATGATGAATGTGTCGGGTTTCTCCACGGTGACCACGATGGGAATGTGGTCAGAGTTCAAAGCAACGTCAGCTTGCCAGGATGTTCGGGCTAAAAGCGACGCACTGACGATGGAAATGTCAGGAGAGCTGGAACTGTTTGCTGTAACTCTCGTGGGAAAATCATCATTTATTGAACAAAAGTTGGAGCGTTCAATTTGGTCTGCAAAGTATATCCCGCGGTGATCGTCTGGAAGCTGGGAAAACCATGAACTATGGTGAGCATTGAAATCGCCTAAGATAATTTTATCTTCGCCCTGTAGGAGGTGGTATATATCCGGGCTGTAGTTGTTACCCGCACTGTTAACCGGTGGGATGTAAACGTTGATGATTTCAATGCTGGAGTCGCCGGCAATCACACTAATGCTCATTGTTTCGAGCAAATGATCGGGTGTTACGGGGGAGGGTGTGGTTGTGATGGTATAGTTAACCTCTCGCTTTAAAATAAAAGCGAGACCCCCCGTTACCTTGTGCTCTGTCTTGTCGAAGGATAATATATCCTCCAGAAGATGTCAGTGAGCTGGAGCTGGTCAATTTTGTCTCTTGCACGGCCGCAATAGGGATGTTGTGTCGAGACATATAGTTGGTTATTTCAACTATTTTGTTCCTGAGGCCGTTGTAATTTAGTTGCATGATCTTAAAATTGTCAACTAGCGTAGAGTTTGCCATCTGAGAAGTTTGCAAGCGAGATGAGTGGTGATGATCCACTGTACCGAGTGACCTCTGGGAGGTATTGAGCGGGCGTACAACACTGGATCCAGGTGTTGTAGGCACATTATTGGTACAGCAATTTGCATTCCAGTCCCGGTGGTAATGCAAATTTGTGCATCTTCTGAGATGGACCAACCCACCGCAGCCATTGCATGTAACTGGCCTCGTTCCACGTCGAAAGGTGCCACTACACACGGAACAGCGTATTGCGCTGAGCGAGGGGGCATCTGACGGTCGTGGTGTGGGCTGTACATGAACAGCGGGGATTGTTGTACTGAGACAGGACTAAAGGTGTCATGGCGTTGAGGTGGTGTTAACGCTGAAGTACCTGTGTTTGTACAACAATCTGCGATGAAGTTGGGAGACCAGTCTCTGTGTGAACTAAGATTGGTGCACGATCTTAGGTGACACCAATTTAGGCAAGAGTTGCACCGTACTGATGTTATGTTACGATGTATGGGGGCTTGACACACTGAACAGGGCCAGATGGAGGGGCCTGGGTTCAGCTCAATTCCGGCTCTAAAAAGTAGTATTAAAAGCAGATTAGCCGGAAACGTCTGCTCACCTGATAAAAATCCGGTTGTCTCGTTGCAGCTTGTTGCTGATGTAACGATGCTGTTGTTGCATCTTGCTGATGTTGGAATTGTACCTGAATGTTGTTGTTGCTGATGTTGTTGCATCTTGCTGTTGTTGGAATTGTTGCTGAATGTTGTTGTTGTTAGTAGTTGTTGCTGTTGTTGGAATTGTAGCTGAATGTTGTTGTTTCTAGTAGTTTTTGCTGTTGTTGTATGCTGTTGTATATTGTTGTTGCTTGAACTTAAAAAAATTTTTTTTTTTTTAGTTGTTCTTGATTTTGAATTTAAATCAAATCGGAATTATTTGCAGGCGTTTCTTCAATTGTTGTTCTATATTTTTGAATTTAAATAAAATCGGAAATATTTGCAGGCGTTTCTTCAATTGTTGTTGTAGATTATTGAATTTAAATCAAATCGGAAATATTTGCAGGCGTTTCTTCAATTGTTGCTTCTGCCATTTAAAAATATTAATTCTTTAAATGTGTTAGGCAGGATCGCCATATTATGATAAATAAAACATTGAACGTTTTTAGTTAATTGTCAGATTAAGACTGATTCTTTATTGTTATTATTATATACCATTACATATTATTCTTATAACTAGCTGCACAGTTTGTAATCAAACTCTTTGCGCATGCATATGAATTGACCTCATTCTGCTGTTAACACAGCGGCGGGTGCAGACGAACTTCGTCTACTTGGGCTTTCAAAAAAACAAGAGCAATAACACCATCCTAGAAATTAGACGAACTGAACAACGAAAATAAAACTCTACAAAACGCTGATCATCCCAGACCTGATGTGAGGCACAGAAACATGGGTCATGTCAGAGGCTGACAAATCGGCGTTGGAAACATTTGAGAGAAAAATTCTTTGTAAAATCTTCGGTCTTGTCAGAGTGAACAACGAGTACCGTATTCGTATGGAGCTGTACCAGCTATATAACGACATCGATATAGCCAGGTGCATTAAGTATAAACGATTGCACTGGGCTGGTTACGTGCTTTGAATGGATGGATGGACTAGCTCCAGCGAGAACGGTGTACGACAAAAACGTGAACGCAATCAGAGGGGCACGACAGCGGAGACGACCGCTGATGCGTTGGAAGGATCAGGTCCTGGAGGACTTCCGGAAGATTGGGATCCAAAATAGGTATCGAGTTGCATTAGACCACAACAGCTGGGCTTTAACCCTAAGTGATGCCCTGGCTTGCAATAAGGTGTAACAGCCACTCATATATATATATACTTGCATTGACAAATTCTCGAAATTTGCCGTTGTACAACCACTCTTGTCTTGCACAATAATGGATGTAAATATGCTCATTGTACAACTTCTAAATTTGTTTCCTCAAACAAAACCAATTTATTGCGACAATGAAGCTGCTTGTAATTCGAAAACTATAAGGTAACTTTTAAGGAAGAGATATGACATACGAGGTGTGTTCAAGAAGTATCGCATATTTTGTGTTTTTTTTTTTAAAATTATTTATTTATTCATGAATATCTATTTTGTCCCCTTTGAAGTAATCCCCTCCCGATAAAATACACCCATGCCAACGTTTTTTCCAATCCTCGAAACATGCCAAACAGTCCCTTTCCGGTATAGCCATCAGCGCCTTCTTCGATTTAGCTTTTATCTCCTCAATCGACTCGAAATGCGTTCCCCGGAGTGGTCTCTTGAGTTTTGGGAATAGCCAGAAGTCACACGGTGCCAAATCAAGCGAATACAGTGGTTGCGGAACGATATTGGTTGGATTTTTGACAAAAAAGTCACGAAAAATCAGTACAGTTTTTAAAAAAAAATCATCATTTTTGGTACCAACCGAGACTTGACACGTTTGAGGCCCAAAACATCCTTCAAAACTGTATTAATTGATCCTTTCGATACGCCAGTTTCATCAGCAATGTCTCTCATAGTTAATCGACGGTGTGCAAGCACTACTTTACTTTTTGAATGTGAGCATCGTTCGTTGAGGTCGATGGTTGATCAGGGAGCTCTTCGTCTTCAACACGTTCGCAACCTTCTTTCAACAATTTATACCAATCAAATGTTGTTGATTTTTGTAGAGTTCGGTCCCCATAAGCCTTCTTCAACATTTTTATTCCATTTATTCCATTCAGAAAAAAAAATTTGATACAGGTTCTTTGATTAATTTATTTGAATAGGTAAAAATCGAAGACGATCCAAAACACGTGCAGCTGTCAACAATTAAGTAAACATTTAAAATGGCCGAGCTTGTCGACATAAGTGAAAGACATGAGTACCAACATAACGCCACAAAACAATCGAAATTCGAATATACGTAACCCGCGAAAATTCAAAATTCGCGATAATGTTTGAACACATCTCGTAAACATTGTGAATGCGCCGCCTCTTCATAGAGGTTCCAATGGACAAAAAGAATACTTTCATGCCACTCTTGCGGACATATCTAAATCTTTTAAGCTCGAAAAAAATGTCGGAGGACACAGTTGAATGAATTTTGAGGGCAACAATAACACACAATCGAGCCATACACTCGGTCACGGACCAAACCCCGATCGACGTAATTCACGCAGCGTCTAGCGAACTCTGAAAGATTTAACCCAGTCAAGCAAAATAGGGTTTTTGAATTAGGCGAAAAAGTATTCGCAAAAAATAATACAAGGTTGGGAAATAAGTTAATACCACTTTGCACAGAAGAAACCATTCAAGCAGACCTAGGAACGTCTGTTCTTCTTAAAGGGAGTGTGGCTCATACGGACAAACTTAAGTAGCGTTTAGTTGTTTATCGCGAAAAGATCGTACAGGATAAGATTGACATTCAAGTGCACAACGATTTTCACTCTTTTTTCTATCTTTTGCAGGATTAAATTCCCAGTCCTATTATTGTTAGGGGTGGTACATTGTCGGATTATCGACTACTCCCACTCCTACTACATTCCATTGATAGACTGGATAGTTTTGGAATTGAAACAAAGAGATTATTTAAGGCATTCGAGCAAAATTAGCAGGATTTTTTCCCTCAATCGCATATGCGAAAATTGTTAGATGTGGATATAGAACACATTAAAAATTTGTTGTCCACCATAGAACGGCAAGTTCCTAAACTTTTAGGCAATCAAGGTAAAAGCACGCACAACAAATGAGTCTGATTTTAAGAAAGTTAGGGGGTCTGAGACAAAAATTAACTGATGCAAATAATAGGCAAATAGTAAATAATACTGAAACACAGAAACAAATTAATAAACCCGCAGACGCGATACATGAAATAATTAAAGCAAAATAAAATATATAAGTTGATAAACCGCATTTATATGAAACACTATTAGCGAGAAATGGAATATTTATAAACCAAATATGAAACTTCAACTTGATAATAAATCCCACTGTTTTTGATCATAAAGATTTGAAAACAATTTTAAATGAACACCCTGAAGAGGTCCCCATTGTAAGCCTAACCGGAGCATCGAAATTTAGGGCCCTATAAGCGAAGAATATAGTTTTTATATTATAAGCCTACCCTAGAACTAAATTCACCTGCACGAAAATCTTTATCATCCCGGTATAACGTCAACATGTCACACTGCAGCTACAAGACACCACAACGAATGCAACGATGGCGTACTAGCGGTTAATGAGTGCGTGACAACAACATTCGCATAAGTTTGTTCACGAGCTTTGCACGCTGGCAGCTGTGCTTCCTGTCACACTCAGCAAAGCCACCTGAAGCCTATTTCGCAAGTAGATGACGGTATTATAATTATCAACGAGAGCACACATATTTACCACATAAGAATTTCACAAAAATAACTGTGTATAAGAATCTTGCACAGCACTTATTGTGCCAATTCACTCTAAACATAATCCAGTGACACATGAGTTCAGTGCCCCCGACCACAATAGTCAGCAGCAGTTACCTGATACTTGCCTATGTTGCAAGTGACTGTGTTATTGCTTATGCTGAGTCGACTATAGCTTTGTAGCTTATGGCCCAGCTTTTATATTTAGCTTTAATTTAGTTGTTATATTGAACTTCAGTTCTGTTAAGACTCTCTGCAAAATAACAAAATAAAGATGCAAAGTGGGCATTGCCGCAAATACATTTTTTTATATAATTATAAAATTATATTACTGTACCACAAGGACAGTAATAGGGAGTAAGGTAAAACTCCCCAACGTAAACTTCGTAAGAGGACTAACCCAGGAAGGCCTTCCTGCTGCGTCTTGCCTATAAACTTTTTTGCCGGAGCCTCTATATCCATCTGACACAGGTTACCAGCCTAGGACAGCCTTTTGTATTATATTTTCCTGACTATGTCTTATGTCGGTATATAGCTTGTACAGCTCATCGTTCGTGCGTATACGGATGTCATTTCCCATTCTAACTGGACCAAGGATTGTCCGAAGTATCTTCCTCTCAAACACGCCCAACGCCAACTTATCCGATTCTTTCATGCTTCTGAGCCATACATTAGGATAGACATAATCAACGTCTTGTAGAGTTTAATTTTTGTTTCTCTGGACAGAACTCTACTTCGAGATCAAAATAGCTACGGTTAGTAAGAGTGATTCTTCGTTTAATTTCCTGACTGGTGGTTACGCTGTATAACATCTGTACCCAGGTAGTCGACCGTCTACGTCGTGTAGTCTGCGGATGGATACCTAGTACTTCGTCTTGCTCTTGTTCACCGTTATTCCCGTTGGATGGGACTTTTCAGTGTATGAGAAATGTCTACGTCGTCGGCATATGCGAGCAGAATTTTCCTTTGTAGAAAATACTGCCCTTCAGATCAACGTTTGGGCATTGTTTCAGTATGTATTCCATCGCCCTGTCTAAAGCCTCTTTTGGTATCAAAGGTGACCCCCTTTACCACGATTACGCTTTGGGTGTTTTGCAGCGTCATTATACAGAGGCGAACGATTTTTGCAGGGATACCAAGTTCAGTCAGTGCTTTGAAAAACTTAAATCTGATCGGCGTGTCGAAAGCGGCTTTGAAATCTACAAATAGATGGTGTGTCTCGATATGTTGTTCTTTGGACTACTTCAGGACTTGGCGTAGTGTTAGTATCGGGTCAATGGTCGACTTCTTTAGCTTGAAACCACACTGGTACTGTCCAACTATACTGTATTATGCACATATATGAAGTATATTAAACAGCAACACTTTGTTGCTGCACAAGCATAAATCAAGCAACGACACTTTGTCGTTACGTAAACAATCATAAAATGAACTCAAGTGCCCAGCACATTTCAATTGCAATGAAATATGATCGCACTTGAATGTAGCTGGCAACGGCCAAAGCATAGTCAGCATAATTGTCAGCATAATTGTCAGCATAATTGTCAGCATAATTGGCAGCATATTGTAGGGCTGTGTGATTGTTGGAAATAATCGATTGTTGATGATTGTAAGGGAAAATAGATTATTGGTGATTAATCATGATTAGCACAAAATATTTTTTGATATAAGGTTTTAAGAATATTATATTTCATGATCTTCTTTTCAATGTAAAAAACTTAAAAAGTGAAGACCTTTTTTTTTTTGTTTTGCTTCTCACTTTTAAAACGTTGTTTTTCGCTTGGTTCGAGACAATTGCCCTCTATTAATTTCTAGATAATTGATTGTTGATTGATTAATCAATTGTTCATTCTTTAACTAATCGATCACTTGATTATACTAAATAATCGATTGATCCTTGATTAATCGATTAATCACACAGTCCTAGCATATTGACCGTTTCAATAAGAACGTCTCCGTTGCTTATATTATATACTATGTACGCTACAGCTCTGCTGTCGGCTTCGCTGACGTAGCAGCGCGCAGCTTAGCTAACAATAAGTTAAAGTTCTAAGAATATAATGTATTCTGGTAAAAACTGTCAAAGAATAAAGACGACTTGCACTGTGGTGTGCAAGCCAAAACGAATATCAAACTTAAAAAAGGATTTATCATCTACATTACCTCAGGATCTATTACTTGGCGACCGTGACAATGGTCACGAGGACGATAGCAAGAAATTAGAAGGCTATATCAAATCAACAACAACAAGAAAAACTTATTGCAACAACAAAAGAAAACATTTCATACAATGGGCTCGGTTAACTGTAAAGGATATAAAACAACAAAAACGGATACAACAAAAACAGCACAACGCGGTTCAACGGGAAAGGCATAAAGGATCGGATCCAAAATCAACAAACAAAAAGAAAACATTAATCAATCTGAAGAACAACTGGACTAAAGAGCAGCTGGAGGAGGAATATTCAAAGGATTAAACAAAAATAAATTTCTGAGTGAGTAGAAATAGTAATTTCATGTCTGAACGCATCACACTTGATGAGTGCAGCCAACGCATGTTAACAAAAGAAATTGTTAACGATAAAACTACATTAAACAAAACAAAAAAAACCAAGAAATCGTGGTGATATACGGCTGCGAATTAAGAAACGCAAAGCCGAAATCTGTGCAATATTATATAATAGCAGCCAACTAATAAAAAAAATATTATTATATTAACAAAAAGTTCTTTTGTAATGACTCCCACTGTGTTGTGTGAGTCAAGGTAGTTTAAAATAGGCAGGACATAATTGTAAATTAGTTATATAAAAACAAAAAAAAAAAAAATTTTTTTCATATAGATATATAAATTTATAAAAAAAAAAAAAAATAAATTTGTAATTGTTAAAAAAAAAAAAAGATAATTAAAAAAAATTAATTGAAGAAATCTATGAAATCAAATAGTATTTCTAAAACTGAAAATATATATGAGATTGAATTGCCTAAAATGGGCCTAATAGATAGTAAATCAGTAGACTCAACAGCAAATGTAATAAATAAAGTTGAAGTCGAAAAACTAGATTTACATCTAATAAGCACATTATTAATTATCATTGTTATTTTAATGTCAGCAAATGTTTAAGTAAGGCAAACGATTTAGATATAATTAAAAAAAAAATGTTTAAAAAAAAACTATGATGATTGATGTTTATGCATAATAATAAAAAAAAAAAAATTTAATAATATATTAAGTGTTGATACAACTGTTTGCTTACATATATATATATACTCTGAACAATGGCGAATAATTTTTATAAAAAACTGTTAAAATTAAGTAAAAATAAAAAAAAAACAAGAAAAAAATTTAACTTCGGTAGCACTGAAGCTCAAATACCCGCCACACGAAACTTTAATCATTTTCTTAAAAAAAGAAAAAAATGGAAGGTTAGTTTGTATGGGGTCTATATGTTATAGTGGCTCGATCCTTGTCATATCGGTAGTATATTTATAGGATAACAGTAGAAGTGATTTTACACAGATTGGAGTGAATATATCCATAAATAAGAACTATTTTCATACAAAATCTGAAAAATGGGCGCTTGGTTTGTATGGGGGCCATATCAAAAAATGGGCGTGGCACCTTTCTTTTGAAATTGGATGTCATTAGAAGTGCTTTTACGTAATTTGTAGTAAATACATTTACAAATAATAACAGTTTTAATACAAAAAACGAAAAAAATGGTAAATTTGTATGGGGGCTATATCTAAAAATGGGCGTGGCATCTTTCTTCTGATATTGGATGGATGGATATTGGATAAGAAGTGTTTTTACCCGATTTGTAGTAAATACATTCATAAATAATAACTATTTTCATAGAAAAAAATAGAAAAAAATGGTAAGTTTGTATGGGGGGCTATATCTACAAATGGGAGTGGCACCTTGGTTCTGACATACAAGCTGCCTAGGAGCACAAAAAGCTTAAGTTTAAAATTTCAGGTCAATATCTTTGAAACTTTCCGAGAAAAACGCATCGCAGCAGACAGACGGACAGACAGACGGACATGGCTAAATCGATTCGTCTCGTCGAGCTGATCAATAATACATTTACTTTATGGAGTCTCCGATGCCTCCTTTGATGCGTTACAAACTTTCCGACAAACTGATAATACCCTTCACACTATGTGTGGCGGGTATAAAAAAACAAAATTATTCAATGTAAAATGAATGAACAAAATAGACTCTCGCATTTACAAAAATATTTACCATTTATCGAACAACTTCTTAAGTACGAAGTGAAAAACAAACAAGAAAAACGTTAACTTCGGTGGAACCGAAGTTGAAATACCCGTTACATTATGTTATATTTGCCCGATCCTTACCATATAGAAAGTGTTCACTTAGGTGGACATTGGAATTGATTTTACCAAATTTAATTAAATCCATTCAGAAATAGTAAATGTTTTGATATAAAAACTCGAAAATGAGCGGTAAGTTTGTATGGAGGCTATACATAAAAATGGGCGTGGCGCCGTAGATTTGACATTGGATGACATAAAAAGTGTTCTTACCCTATTTGGATTAAATATATTCATAAATAATACGTATTTTCATACAAAAAATCGAAAAAAGCGTTAAGTTTGTATGGGGGCTATATCTGAAAATGGGCGTGGCAACATTCTTTTGATATTAGATGCCATTAGAAGTATTTTTACCCTATATTGTAGTAAAAGCATTTATAAATAATAACTATTTTCATACAAAAAGTCGAAAAAAAGTGGGAAGTTTGTATGGGGGCTACATCTAAAAATGGGCGTGGCACCTTGGTTCTGGCATACAAACTAAGCTTAAGTTTAAAATTTCAGGTCAATATCTTTAAAACTTTCCGAGTAACAGCCATCGCAACAGACAGACAGACAGGCAGACGGACATGGCTAAATCGATTCGTCTCATCGAGCTGATCAATAATATATATACTTCATGGGGTCTCCGATGTCAATGAAATGAATGTTCCATTATGGATAAAAGACTTGTTTAATGAAACAAATAATGAAGTAGAAATTATAGATTTGAGCTCAGATTGTGAAGACTTAGAAGTTATATGCGTCGATTAACACAAAATTGTGAATCTATTATTTTACATGATATACAAGATTTTAATAAAATAAAGTTCTGAATTATGCAACAATAATGAAAAAAACTTTTTAAACTCATTAAATAGTATGGAATGGCAAGAGATTTCTTCATCAATTGCAGAAATCAAATCTAATTTCGACAGGTCATATAAATGTCTAACACAAAATAGAGACATCTCAACAAACACTTTAAATAAACACGCTAATGTACTAGTTGATAGCTTCAATGAAGCTCGCCAATTAATATAGTATATGATCATAAAGACAAAATAAAATGTGATCATTGGTCACAACTGTCCAAAATATTAAATAAATTAAGAGATAACTTGCTGATAATAAAAACTAAGCACAATTTAGATATCAAAATACCTAATGTGCTAAATACAGCAGTATCGTTAGCAGTATCAGAAATTGACAAAAAGGAAAAACGAGAAAGCACTTCAGGATCGGATGAATACGAAGAAACGGAATTTCAAGAAACTGATATACATAATCTAACAATCCCAGCAGTTATAATACACTAACTGAATCGGAAGATTTAGATAATCTTTCATCCGAAGCAAATTCAAGTATAACTGAAAATAAACCAATCGAAATGGCGCAGACCACGATTGAATTTATTAGGACAGCCTCCTCCATATTACCGGAGTTCGATGGCAAAGCGGATAACCTACAAAGCTTCAAGGATGCATTGGAATTAATTGATTCACTCAAAGGCGGCATGAGGTCATGAAGCAACCGCAATAAGTTTAATAAAAACAAAGTTAAAAGGACATGCTAGAAATTTAATTAGCGATGAAAAAACAAACGCTGAAATTATAGCTAAATTGTCAAAAACCGTAAAAGGAGAATCAGTGGAAGTACTCTCAGCAAAATTATTAAACTTACAACAAAAAAGCAAAACTGCCAACACATATACACAGGAGGTTGAGCAATTGACAAAAGCTTTAGAAGGAGCTTATATTAATGACGGAATGAGCTATGAGCTAGCAAACAAATATAGTATAGCTCAAGCTATAAAAGCAATGACCAAAACTGTGCTATTGATAAGGTCAAACTTATCATGCAGGCAGGCACATTCATTAATATAAATGAGGCCATATCGAAGTTCGTTGATATTTGCACAGAAGCAGCAGGACAAACCAACACTGTCCTACATTTTCATAATAACTCTCACCGTGGCGGAAACCGTGGTAGAGGTAGTTATAGAGGCCGACCATACAACAGAGGCGGCTACAGAAAAAATAATAATGGAAATAGACACAACAATAACAGAGGAAATCGTCGAGATGGTTCATACAGAGGTGCACAAAACAGAGGACGTGGTCAACAGACACAGGTTCGAGTTACGCAAGGTAACTCGAAAAACCACCAAACCCCCTTGAGCAACCAGCAGTAAAAATAGTAAGTAAATAATAAAGAACCTAATATTACACTAACATTACTAGTAGATACAGGAGCAAATGTCTCAATCTCAAAAAAAAAAATAATAATGTAAACGCAAATATAAATCAAAATTATAAAACAAACATAACAGGAATTGAACAGGGAACAATACAGTCAATTGGACAATCTACAATTGATCTACTTTTCGATTACTTCGTAATCGCTCATGATTTCCAAATTGTACAAAACGATTTTCCCATACCATGTGATGGAATTATTGGACTAGACTTCATTGAAAATTTAATTGTATAATAGATTATCAACATGATGAATTCATCATGAAACCAAAATCACTTAATTATCAGATACATGTACCATTATTGCATAATGATATTGATAATTCAATATTATTACCAGCTAGATCGGAAGTACTGAGAAAAATTACACTTTCGACAAATGAAGAAACTGTATTGATACCAAACCAGGAAATTCATCCAGGTGTATTAATAGCTAACAGTTTAGTAGCTTGCAATAGTGCAATAGTTCGTATTCTAAATACAACAAATAACATAATAAAAATACAAAACCCAAACGTACAATTTGAATCGATACAAAATTATGAAATTAAAACTCAAACTTTAAATGAAACTAATAGAAGTAACGAAGTCCTGAAAAAATTAAAGTTCCCTGAACAATTTAAAAACAAGCTTACTGAATTATGTACTAAATATAGTGATATATTTGGTCTTGAAACAGAAGCAATTTCAAGTAACAATTTCTATAAACAAAAATTAAGATTGGCAGCGAAACTCCAGTATACATAAAAAATTATAGAAACGCAGAATCAGAAAAGCCAGAAATAAACAGACAGGTCGAAAAATTAATAAAAGATGGTATAGTTGAACCATATATTTTCGAATATAATAGCCCACTGCTCTTAGTACCTAAAAAATCTCTCCCAAATTCCAATGAGAAAAAATGGCGTTTAGTAGTTGATTATCGCCAAATAAATAAAAAACTCTTAGCAGACAAATATCCTCTGCCAAGGATTGAAGAAATCCTAGACCAACTAGGACGAGCAAAATACTTTTCATGTCTGGATCTTATGTCAGGATTTCACCAAATAGAATTAGATGAAAAATCTAGAAATATAACATCATTTTCCACGAACACTGGTTCTTATCGCTTCACGCGATTACCTTACGGCTTAAAAGTAGCACCAAATTCGTTTATGCGAATGATGACACTCGCATTTACCGGTCTTGAACCATCACAAGCATTTCTCTACATGGATGACTTAGTAGTCATTGGCTGTTCTGAGCAGCATATGTTTAAAAATTTTACTAATATTTTTGATTTATGTATATGTTTTTTGTAGAAAACGCAATTTAAAATTAAACCCAGAGAAATGTTCTTTCTTCATGCATGAGGTTACATACCTAGGCCATAAATGTACAAACCATGGCATCCTTCCGGATGATAAAAAATACGATGTTATAAAAAACTATCCAGTTCCAACGGATGCGGATAGTGCACGAAGATTCGTGGCGTTTTGTAATTATTACAGACGATTTATTCACAATTTCGCTAAATTTTGACTAGATTGAGCAGAAAAAACGTTCAATTCGAATGGACCAAAGAATGCAATGACGCATTTTATTATTTAAAGAAAGCATTAATGAAACCGACATTACTACAGTACCCTGATTTCAGCAGACAATTTTGCATAACCACAGATGCAAGCAAACATGCATGTGGTGCGGTATTATCCCAAGAGTACAACGGTATGCAACTACCAGTTGCATATGCGTCAAGATCTTTTACACAGGGAGAAAGTAATAATTCAACTACAGAGCAGGAATTAGCTGCAATTCATTGGGCAATAAAACATTTCAGACCTTATGTTTACGGCAGACACTTTTTAGTAAAAACAGATCATAGACCACTAACATTTTTATTTTCAATGAAAAATCCGACTTCTAAACTAACAAGAATGAGACTAGATTTAGAAGAATATCAACTTACGGTAGAATACCTCAAGGGGAAAGATAATCATGTAGCAGATGGAGGAAAAATCTGCGCAGATGATAAAATAAAATTGCAAAAAGAGAAAAAAGAGCCCAAAGTCTATGAAGTCGTTAGCAATAATAACGTTAAGAAATTTGTGAAACTAAAATTCACAAAATCCAACTGTTTATTTAAACAAGGATAAATGATTTGTATTCTAATGAAAATTTTGATTTAGGTCAATAATAAGGCTTAATACAGAAGCCGGTTTACATAAAATTGTTAATTTTCAAGTGTCACCAAGTGAACAAATTTTCGAATTTGTATCACTAAATGAATTTGAAAATATGGGCAATAAATACTTAAATAAATTGAAAGTAGCGCTACTAACAAAGGTGACTAAAATAGACAAAAATGACGAAAGTCAAATTAATATTATGACGATCCAATAGAAGGAGGCCATACAGGGATTACTCGTACCTTGTTAAAAACTACTAAACTACTAAAACAATTGCAAAATATGTGAAAACTTGTATGAAATGTCAACAAGCAAAAACCACTAAGCACACTAAAGCTTCAATGATCATAACTAATACACCAAATACAGATTTTGACACAGTGTTAATTGATACAATCGGACCATTACCTCGATCAGAGAATGGAAATGAGTATATAGTAACTATCGGATGCGCAACTAAATAATTTCGTAATTTTTTTGTTTAAAAAACCATTTATTTAAGTATGAAAGTGAAAAAATATTTTATTCAAAATATTGTCTATCGGAAGCGGTAACTTTTTCCCATCTTTCAGGCAATTTATGGATTCCATCCCAAAAAAACTTCTCATCTTTTGCACCGAGAAAATCATCAAGCCATTTTTTAATACCTTCAACATTGGTGAACCGTATTCCAGAAAGGTGATTCTGCATCGACCGAAACAAGTGGTAATCAGAAGGAGCTATGTCTGGGCTATAAGGCGGGTGAGGTAGAATTTCCCATCCAGCATTTTCCAAATAATTTTTGACCGGTACTGCAACATGTGGCCGAGCATTGTCATGATGGAAAATCAATTTTTCGTGTCTGGTCGCCCATTCTGGCCGTTTTACGGCTATTGCTTGCTTCAAACGTATCAATTGTGGCCTGTATAGCTCTCCCGTGATTGTCTGGCCCGATTTTAACAGCTCATAGTACAGCACACCCTTCTGATCCCACCAAATACAGAGCATTACCTTCAAACCATAAATATTCGGCTTTGTGGTCGATTTGGCTGGTTGGCCTGGCTTCACATATGATCTTTTACGCTTAGGGTTGTAATGAATCCACTTTTTATCGCCAGTGACAATACGATGCAAAAACGATTTCTTTTTGTGGCGATTAAGCAGCATTTCAGACATGCAAAATCGTCTCTCAACGTCTCTCGGTTTTAATTCGTGTGGCACCCAATTTCCTTGTTTGTGAATGTATCCAGCTGCTTTTAAACGTTCAGAAATGGCTTGTCGAGTGACTTCCAATGTTTTTCCAAGTTCTTCTTGAGTTTGACATGAATCTTGATCGAGTAATGCCTCCAAATCTTCGTCTTCAAACTTTTTTTAATGAACCTGGTCGCTCTTTGTCTTCTATGTCAAAATCACCACTTTTAAATCGTGCAAACCACTGCTGACATACTCTAACCTCTGGAGCATATTCAGGATAAGCTTCTGAGAGTAAACGATGTGCTTCTGTTGCACTTTTCTTTAAATTGAAGAACAAAAGTAAACCTCCCCGCAAATGCTGTTTTGTTGGAACGTAACTTGACATTTTGACTGTAATAAAAAAAATTTGTGTGTTTACTAATATTCACTGTGACATATCAAATGTTCTTGATTTTTTGGCGCGCTTTAACATAGAATAGCTATCACTGTCAAAATATTGACTACATAAATAGATATGAGGTTAGTAACAAATACGAAATTATTTAGTTGCGCACCCAATATAATATGTGATCTTACAAAATATTTAGTTACAATACCAGTAGAAGACAAAAGTGCAAAAACAATAGCTAAAGCTGTTTTCGAAAATTTTGTATCAAAGTACGGTCCTATGAAGACGTTCATAGCAGACATGGATACTGAATATAAAAATTCGCTCATAAATGACTTGTGCAAATACATGAATATAGCTAATATACACTCAACAGCACATCATCACCACACTTTGGGAACAGTAGAAAGAAGTCATAGAACATTCAATGAGTTTATTCGCTCATACATTTCAATTGACAAAGATGATTGGGACATATGGTTGAATTATTTCACCTATTGTTTTAACACTACTCCATCTACAGTACAAGAATACTGTCCATATGAACTAGTTTTTGGTAGATTACCAAGACAGTTCACGAAATTCAAAAATATAACTAAAATAGATCCTATATATAACATAGAATTTAAGTTTAGATTAGAAATAGCATATAAAAGAGCACAAACTTCATTATCTATAGAAAAAGAAAAGAGGAAAACAGAATATGACTGTTGCCGCCGTTTATCGAGACCTGACTGTAATTTTGCATTCTTTCATTCCATATTTGTTTACATGGAAAGCCGTAGCATATTAACAGTTAACTCTAATTATAAGAAGCGGTAAATTTAATGAAATGTAAAAATACTAGCTAAACTGATATGACTTTATAAAAATTATTTCAGTTGAGATTAAGCAGCGTTGGCGAGATATTAATTTTGAAACTCGCTTCCTCGTTTCCTCGCTCGCTTGTTATTGTAAATAAAGTAAATATATAGAGTGACAAAGAAGCGTGTTTTCTTAACTTGCCAAAGATCGCCGATCCCAACAGTTTTTCAAAATTAATATCCAATAAAAAAGAAAATTTTGAGTTTTTCAAAATTAATATCAAAATTATTATCTCCGGCATTTTGAGTTTTTCAATATTTATATATAAACAAAGTTTTATAAAAATTAAAATGCCGAAATTAAATGCGCAGCGCGATTTTAAGTGCAATAAATGTAAGCAGCCGGATGCCGACCGCATGGTTCAGTGCAATAAATGTAGCAACTGGTACCACTACGATTGTGTTGGAGTTAACATTGAATCTACCGTGACTGGTTGGAACTGTGAGTGTTTCACACCGATTTCCTCCTTTCCGGCAGTAAATGGATCCACAAGCTCCGAGCTCTTCAGCACCACCCCGACTACAGGAGGTACACCGCGTTCATGTTCATCACACACAGAGACGTTAAAAGCAGTAGCCGGTCAGAATGCTAAACATGTGCCCGATGACTTATCGATATTAGCCATGCAACATTCGTCCATAGCACCGCCAGCAACATCAACGATGAACCAAACAACATTTAATGAGCATAATCAACATTTTCAGCAACATGTTGCTGAAAAACCAAACATGTGGGATAATATGTTTGATCAAATGCGAAAATTCTTCGAGCAAACACATATACAGAATGAGCAATCATGTTCGATCACTCACCACCGATCAACAGGTGAGGTAAAGAACAATCTGGCAACGTCATGTGCAAATATCAATGCAAATTCGAATAAGGCAGCACCAATAGAACTAAATTTAATGCAAACTCCAAATGCAGCACAAATAGCAGCCAGACAAGCCATACCAAAAGACTTGCCCACATTTGATGGAGATCCTCAACAGTGGCCATTGTTCTATAGCAGTTTTGAAACCAGCTCGAAAATAGCAGGTTATACAAATGCAGAAAATTTGATGCGACTACAATCATGCCTCAATGGCAAAGCACGCGATCTTGTTCAGAGCAGACTTATGCTCACAGCAATGGTACCTGAAATTATACAAACGTTACGCATGTGCTTTGGTCGCCCCGAATTAATTATAGCCAGCCTGGTCAACAAAGCTCGCCAGGTACCGCCATTGAAAGATAAATTGGAGCCTCTCATTGAATACGCGCTGTGTGTACGTAATATATATTCGAATATGGAAGCCTGTCATTTAGATGCACACATGCAGAATCCAATGCTGGTGCAGGAACTCGTCGAAAAGCTCCCGACACAATTAAAATTGGCCTGGGCAATGCATCCGAAACCTACTTCTGAACCATCTGTAAAAGTTTTCAGCGACTGGATCTACAACATTGCAGAAGCTGCCAGCCAGGTTAGCGTACCAATATATATCTATAAGGGCGCAAACGTTCATCATCATCGTAGCGACAGATATTCGCATAGTGGTTCATTGCCAAACAATATAAAGTGCGTATTTTGCAATAAGGATGGCCACAAAATTCACCAATGCGAAGAGTTTCGAAAGATTTCACTAAAACAAATGAAAAACTTCGTACGAGATAAGCTGTTATGCTCTCGATGCCTCAACAACCATCGTAGAAAGTGTTTTAGTAACAAAACTTGTGGCGTCGACGGTTGCAGTGAAAAACATCATTCACTACTGCACGAGGAAACTTCAAAGCATCAGATAAAGGAAAGCCCAACTAGCAACATAACCATCGAGATGGAGCTAGTAAAGACGAAACCTATTTCCGAATTGTTCCAATTCGAATTTATGTATCAAAAAATATTATTAATACCTTTGCATTTTTAGATGAGGGTTCATCAGTAACACTTATCGAAGAATCAACATTTTCGCAGCTAAACCTTCGCGGAACGAAGGAAACACTATGTCTACGGTGGACAGGCGACACCGTACGTATGGAAAATTCTTCAAAAAGAGTTAACCTCAAAATTGGAAACGTGAAAACGGGTGCCAAGTTTACACTGCGCGACGTACACAGTGTAAGCGACTTGAGCTTGCCAGTACAAACTATCGACATGAACTCACTAGCTGAGAAGTACCGACACCTACCCGGCCTACCCATCGCATCATACCAAGATGCACGCCCAACCATACTAATCGGTACTAATAATTGGAACTTAGCCGTGCCACTAAAGGTACGTGAAGGTTCATGGCGACAGCCAATTGCATCGAAAACTCGTTTAGGATGGACAATCCAAGGTGGCAATATAACAGAAAATTCTGAAGCACGTGTTAATATTCACACATGTGGTTGCGAACGTTACAACGCGGAACTGCATGAAGCTATTAAACTAGCTTTCAGCCTAGATGTTGCACCGGAAAAATCTATTATGTCCACCAGCGATACAATGGTGTTAAAAACCTTGGACTCTACAGCCAAAATAAAAGACGGTAGATACGAAATCGGCTTGCCTTGGAACGAAAAAATCTGAGAATCTTCCTAGCAGCTATGAACACGCCTATCGACGCTTAATGTGTCTGAGTCGTAAATTTATTAAGCACCCAACTCTAAGATGTCAAATTCAAAAAGAAATCGCAAATTTACTTGTGAAAAAATACGCCAGAAAAGTGACAGCAGAGGAGCTGTCAACCAACAACAAAAGAGTTTGGTATTTACCAACATTCATTACTACTAATCCAAACAAGCCTGACAGAGTACGTCTAGTATGGGATGCAGCTGCACAGTCTAACGGACAATCATTAAACGACTTTATACACCGTGGCCCAGACCTGCTCAACTCATTGCTTGATCTCTTAATAGCATTTAGAGTAGGCCGTTTGGCAGTGTGCGGCGACATAGCAGAGATGTTTCATCAGATACGTGTGCGAACAGAAGATATGCATGCGCAAAGATTTCTCTGGTGGGACGAAACGGACTCTACAGATCAACCCAGCGTATATGTCATGGAATCACTTGTTTTTGGTATCAACTGCGCGCCCTGCATCGCGCACTTTGTAAGAGACAAAAATGCAGAAAGATTTGAGAACCAATACCCTGATGCTGTTGACGCCATAAAACGCTATCATTACGTAGACGATTTTATTTTTAGCGCCGATAGCGTCAGTGAATTAAGCAGAATAGCCTTGCAGGTGAAATCAATTCACGCCTCAGGGGGATTTAACATACGAAACTGGTCATCCAACTCAATTGACGTTCTACAAAAACTTTATACCCATGAGACAACAACCATAGTAGGAATGGGCACTACCGAAAAAGTGCTGGGTCTGTATTGGGTTCCTGAAAGTGATCAATTTAAATTTGTTTTTAAATTTTCAAGACTACAACGCAACGTGTTTGATGATCCAGAGCCACCTACCAAAAGAGAACTTCTTCAAGTGCTTATGTCAATTTATGACCCACTTGGATTTTTATCTTGCTACACAATTGGATTAAAAATCGCAATGCAAGAAGCTTGGAGAGCCGGAAACTCATGGGACGAAATTATAGCCGGAAAATCTTTTGTAGAGTGGATGCGCTGGAAGAAAATAATGCCAGTTATCGCAAATACAACAATTCCACGCTGTTATTTTAAGAGCGAAGGCGATGTGGAAAATATTCAACTACATACCTTCGTAGATGCTAGTGAACTGGCGTATGCAGCAATATGTTATTTACGCATAAAACAAAGTGGAAAAATTTATATCAGTAATTGCAGCAAAAGCTATAGTAGCACCACTATCCCCGCTATCTATCCCCAGACTGGAATTGCAAGCCGCTGTATTGGGCACAAAATTAGCCCGAAAAATACAAAAAAATTACCGCATATCGATAGATTCATGTTGGTATTGGTCAGACTCAAAAACAGTACTTAAGTGGTTAGAAATGGACCCAAGAAATTTTCAACAGTTTGTCATGCACCGCGTCGGTGAAATTCTTGAAAATACGAATACTAATCAGTGGCACTGGGTGCCCTCAAAAGTTAATCCAGCAGACTGCGCCACTAAAATATGCAGCAACAGTAGGTGAGAAAAGTGGTTTGCCGGACCAGAATTTTTATACGTAGAAGAATCGATGTGGCCGACATGTAACGACCTGGGTTCTACAAGTACTGAAGAAATACGACATCACATGCTACATATTAGATATGAAAAGTCAGCAGATGTAGCTCTTAATATCGAATACTTTTCAAACTGGCGCAGATTATATAGAGCGCTAGCAACCTTTCTACTTTATATGGCGAGACTACGGGCAGCTAGCCAGAAGTTGCCGCTACCCCAGGTCATATCCGCCCAAATGATTAACAAAGCCAAGCTGATTCTTTATCGCCAAGCTCAAGCATCTGAGTATAAATCTGAGATTGCCATCCTACTGCAAGGTAAGAGCATTGAGCGAACAAGTAAACTAATTAGTCTTAATATATTTCTAGACAATGAACAATTACTACGCGTCCGTGGACGGACGGACTATTTAAACAATGTTCATTCCATCGTGTTGCCATATGGACACTACATCACCCGCTTAATAGTGAAATGGCAACATGAATCTTTTCACCATACGTCGCATGAAGCTTGCATCAACTTAATAAGGGGTGACTATTATATCCCCCGCCTTAGAGTGCTATATAAAAATGTAAGACGCACTTGCCAGAGATGCAAAAACGATAGTGCAAAACCGGATCCACCACAAATGGCACCGTTACCAGCAGCACGTCAATCTTCGTTCGAGCGACCATTCACCTATACAGGTATCGATTTTTTCGGACCACTTTATGTAGCCGTGGGCCGCAGGCGCGAAAAAAGATGGGGTGTAGTCCTCACGTGCCTGACTGTTAGAGCAATTCATCTAGAAGTTGCCCACACACTCGACACCAGCTCGTGTGTAATGAGTATCCGAAATTTTATCGCACGTCGTGGAACTCCACGCGAAATTTACACAGACAACGGTACAAACTTTAAAGCTACCGAAAAAATATTCTGTGCTGAAAACAAGACTTTGGAAATTAATCAGGTCGCAGCCAGACTTGACAACATACATTGGAGATTTAATCCACCAGCCGATCCTCATATGGGGGAGCATGGGAACGTCTTGTACGGTCTGTAAAAACTGTTTTAAATAAAATCTGTCCTTCAATGAGTTTTACAGATGAAAGCCTGAAATGCGTTTTTTGCGAAATTGAGTTTATTTTAAACTCACGACCATTAACATTCGTCTCACTCGAAAGTAATGACGATGATGCAATCACGCCCAACCACTTGCTTCTGGGATCAGCCAGCACCTACAAACCTATACTGGATACAGATTCGAATGTACGACACATGTGGCAAGCAACTCAAGCGTTCGCTGATAAATTTTGGCATCGCTAGATTCATGAATATGTTCCAGACCTAACCAGACGCAGCAAATGGTTTACAAAGCGCCCACCTATTACGCCGGGTAGCATTGTAATCATCGTAGATGAAACGTTGCAGCGTAACCAATGGCCAAAAGGTATCGTGGAAGAAGTGATTCTAGCTAAAGACGGACAAGTCCGACGAGTCATTATAAAGACCGCAAGCGGAGTCCTCGTACGACCAGTAACTAAAGTTGCAGTACTCGACGTCGGCATTAGTGGGTGCAAACCAGCAAGCGAACCAGCCAGCAAGTTTACAGGGGGGAGAATGTTGCTGCCGTTTATCGAGACCTGACTGTAATTTTGCATTCTTTCATTCCATATTTGTTTACATGGAAAGCCGTAGCATATTAACAGTTAACTCTAATTATAAGAAGCGGTAAATTTAATGAAATGTAAAAATACTAGCTAAACTGATATGACTTTATAAAAATTATTTCAGTTGAGATTAAGCAGCGTAGGCGAGATATTAATTTTGAAACTCGCTTCCTCGTTTCCTCGCTCGCTTGTTATTGTAAATAAAGTAAATATATAGAGTGACAAAGAAGCGTGTTTTCTTAACTTGCCAAAGATCGCCGATCCCAACAATGACAAAAAAGATAAATGACATAAAATTGGAAATTGGAACATTAGTTATGTTACATAATGAAACAGCACATAAATTAGAAAATAAATATTTAGGACCATATAAAGTTATAAGCATAGAAGATAGGAATAATATAAAAATAGATGTAGGAAAGAAAAAAAACACAAAAAGTTAATAAGAATAGGCTAAAAATATTCAAAAAGTTGTTTAGCTCGAGCATAGGATATATCATCTGATCAACCAAAATTTAATAAAATCAAAACAATAAAAAAAAAAAAAAAAATATAATAAATATTAAAAATTCAAAATTTTTTTTATATATATTCTTATTGTACGCAACAATTTTTATTAATACATATATATAATTTTATATAAAAAAAAAAAATTTAAAAAAAAAAATTGTTTTTCTATTAATACACATATATATTTTCATGTTAAAAAAAAATTATTTTTCTTAAAATTAAAATTAAAAAAATCAAAATAAAATAAATAATGAATTTAAAAAAAAAAAACAAGAAAAAGTTAACTTCGGTTGGACCGAAGTTTATACTATATACCTGTTACACATCATTTGACGTTGATAGACCTTCGTGTGCAGCATTTTTATTAAATTTTATTTCAAAATTCTAAACAAATTAAATATACTCTTAAAAAATTTGGAATTCGCGGTCCGCTTTGGACCAATTTTAAACTGAAGATTTGGCATGGTATAAGAAACATTTTAACCATATTTGAAGCCATTTGCTTTATAAATACATTTTTATACCCGTTACACAAAGTGTAAACGGGTATATTCAGTTTGTCCGAAAGTTTGCAACGCATTGAAGGAGACATCGGAGACCCCATAAAGTATATATATTATTGATCAGCTCGATGAGACGAATCGATTTAGCCATGTCCGTCTGTCTGTCCGTCTGTCTGTTGCGATGGCTGTTACTCGGAAAGTTTTAAAGATATTGACCTGAAAATTTGAAACTTAAGCTTTTGTGCTCCTAGTTACTTTGTATACCAGAACCAAGGTGCCACGCCCATTTGCAGATATAGCCCCCATACAAACTTACCACTTTTTTTCGACTTTTTGTATGAAAATAGTTAGTATTTATAAATGCTTTTACTACAATATAGGGTAAAAATACTTCTAATGGCATCCAATATCAAAAGAATGTTGCCACGCCCATTTTCAGATATAGCCCCCATACAAACTTACCACTTTTTTGGATTTTTTGTATGAAAATACGTATTATTTATGAATATATTTAATCCAAATAGGGTAAGAACACTTTTTATGTCATCCAATGTCAAATCTAAGGCGCCACGCCCATTTTTATGTATAGCTTCCATACAAACTTACCGCCCATTTTCGAGTTTTTATATGAAAACATTTACTATTTCAAAATGAATTCAATTAAATTTGGTAAAATCAATTCCAATGTCCACCTAAGTGAACACTTTCGATATGGTAAGGATCGGGCAAATATAACATAAAGCCTCCATACAAATTTGACCAAATTCATCGTGAAATTTAATCTAAGCACCTGGTGAACGTATAAACTATTAAAAGTACTGTGTAACGGGTATTTCAGCTTCGGTTCCACCGAAGTTAACGTTTTTTCTTGTTTTTCTAATAAGAACTTAAAAAAATGTTGTTCTTTTGTATGGGAGCTATACCTTAAAGTGGGCGTGGCACATTGATTTTTAACATAGAAATATCTTTAAAACTGAGCGAATAAACCGCGCAGCAACACACAGAAAGACGGACAGACGGACGGACCGACGGACAGACAGACGGACATGACTAAATCGATTCGTCTCGTCGAGGTGATCAAGAATATATATACTTTATATACATATACTATGCCTCCTTTAATGCGTTACAAACTTTCCGACAAACTGAATATACCTGTTTACACTAGTGTAACAGGTATAAATATATAATTATTAAAATAACTACATAAATGTATTACGTTATTTTTAAAAAGGAGGGAGATGTCGTATGCACATATATGAAGTATATTAAACAGCAACACTTTGTTGCTGCACAAACATAAATCAAGCAACGACACTTTGTCGTTACGTAATTAATCATAAAATGAACTCAAGTGCCCAGCACATTTCAATTGCAATGAAATATGATCGCACTTGAATGTAGCTGGCAACGGCCAAAGCATATACTATGTACGCTGCAGCTCTGCCGTCGGCTTCGCTGACGTAGCAGCGCGCAGCTTAGCTAAGTTAAAGTTCTAAGAATATAATGTATTCTGGTAAAAACTGTCAAAGAATAAAGACGACTTGCACTGTGGGGTACAAGTCAAAACTAAAAATCGAACTTAAAAAGGATTTATCTTCTACATGACCTCAGGATCTATTACAATACTTCAAACGTACGGTTTCAGTATATTACACAATACACCAAATAGGATTTTATAAGCGATTGGAGGAAGACTTATTCAGCGATAGTTTGCTTAGACTGCAGAGTCTTCTTTCTTAAAAACTGGGTACAGAACACTAAGGTTTCAGTCATAAGGCATACTCTCAATAAATTTCTTGACACCGGTGTTAAATAACTCTGCGGTTTCGTCTGCACCTCCACAGGAATCCCATCATCAGTCAGGGGACCCAAATATTTATCATCTCCGCTGGCGGTATTGTTCCCGTCATCGCCCCCAAGAAGGGTGGAGAAGAGGCTCCTCCAGAACATTAGTGATTTCTACAAATTGATTACCATGTTTCTTTGTTCATCATTGCAGAACGAAGCTCCTTTTTTATAACCTTCAGTTATACGCTTGATTTTTTGTTAAATTCCTCGGGCCTTGTTTTTGTTAGCTATCATCTTTTTTTTTTATTGCTTTATGGGGTAATTGTTCTGCTACCTGAAAGATATATTGTACACCCTTACTTGCTAAATATCTGTATCTAGCCCTATTCTTTGAATGAATCTAATCATTTTCATTGGTTCGGTTTTCCTAACCTGCTCTAAGGATAGTGTGTGCCCTCCTAACAATGACATTTTGTTTTTGGACGTAGCTACACAGAATCTGCACTCAGAAGAGCTTGCTACACCCATTACATGTAGGTGTTTCCCTAAGTCTGCAGTGACCTGATAAGAGCCCTATCATGATCCTTAGCTGAGTTCTATCCAGCTTAACCAACGCTTTGGTAACCTTAGAGTTGAATCCCTCTATTAACAATTTGGCCTGTCGCACGCCCTGCCCTCCCTAAAGTCCAGTGTTCATCCCTGGCACGTTTTCTATCATTACGTTTTGTCTCATTAAGTGTGTGGCTTCCAATGGGACAGTAAGATTCTGGGCCTATTAAAAGGGTTGCGACCCCCTTCCTGGCTAGAGCGTCTGCGTGCTCGTTGCTTGGGATGTTAGTATATCCTGGTACCGACAATAGTTGTACTCTGTTGCTCTGTCCTAGTACATTTAGGGTGGCTATAGCCTCTTGTACTAGTTTAGATTTTACTGTGTCTGACTGTAGCGCTTAAAGGGCTGCCTGACTGTCTGACAGTATTGCTATATCGCAGTTGTTATAGTTCCTGCCAATATTGATCTGTGCGCAACGAACTATGGCGCAGATCTCTGAATGGAAGATGCCGGCGTATCTACCCAGGGATTCCCATAGTTCGGTTATTGGGCCAGCTACACCCAAACCGGCCCCTTCGTCGGTGAGTGAACCGTCTGTGTACTACTTGATAGTGTGTGGTTTCATTTTGTAAGCGTTTTCGGATGTCCAAGTCGTCTTGCTTGACCGGAGGATTCTCTCGAAAAGTCAAAACCAAGGTGCCACGCCCATTCTTACGTATAGCCCCCATACAAAATTACCGCCCATTTTCCAATTTTTGAATAAAAATTGGTATTATTTACGAATTTATTTACTCCAAATTGGGTAAAAAAACTTCTTATATCATCCAATTCCAAAACCAAGATGCCACGTCCATTTTTATGTATAGCCCCCATACAAACTCACCGATTAGTTTGAACTTTTGTATGAAAAAATAATTATTTTCGTCTATATATTTCTAAATGTATATAAGCCACTGATGATCACACATAAACTATTCAAAGATTCGTGTGGCGGGTATTTATGCTTCGGTTCCACCGAAGTTAACGTTTTTCCTTTTTTCTTGTTTTCTTTTTCTGTTTTCATAGTTTTTTGTTTTCTGTATTTTTTCCTTGAAACCAATACTTAATGTTTTGTGTAGCCAAATGCTTTTGCACGGAATTTGAATTTGATGACATCCCTCAACGTCTTCAATCAAATATCGATAATTTTCTAAAAAGTTAGTTACTTTGTACGGTCCTTTACTCCTATATTATATTTTGATGGTTCTTTTCGATTTAAATAAACATAATGTTCATTATATAGCCTGTATTTCGTTTTCGTAAGCCTTTTTCCTAATATTTTTTAAGTTTGGTTGTTCATTTTCTAAAATGTTTTTCTTAATACTGTCAATAACTTTTCCTCTCTGATTCGTTTAAAGTAACATATCGCTTGGATGGTCATTAATCATTGTGTGGCTAGTATTGTTTAAAATAAACTCTATTGTCCTTATCGTTTTTTCGCATCTTTTTTTCTGTGTCTTTAATTTTTGCTATCATTGGTCCAAGATTTCGGTTTACTCTTTCGAACAGGCCATTTTCTTGTGGTGAGCCAGGAGTAATTTTTATATGCTGTATATTATTTTCTTCCATAAATTCAGTAAACTCATTGGACGTAAAACTTGAACCTTGATCTAAAATATTCCTTTAAAGCCAAAATAACTTCTTTGGTTGCTGTAGTTCTTGTCGGATACAATTTTACAAATTTAGTTGAAGCTTCTTTCACCACGAATAAATATTTCTTCACTGAAGTTTTGTCTACAAGTCCATAATGGTCTATATGCAATATCTCAAAAGGTTTGTTGGATTTCGGCATATAATTTATTAATCCTTCAACTTAACTACTTTTATGCGAAAACGCTATATAATTTAAACAGTTTTTAATATAAAACTCTACTTTTGTCTTGATATGAGGAAACCAATTATATAGACATAATTTACTGTAAATTTAGAATTTTCTAGAATTAGAAAAAATGTCGTTTTTATACAAAAGCCCAATATTTTGGGGTAGATTTGTATGGGGGAGCCCCTTAAAATGGAATAAAAACCGTTTTCATTCCATTTTAAGGGGCTCCCCCATACAAATCTACCCCAAAATATTGGGCTTTTTGTATAAAAACGACATTTTTCTAATTCTAGAAAATTCTAAATTTACAGTAAATTATGTCTATGATAGTCCCAATAAAATATCCCAATACGGGTAGGACCAACCAAATTTTAGGTGTAGTCGCCATACAAATATACCCCATTTTTAAAGTTTTTGTATGAAAATCCAATATAATAAGGTATGGTAGTAACATACGACTTAACTGAAGGTACATGAATATTGGGTACAGTGTATCTTGCAGTCGATCATAATCGACTTCAGCGTTCTTTCTTGTTACTAAATAGTTCTAAACCTTTGTTGATGCCCACATGGCCCATTTCATCATGATACTTAAACAATACGTGTTTTTCCATAGATTCTGGCACATAAAACAGTACTTTATTACTCCAAACTACCCCATTTCGCATTTCATAAAGTTTGTTCTCACCATCCTATAATTTTAACTGAAGTATTTTGGTATCTCTATTTTGGCATATCACTAAATTTTCTTTAAACGTATTTGTCTCAATTGTCATAATTGTCATGCATTTACTAATTGCGTCCACATGCTGCATGCGTTTTCAGCTCTATGTTCTACTACATAATCAAAATTTTGTAATTCTAATGCCCACCTGGCAATTCTTTGGTTCAATTTCTGTTTGTTAAGCGTCATCGTCAGAGAATTGCAGTCTGTAATTATTTTAAATTTTATGCCATATAAATAAACTTGGAACCTTCTTAATGCATAAATAATGGCTAATGTCTCTAGGTTGTAACTGCTTCGGTAGATCTTTTCGAAAAATAAAAAACTGGATGCCACCTTTTATCATCCTTCTTTTGAACTAAAACTGCACCAAAATTAACCGCGCTTGCAACGAAATGTAACTCCGTCTCGGAAGCTGAATCAAATAATGCTAATACAGGTGACTCTAAAAGTTTTTGTTTCAGAATTTTAAATGTCCTAAGTTCTTCTTCACCAAACATAAATTTTCTATCTATCGTCTAAAATATGAACATAAGTCTAAAAAACTTTTTTGGGGGGTCTAACCCACAATTTACGTTGAAACCGTCCAACCAATGAGCCCCAAACCGGTTACATTTGAAAGTAAACAATGCAGGTAAATTTAAATTCCAATAAAACAATGCCTAATGCATATTTGGATCATTTAAGAAGTCGATTTTTTAATTTTCCCATACATAAAATGTTTTGCTTTTTTAACATAAACAAAAAAAACAGCTGATTGCAGCTTTCCCCAGTATATTTTGGGTTAGATCAAAAAAGTGCTATTTTTTAGTATGTTTTTTAGTTAGCTCATTTTGGTTGCGCTGCAAACAAAAAAAAAAATAGTAAAACGCCATCAAAAATAACTGAAAACAGCTGAACTGGAAACAGCTGAAAAAGCAGCCGAAACGCCCGTACAACTTAGTAGCACACGCCGGGTATCTGCTAGTATATTATAAATATATATTTTGATTTACAATAATGTGTATTTAAATGTTATGAATATACTTTATTTTATTTAATATATTTATATATTATCTATATATATAAAAAATAAGTCCCAAGTTCTGTTGGTGATCGATGGACGCGAAAACTACTGGACGGACTTTCACGAAATTTTGCATGTGTGTTCGTATTCACACAAGGATTTAGGGCAAAAAAAATTGTAAAATGTAATTTTGACCCTGGGCCTAGTGGGGGCCTTGAAACCGGAAAAGCCATATCTTTGGAGTGAATAGACAGTAGAGTAGAGACTTGAAACAGGGCTCATTTGAAAGATGGTTAAAAAACATTTCTAGCGTTCAAGGTGTTCAAGGGGTTTCCGGAATTTGGACCTGGGACCCATATGTGAACCAAATATAGATTTTTTGACCAATTTCTTTTATTTTTGTTACATGTGAGCACTTAGACGGGATTTAGAAATTTTTTGACCCGGGGCCTAATGAGAGCCTTGAAAAAAAGTCATACATTTGGATTGAATAAACGAAGAGACTTGAAACAGGGCGTATTTGAATGATGGTTAGTCGTGTTTATGGGATTTCCAAAATTTGAACCCACATTTTTTAACAATTTATATTTAGCCACCAAAGAGAAGCAAAAAAAAAAAAACGCGAGCAAAGCCGCGGGTACTTTCTAGTTATTTATGTATTTATAAGAGAATAAAAGAGACAAAATTAAGAGTAATGCATTATATATTGTAAGATCGATAATATACAATCCTAACGCGTTAATTAATAAAACAAAAATCATTTATATAGACATAACTCATTTAGTATATAGAACAACATATTGAATAATAATATTAAATGTGCTTAGAGGAAAATTTAACAACCGCCTTGTTTCAATCTTTTGGAATACGACTCGTGGCCAATTTTGTTCACTTTGCATTTACAACAAAATTGGTCCAAAAACACGATGTATTGACTCTCCAGATTGATCTGACCACTTTCCTTATCCATCTTCTTTCTGAAATTGAAAGCAATGCGCCAATTGTTCCAAAACAACGTGTATTTTTAATCATTTATAAGCCTTTGTGCCTCGAAATTTTTGCGTAGATCATTAACGTGGTTATCAATCTCGTTGTCATCAATTGTCCTTGTTGAAAAGTATCTATTCACAATTTCGTCCATCGATTTAAAGACAGAAATAAAAGGCCTGATTCCAAGAAGTCCTAGACTGCCATAAACTTCTGAGTCATTTAGTTTATCAGCTTCTTTTAACATTTTTCTGATCATGCTGTTTCAAACGTAAACACAAGGCCAAATCCGTTCTAAATAGAAGCGTACTCGTGCGTTGAAACGAAAGCACTCTCACCCAGTGTTGCCAACTCTGATCCGAAAAAATCGGTTAAATCAAGAAAAAAATCTGCCTACAAAACCTAAATTTGTTAACAAAATAATCTAAAATTGAGCTAAATTTTATTAAAGTATGTTTTACTTCATTTAACTATTCTAAAGAAGTGCTACAATATCATCTAAATCAATTTCATCATCGACATTATTATACGAGTCTTGTTAGTTCCGATCATTCTTAAATATTTTTGAGGTAATTTGTAATTATAGCAACATTTGTCATTCCGATGGAGTCCGTGTCTAGATATTAAACAATAATGAAAAGTAGGATAAAATAATTTTGATTATAAAATTAAAGCGAGTACAACCTTATACACAAAATTGAATTTATTGTATCTGAGTGCAACCTATTACGAAGTTTGGATTTTACAATGTTCATTTAACTGAACACTCGTTCAACTTTGACGTTTGAACAAGGCAAAGACAATAAAAAATATTTTTTGTGGGCAGCGGCCTAAACTCAATTTACCAAGCAGCTTGTTGCAGCTTTATGCTTCTTGGCGGTGGCGTGCGCTTTTAATACGCGCAATTTAGCCGGAATAGTGCACTTGCAATACGCCCTTGCTGTATCGGTCAAATCTTCAAAATCTTTAAAATCTGGCATTTGAAGCCACGCGTTACGAAAATTCTGTTTATATTCTGTTGGCATATTACACACAAAATTTAAAAATCACTTTTGTATTAATAACGTTTAGTGTTCAAAAATGTGTTATCAATTTGTACACTATGCCAACAAAACAGCTGATCGGATATGTAATACATGCGTGCAAAAGAGAAAACTGGAGCTACATTAACATCAGTGCTTAAAAACATTGTCGCTTGTGATTTGTCAACGGGCTATTAAGACGAGTAGAAATCAAAATCTAAAAATAAACAAAAAAACAAAGAAAAAAATTTCCTTTGGAACCAAAAAAACAAAAACCCCCTCCTTTTTATTTATCTTAAAATAAACAAGAAAACAAAGGAAAAAGTTTACTCCTGGGAAACCACCAAAAAAAAACCCCTCACCCCAATTTTTAAAATATTTTTGGGGATCATAAGTGGCTTATATACATTTATAAATATATATTTGGAAATAATTACTTTTTCATATAGATGTTCAAAAATAATCAATAAGTTTGAATGGGTGCTATAGCTAAAAATGGGTGTGGCACCTTGGTTTTGATATTGGATGTCATAAGAAGTGTTTTTACCCAAATTTGAGTGAATAGTTTCATAAATAATACCTATTTTAATACAAAAATTTGAAAATGGGCGTTAAGTTTGTATGGGGGCTTTATTTAAAAATGGGCGTGGCACCTTGGTTTTGATATTGGATGTCCTTAGAAGTGTTTTTACCCAAATTTGAGTGAATAGTTTCATAAATAATACCTATTTTAATACAAAAATTCGAGAATGGGCGGTAATTTTGTATGGGGGCTATACCTAAAAATGGGCGTGGCAGCTTGCATTTGATATTGGATGACATTAGAAGTATTTTTTTCCAACTTCGAGTAACTACATTCATAAATAATAGCTATTTTCAAAGAAAAATCCGAAAAAAACCGTAAGTTTGTATGGGGGCTATATCTGAAAATGGGCGTGGCAACATTCTTTTGATATTGGATGCCATTAGAAGTGTTTTTACCCTATATTGTAGTAAAAGCATTTATAAATAATAACTATTTTCATACAAAAAGTCGAAAAAAGTGGTAAGTTTGTATGGGGGCTATATCTAAAAATGGGCGTGGCACCTTGGTTCTGGTATACAAATTAACTAGGAGCACAAAAGCTTAAATTTCAAATTTCAGGTCAATATCTTTAAAACTTTTCGAGTAACAGCCATCGCAACAGACAGACAGACAGACAGACGGACAGACAGACAGACGGACAGACGGACAGACAGACGGACATGGCTAAATCGATTCGTCTCATCGAGCTGACCAAGAATATATATACTTTATAGGGTCTCCGATATCTCCTTCCATGCGTTGCAAACTTTCGGACAAAATAAAAAACCCGTCAAAATAAATACCCTTCACACTATATGTGACGGGTATAAAAACCAAACTTCGGTTGGACCGAAGTTTATACTATATACCTGTTACACATCATTTGACGTTGATAGACCTTCGTGTGCAGCATTTGTATTAAATTTTATTTAAAAAATACTAAACAAATTAAATATATTCTTAAAAATTTTGGAATTCGGGGTCCGATTTGGACCAATTTTAAACTGAAGATTTGACATGGTATAAGAAACATTTGAACCATATTTGAAGTCATTCGCTTTATAAATAAATTTTTTTCTTATAAGAACTTGACAAACAGTTGTACTTTTGTAAGGGAGCTATACCTAAAAGTGGGCGTGGCACATTGATTTTAACATAGAAACTACACAGGACCGAGAAAAGCTAAAGCTTAAAATTTCAGCTTAATATCTTTAAAACTGAGCGAATAAATCGCGCAGCAACAAACAGACAGACGGACAGACAGACAGACGGACATGGCTAGATCAATTCGTCTCGTCGAGGTGATCAAGAATATTTATACTTTATAGGGTCTACGATGCCACCTTTAATGCGTTACAAACTTTCCGACAAACTGAATATACCTGTTTACACTAGTGTAACAGGTATAAAAAAAAAATATGCTAAATATGTATAAAAAAATGCAGCTAAAAATCTGCTATCAGCTAAATCGGAAAAAAATCAGCTTTTGTCCTTTAAAATCGGCTAAAACTAGCTGAAAATCAGCTAAATTACCAACACTGCTCTCACCCACTCAAAGAGCTGCTCACGAGGTGACGCTACGAATACATGCGCAAATAGTTTGCTGTACGAAGACGAATAACGAGACAGGTGTGTGGGAGTTGTGTTGGTTTGAGGAGAGCAGCAACATGTGCGAAACGGTGCAATCGACGCTACGAATGTATGCGCAAAAAGCTCGGTGTAGCTTGGTTTGCAAAAATGGACGCAGTCCGAAGCTGGTGTTATATTATTATTAATGGATTGGTATCGAGACAGCAACACGTGAGCACAGATTTTGAAACAATTTAATTGGAAGCATAGATTGAGTGTGTAAGCGGAGCGGGGGGTGCCTCGTGTGTTTTATTTTTTTTAATAAAAGAAATATTTGATAAAAAAAATATTATTTAAAATGAATTAAATAAAAGAATCAAAAAAATATTAAATGGAAAAAATTAATTAAAAAGAAGAAAGAAATAAAAGACACTTGTGAGTGCATTTAAAAAGAATAAAAAAAAAGAAGAAGAATAAAAAAAGACAATTTGGTGTGCTTTAATAGAAAAAAAAAGATATAAAAGAACTAAAGACAATTTTATGTGCACGCGTTATAATAATTAAACAGTGCAGCTAAATTTACGGCGAAAAGATAAAAAAATAGTTAAATAATCAATTAGAAATAATAAATAATTAATAATAATAGAAAAGTATAAAGTAATTGAAAACGAGGCACACGTGATAGTAAGTGAGGTTATTTGATTTGGTTCCATGTTTTTCAACTTAATTCTTTTTCTTGTGATTAAATAATAATTTAGTAATAAATAATTTTTAATAATAATTTTTTTGTGAATAATAGTAAAAAGTGTGACAAAGAGAAGTGCTAGTGATTTTCGTGGGCGTTACGACAATTGGATTCTGTTCCAAAGTTATTGACGGTCCACTGCGGTTTAAACACTGGGTTCTGTCTTGGTTTTGACCGCATGCACAGAGGAAAAAGGATAGAAGAAGAAAAGAATCTTTGGGGACTAGAAGCACTTCGATTTGTCACGTGGTGGTTCGTAGAGGTTAAAATTAAGTGAACATTAAACTTAGAATACTAAAAATCATTACTAGAAATCATTGTAGTAAGCAAGGATAAAAATTATGAAATATTATAAATAAAGAAATGGAAATTTAAAAAAAAAAAAGAAATAATGTCGTATTTTTTTTTTTTTTTTGATTTTATTGGAAAAAATATTCTGGAAAACACCATCGCCAGAGGTCGTTGAAAATATATATACAAATTTTTTGTGACAGAGCGCTTGGGCATCCGTTGTGGACACACTGGCCTGTGCAATCGTTACATAGGTGTATAACAATAAAAAAATACAAAACATTTAAAAGTGAATAAAATAGTTTGCGCAAAAAGCATACAGCCCTAGTCAAAAGTTATTACACAACCAAATTTTTTTGCACATTCAACAGAAACAGCTTCTTCCTACTGTTGCTTTTGCTGTCAGACAATAATATGTGTTGTTGTTGTAATCCTTGATCTATCCTTAATCGATCGAAGTCTACTTGGAAAAGATAACGGTATATCGAACCGAGATTGAAACAAATGAAGAAATGAGTAGCGGCCGTCAAAAGTTATTATACACATTTTCAAACAAAAAAGTGTAACCAAACTACGATAACCTTCAATGGTTTGAAAAATAATAGGGAAAAATTGCGTTTGTCTTGAAAATACACAGAGGTACGATCAAAAATGTCATAAAAATGTCATTGCCCTCAAAAGGGCAAAGTTTTTTCTTTCTAAAACATGTTAAAAAATTAAAATCGGTTTGTAATTTACAGAGATATTGCTCTTTAAGTGAAAAAATAGGGAACATTTGTGTTTTGACCCTAGATCCAGATTTTAAGGGTCCCCCGAAAATTCTAAGTATACCGTTTTCTTCTTCTCGACAAGATCTACAACCTACACAATAAGATTTCATAGCTATCTCAATAGAGACCAAGATATTCAAGTTTAAGTTTTGTGTAATTACTTTTGACGCAAAAAAAAAAATGTGTGTAATAACTTTTGACGGCCGCTACTCATTACTCCATTTGCTTGAATCTCGGTTCGATATACCATTATCTTTTCCAATTAGACTTCGATCGATTCAGGATAGATCAAGGATTACAACAATAACACATATTATTGTCTGACAACAATAGCAACAGTAGGAAGAAGCTGTTTCTGTCGAATGTGCAAAAAAAAATTTGGTTGTGTAATAACTTTTTACTTTTTACGATGAATTTGGTCAAATTGGTCAGAATTTGGTGCCCCCAACGATATTGAATATCTTGAGTTGAGGTTCGATAGCCCTTGATCTAAGAAATTTTTCTGCGTACTTATTTTTCCGATATCGGCGATATTAACGAATATATAGCGACAAGCATTTTTGGTTTTTATTTTTGTTCAGCTCACTGAGTTGAAAAAAAGTTTTGTTGAAAAATGTCTACTTTTCTTAAAATTAATATCTATCTATAAATTTTTTTAAAAATTTTTTCAGTCACAAATTCTATAAAATTTTTTTTTTTTTTTTAGATTTTAATTGATGCTTTTACCATGATAACTTAGAGATACACGTACAAAATTTTATAAGATATTCCTTTGTTTGTCTACTTTGACACATAAAATTTTCAAAATTCTAGACTTGGTGGAACATACTTTTAAAAAATAAAAATCAAAAATTAGTCGTTTTTCTATGATGTAATATATAACACATGCTATGTAGCATTGCCAGCATTAAAAATTTATATTTGCAACAGAACGGTTTAGCGTTAGGTCGCCTTTGTGTGATTGCCGTCGGCATAGCGAAATTTATTAAAATTTTTTTTTTAATTTGCGTATTTGTTTTGAGTCTGTAAAAATGTAGCGTGTTATATATATTGTATATTATTGTAAAATATAAAAAAAAATTAGTACGTCTATATTGAAATATAAATATGTTAGACTAGCAGATACCCGGCGTGTGCTACCACGTTGTACGGGCGTTTCGGCTGCTCTTTCAGCTCTTTTCCGTTTCGCATCTGCTGTGTTTTGCGCAATTTCAGTTCCTTTTGATGGCATTTTTACTATTTCCTTTTTTTTTTTTTTTTTTGATTCTACTCAAAATATGCTGGGGAAAGCTGTCAGATGTTTATTATTTTTGTTTTTTGTTTATGTTAAAAAAGCAAAACATTTTTACATGGGAAAATTAGAAAATCGACTTCTTAAATCAACCGAATATGCCTAATGCATTGTTTTAATGGTCTAAGACTCTACTTGTATTGTTTTCTTTAAAATGTAACCGGTTTGGGGCTCATCGGTTGGACGGTTTCAACATATACTCTATACATAGAAACATACATACTATTTTATATATATAGATAGAAGATAGATTAAACAAATAATTAAATATGTCATAATATGTATCTTTTTTATTAGACAGCAGTTAAATGAAATACCATGCACATACACATTTTGTGCTCCCGCTCTCTTTCTCTTCTTATGTTCTCAGCATTCCTTGAGTTCTTTATATTTTGTTATTGTTTTGTTATTCCCAATCTGTCCAATCATCAACAATCGATTATTTTCAAAAATTTTTTTTTTTTATTTTTTGCTTCTTATTTCTCTTATACATTTTCGCATTTATTTTTTTATTCTAAGTAAAGAAACAAAATTTCGAGTGAACTATTCTTTCGTCCGTGAGCGGTTCAAAACCTCCTGGGGGGTTTAGACCACCAAAACACCCCCGTCCGCACGGGTCTGGTTAAGGGTATAAAAATAACGACATTCGAAAAAAATTCTTAAATATTCGGTAAGTTTGTGTGGGGCCTATGCCAAAAATAGGCGTGGCACCTTGCTTTTTTATTTAAATTTGACCTGGTCGTTGCTGAGAAAATCTTACGTTTCAAATTTCAGCTTAATATCTCTAGTAGTCTCCGAGAAAATCGCGTTGAAATAAACAGACGGATAGACAGACGGACATGGCTAGATCGACTCGTCTCATCGAGCTTATCAAGAATATATATACTTTATGGGGTCTGCGACGTCTCCTTTAATGCGTTACAAACTTTCAGACAAACCTTCACACTATTTGTGGAGGGTATAAAAATAACTACATAGACACAAAAAATAGAAACTTTACTGCTCGGCAGCAACCGCTCCAAGACTATATGGCCTTCTAAAACGTCACAAGGATGGTATGCTTCTATGCCCATTTCATCATAGATCAATGTACCGTGCTACAATATGTCAAAACATAAAAATAAAATTTAAAAAACTCTCATATGAAAGAAAAATTAAAAACCATAAAAAAATACTTATTCCATTGGATGTGGTATCATTATTTATGAACACACAAACATTCCCAGATAACAGTTTAAAGGTTCGCCTACTAGAAAATAATTTTTTCAATATGATAGAACTCTTTAACCAGAAGCAAAAGCCAAGAAGGACGCTCTCGTGAAACCTGAAGCTAAAGAAAAGAAAGACGCTCTCGTGAAACCAGCAGCAGCTAGATTAGTAACTTTTTACGCTACAAAGAGACGACGACCGGGTCACCAGCCTATAAGTATAAAAAACACTTATAATATAAACATATAAACAAACTAAAAAAAAACGATCAGTGACAGGGGCAGCCAAGCCGTCACACCGATAATGTAAAACAAGAAAGTTTTGAAATGAAAATCAAGTAAACTAAAGAAACAAGAAAAAAAAGTTAACTTCGGTTGGACCTAAGTTTATACTATATACCTGTTACACAACATTTGACGTGAATAGACCTTCGTGTGCAGCATTTGTATTAAATTTTATTTCAAAATACTAAACAAATTAAATATATTCTTAAAAATTTAGGAATTCGCGGTCCGATTTGGACCAATTTTAAACTGAAGATTTTGCTTAATATACGAAGCATACCATATTTGAAGCCATTTGCTTTATAAATAAATTTTTTTCTTATAAGAACTTGACAAAATGTTATTCTTTTCTATGGGAGCAATATCTAAAAGTGAGCGTGGCACATTAGTGTAACAGGTATAAAAATGAAAAATTAGATATAAAGATTTTAATAATCAAGATATAACAAAAAATTTTTACTTTTGCTGCGCGATATATCCGCTCAGTTTTAAAGATATTAAGCTGAAATTTTAAACTTAAGCTTTTCTAGGTCCTGTGTAGTTTCTATGTTAAAATCAATGTGCCACGCCCACTTTTAGGTATAGCTCCCATACAAACGTACAACATTTTGTCAAGTTCTTACAATAAAACAAGAAAGAACGCTGAAGTCGAGTATGCTCGACTGCAAGATACCCCGTACCCAATCTATATGTACCTTAAGTTAGGTGCTATTTTACTACCATACTTCATTGAATTTGATTTTCATAGAAAAACTTAAAAAATCCGGTATGTCTTTTGAATGGGGTTATACCTAAAATTTTGTTGGGCCTACCCATATTGGGATATTTTATTGGGACTATCATAGACATAATTTATACTAAATTCAAATTTCTAGAATAAAATGCAATGACGTTTTTATGTAAAAACCCAATATTTTGGGGTATATTTGTATGGGGGGCTATATCTAAAATTTTGTTGGCCCTACCTATATTGGGAGATTTTATTGGGACTATCATAGACATAATTTATACTTAATTTAAATTTTCTAGAATAAAAAAAAAATGACGTTTTTATTCAAAACCCCAAAATTTTGGGGTAGATTTGTGTGGGGGGTACTCCTTAAAATGGGTCTAGAGAAAAATCGTTTGTAAGTGCACATTTGACGGCCTAGGAGTGTCTCAGTTTCAATTTTGAAATCTCTACCTCTTATAGTCTCCGAAATAATCGTTTTCATACGGCAGACAGCATGACAGACGGACAGACGGACGGACGGACATACAGACATAGCTAGTTCGACTCCCCTTCCAATGCTGATCAAGAATATATATACTTTATAGGGTCTATCTTGCCTCCTTCTGTCTGTTACATACATTCGCACAAACTTAATATACCCTTTTACCCTTTGGGTACAGGGTATAAAAATGTATTTATAAAGCGAATGGCTTCCAATATGGTACATATGCTTCTTATCTATATATATAAAAATAAGTCCAAAATTCTGTTGCTGATCGATGGACGCGGAAACTACTGGACGGATTTTCACGAAATTTTGCATGTGTGTTCGTATTCACACAAGGATGGTTTAAGGCAAAAAAAATTGGAAAATTTTGACCCGGAACTTGGACCTGAGACCCATATGTGGACCCAAAATAGATTTTTTGACGAATTTTTTTTATTTTTATTACAGGTGAGCACTTAGACGGGATTTTAGAAAATTTTGACCCGGGGCCTAATGGGGCCTTGAAACCGGAAAAGCCATATCTTTGGAATGAATAGACGTAGAGACTTGAAACAGGGCTCATTTGAAAGATGGTTAAAAAACATTTTCAAGGTGTTCAAGGGATTTCCGGAATTTGGACCTGGGACCCATATTTAAACCCAATATAGATTTTTTTGACCAATTTTTTTTTATTTTTATTACAGGTGAGCACTTAGACGGGATTTTAGAAAATTTTGACCCGGGGCCTAATGGGGCCTTGAAACCGGAAGAGCCATATCTTTGGATTGAATAGACGTAGAGACTTGAAACAGGGCTTATTTGAAAGATAGTTAGAAAACATTTTTGGCGTTCAAGGTGTTTAAGGGATTTCCGGAGTTTGGACCTGGGACCCATATGTAGACCCAAAATAGATTTTTGACCAATTTATTTTATTTTTATTACAGGTGAGCACTTAGACGGGATTTTAGAAAATTTTGACCCGGGGCCTAATGGGGCCTTGAAACCGGAAAAGCCATATCTTTGGAATGAATAGACGTAGAGACTTGAAACAGGGCTCATTTGAAAGATGGTTAAAAAACATTTTTAGCGCTCAAGGTGTTCAAGGGATTTCTGGAATTTGGACTTGGGACCCATATTTGGACCCAAAATATATTTTTTGACCAATTTTTTTTATTTTTATTACAGGTGAGCACTTAGAAAATTTTGACCCGGGGCCTAATGGGGGCCAGAAACGAAAAGCCATATTTTTGGAATGATATGTTTCATTTTCAAAAATAGTTATCATAGAATAGCGGCTAGTATTATACTAAATCTTCAGTTTAAAATTGGTTCAAATCGGACCGCGAATTTCTAAATTTTTAAGAATATTTTTAATTTGTTTAGTATTTTAAAATAAAATTTAATACAAATGCTGCACACGAAGGTCTATCAGTGTCAAATGATGTGTAACAGGTATATAGTATAAACTTCGGTCCAACCGAAGTTAACTTTTTTCCTTGTTTTTTTTACGAATTTCAAAATTATTAAAATATATACTATAAATGAGTTCGTTATCATCCAAAATTGTTAATGACAACAGTAGGAAAATAAAAATCGAACATAACTTAATAATCGCCATATAACAACAAAAACAAATTTATTAGACTCCAACTTGCCTGTTTTACCAGATCCGCCAGCTAATTCCTGTTATCCTTCAACTTCAAAGCTCTACAAAAGTAATTAATATAAATAATTTAAAAAAAAGGAAAATTAAAATTAAAAAAAAAAAAATAAATAATTTTTTCGGTGTTGTTTCTAATATCACAAAGAACAGGAAGAAATAACTAATTATATACCAATTTTATCCTTACCCGGGCATCCTCCCGGAAGGCGATTACCGCCAAAAAGGATATTAAATCAACTCCATACAAAGACCCAAGGAAGGCTCCTAAGGAAGGCTCCGTCCCGGTGCCATCGAAAATGGGTGAACAACCACCATCTGGATCACGGAATAGTGACTCTACTGACTCACTAATGGATTTGTCATGTGAGTGGTTTTCTTCATCATCAGCTAACAAAGCCCTGAAACAGCGTGCCAATAAAACTATACTGAAGCGGCAGGCCATAATGGATCCTGCTCCGAATCCTGCTAAGAAAGCTGACCTTCAAAATATATCTTCTTACATTGGCGCATCCAATTCGTTTGGTATCCTCAGCGAACAGGATGAGCATGACACTATGGAGGATTTTGCAAGTCTTTCTAATAAAGACAACGATGCCGGAGGTGCAACTGTTGC
Source organism: Leucophenga varia (assembly GCA_018903435.1). Classification (NCBI taxonomy): domain Eukaryota; kingdom Metazoa; phylum Arthropoda; class Insecta; order Diptera; family Drosophilidae; genus Leucophenga; species Leucophenga varia. Next base: position 46,483 of record JAEIFJ010000630.1, read on the forward strand.
CCATCCAATTTATCCGAAAACTCCTAAGCCACCACCAATTTTTGTAGATGGTATAACAAATGTTACTGGTCTCCGTATTTCCCTCAACTCGGTGACTCCTACTGAAACTTTACAGTATTACAAGGGATGTGCCGTATATAAACACTTAATGGAGAAGCGTGTATCAAAAACTCCACAACCAAACAAACATAATACTGCTGCTGCACATCACAATATTCAAGAATCATACCTGCAAAAAAGTCCCTCTCATTCTTATGCGTATTTGGCCAGTGAATTCCCTGCATTGCAACAACACCGGCTACGTTCTTCACAACAACAAGAAAACGCAGCATATCCAAGTAATACTGCTTATGGTGTGGACGAAATGTATCAATTAATCTCCAAAAAGTTTGATAAGTTTACTGAGTTGCAGAGTCAAACAAATAATATCTCGCTAAATTGATGGACATGCAAATGCAGCTTATGTCCATTCTTTCTGCCCAGGTGGCAAAAAAAAATTAATCTACGTATAGGAGTCTGGAATGCTGATGGTCTTGTGCACCATGCCAATGAATTTGAGGTGTTCATCCAAACACATGGTATTAATGTAATGTTACTCAGCGAAACTCATTTTACATCCAGATCCTACTATAAAATGATAGGCTTTGAAATATATTCTGCCAATCATCCAGACGATAGAAGTACTGGTGGAGCTGGGATTCTCATAAAATCTAACATAAACCACTTTCCAGTTTACACTGCGCGCTATCCTTCCTTTCAATGTGTTGGGCTTAAAATAAACACGGATCATGGAGACATTGTATTGGCGTCAATTTACCGCCCACCAAATTTTGTATGGAGATCGACTGAATTTAAAGATATTTTTGACGAGCTGGGAACAAGATTTTTGATTGCTGGAGATTGGAATGCAAAACATCGTCTATGGGGGAGCTAACAGTGCCTGCTCAAGAGGAAACACTTTATTTGATTTCGTGGTGAATTCAAATATGCAGACATTGGCCTCTGGTTCGCCTACACACTTTCCATGTAGTAACAGAGCTCCCAGTGCAATCGATTTTGCAATTTATGCAGGTATTTCATCATCAAGCTTGGCTATTACTAGTATGGCAGAACTAAGCTCAGATCATATCCCATTGTTAATTGATTTTGCTGTCAGCGCACAATGTTTGCATGCCAAACCAAAACTATTGCCATCTTATGCAAATATAAATCGACTCAAATTAAGATTAGGGCAGCTAGTAAATCTTAACTTGGAGATTGAAAATGCTGAAGACATTGATGACGCTGTTGAACTGTTTCTACGCAATATCTATGAAGCTGCGGACTTTGCAACTTTTGAACAACGCCAGCCTCGCCCAAATACACAACACCAGCCACTTTTAACACATGAGATTCTTGAACTTGTGAGGCTTAAGCGTAGACTAAGGCGACGGTATATGCGAACCCGAGATGAACTGGATAAGAGAGCTTGGAAAAGGGCTGCAGCGGTTTTGCAAGTGTTGTTTCGATAATATGCTCCGAAATGCAGACCCAGACAAGCCATACGGTTATAACATGTAGAGATTCACAAGCAAAATAAAGAGACAGCCATTGCGTAACACTTCGCTCAGAATGCAAAACGGTGAGTGGTGCCGTTCTGTGGAGGAGAAGGCCGAAACATTTGCAGATGATCTGGTAAATCGTTTCAAACCATTAGATTTATCTTTACATTCAGATGTATGCTCCACATTGGAACAGCTATCACTTCCCTGCTCACACACCGAATATATTAGACATGTCACAATCGAGGAAGTTAACCAGCAAATTAGGGCGCTAAAACCGCGGAAATTTCCAGGTTACGACAGCATTGACAATAGGACTATCAAGGCACTGCCATTACAAGGAAAACTTTTCCTAGTAATGTTATTTAATGCCATACTGAGAATTGGTCATTTTCCATCTCAATGGAAATATGCTATAATAACATTGTTACTAAAGCCGAGAAAGCCTGAAAGTCAAGTTGATTCATACAGACCTATAAGTTTACTGCCTACATTTTCAAAAATATTTGAAAGAATATTTTTAGAGAGAATTCTCGTTATATTAAATGAGCGAAGTATTATTCCTGCATTCCAGTTTGGTTTCAGGCACCAACATGGCACTCCAGAACAAGTTCATAGAGTTGTACATCACATCCTAGACGCTTATGAAGAGAAGCGTTACAGTTCCGCTGTTTTCTTGGTCGTGCAGCAGGCGTTTGACCGCGTGTGGCATGAGGGATTGTTGTAAAAAATAAGGACGTACTTACCTTCAGCTCATTTTCTCCTCCTAAAGTCTTTCTTATCCGGTCGGTGTTTCCAAGTAGCTATAAAGGATGTTAACTCGACGATACGGCCAATACGTGCTGGAGTACCTCAAGGTAGTGTACTGAGCCCAACTCTTTACTCTCTATACACTGCAGACATGCCAAAACCGGTGGGCGATCACATGTTGTTGGCTACGTATGCTGACGATACGGCTAATTCAAGTTGCCCTGTTGAAGCTTCAGAAAACCTTCAAGATTATTTAGACCGTTTTCTCATTTGGGCTAATCGTTGGAACATTAAAATAAATAGCTCAAAATCTTCTCACTGCACCTTCACGCTGAAAAGAGGCACATGCCCCGCAATCACATTCAACAGCGCAATTATACCTCAGGCTAACTTCGTTAAATACTTGGGGATGGTATTGGACAAACGACTTACTTGGAACAAACACATAACAATGATAATCGGTACTTGCCGATCTAAACTGAAAAAACTTAACTGGCTTCTAAGTCCATCGAGCAAACTGCGCCTAAGCAATAAATTGCTCATATATAAAATGGTTATTGCGCCATCATGGAGATATGGACTACAAATATGGGGCACCGCTTCGAAAACACAAATTGAACGTGTACTAACAATGCAAAATAAAACTTTGCGCTATATCTGCAATGCGCCGTGGTATGTTCACAACACAGTCATAAGAAAAGACTTAAATGTACCATCAGTCTTTGATGAAATAAATCGACACAGCTCCAGGTATAATGATCGTCTACGTGATCACATTAACCCATTGGCTTCGGCTCTCGCTGTCAACACATGCAGAAGGCGCCTTAAGAGACTCCACCCAGATGATCTACCTACGCGGCAATAGGCTCCAATAGTAACTTAACTTTTATACTTAAAGCTAATACTTTAACGTCTTGTCACGTTTTAGATTTCATAAACATGTTTAAAGTTTCTTCAGTGAAATGCTCAACATAAATAAATAATTAAAAAAAAAAAAAAAAAAAAATTATTAAAATATATACTATAAATGAGTTCATTATCATCCAAAATTGTTAATGACAAGAGTAGGAAAATAAAAATCGAACTTAACTTAATAATCGCCATATAACAACAAAATCAATTTATCAGATTCCAACTTGCCTGTTTTACCAGAGCCGCCAGCTAATTCCTGTTCTCCTTCACATCAAAGCAATATCTCATGGAGTGCTCATTTTATCACATCGACTACTCCTCCATTCGAACCAATAATAGCATCTACATCGACAGCTTCGGCGCCAAGAACAACAACAGTGTTCTCATCAACTGCCTCGATCACGTCATCTTAATCCTCATTGGTCACGCCAATTCAAAAATTACCTCATATTGATGTGCAGTACGTCAACAACAATGCTAATGCATCCTTCAGCTGATAGGTCACAATGTCAAACATATTTAGAATATTCAACAACGAACTACAAAGGTGCCCTTTCCTTTATTTTCAATTGAACTTCAAAGCGAAGAAAACAATAATGATGAATATAAAATTGCACATCTTCTTCAGACAAAAATTTCATTCGAGCCACCTCATATTAAAAGCACACTATTGCAGAGAGCGAATTGTCAGAAGTATGGACATACCCAAAATTATTGTACTAGAGATCCAGTCTGTGTAAAATGTGCTGGTTCTCATACAACAATAAAATGCACTCTAACTTTCGACAAAGGTCAGACCATTTGTTCCCTATGCAATGGCAACCACACTGCTAACTATTTAAGCTGCGAAATTTTTAAAGCATTTAAAGTAAAACGTGTTCCTAAACTTCGCGAAAAAATAGCACCAAATAAAAATGTAGATTGTCGGGTATCTCCCCCTCTTAGTGCTAGTGTTACGGTGACCCCCTCTCTAAGTGTGCTCAAACTAAACAATACCAGCTCAACATATCAAATTGACCAAACCATCGCCACCCAGCTTGTTCAATCCAAAACACAACCCACTCTTCCATCTTCAAATGCCTTATCATCTAACTCAAAATCCACCAACGTAAACTACTTACTATCCAACCCAAATTCACCAGAACTAAATGACACGCAAGAGCTACAACTTATGATGAAACAATTGATTTAACACATGTAAGCTATACTTATTATATTGACACTTTTAGTATCCAAGACATATTCTTACATATGTTCTCACATTCTCTACGAATTACATTCTGGAATGCTAACGGGCTGAGGCAACATATACTAGAACTAAAGCACTTCCTTTATGAAAATAATATTGATCTGGCACTGATTTCAAAAAACACATTTTACATCTAAACATTTCCTAAAAATAATACGCTATACTTTATTTAATACAAATCACCCAGACGCCACAGGAAATGGGGGTTCAGCTATCATAATTAAAAATAAAATTAAATACTTTCGGATTGAACATTTTAGCCAAGATTATATTCAAGCTACTATTATACATGTGTAAGATAAAAATGGGTCCCTAACAATTTCAGCATTATACAGTCCTCCTCGGCACAATGTCTCATCAGCTCAATACAACACATACTTCTATTCATTAGGGCCAAGATTTGTCGCTTCTGGTGATTTCAATGCACAGCACATAGCCTGGGTATCAAGGCTTACGAACAAAAAGGGTAAAACACTCCTTGACAAACAATTTATAGCACTAATGACAAGCATATTTCAACAGTCGAGCTTACCTACTGGCCAACAGACCCGCAAAGTGCCACATCTTATTGACTTCTGTGTTATCAAAAATGAAAACATTAATAACTTTTCTATAAAATCACGCTTTAAATTATCTTTAGATCACTCACCAGTTCAACTCGATTATATCGAAACGCTTGCCACAAACAAGCCGACGCCCATCCTCTATAACCCAAAAACAGATTGGCAAGCGTACAAAGAACTCCATTACATATACTTATGTTTGTGCATAGCACTAAAATCTCTTATTTACATATTTTTAATTTTGTTTTAATGATGCCGTCATTGAAGGACAATTAACTCTACCTCGCTTTAAATTCAAAAGGATTCTAAAACTTGTTTACACCTGCTTCAATTCGAAATCAAATAGAAAATGAACGAAGACTTAGGAAAATCTCCAAACTACTAGATATCCCGAAGATAAAAAGAGACTTAATCGGGCAATAAGTGATTTAAAAGTATGATTTAATCAGAATAATAATAAAAATATAGTTTTTGTTTAACCAATCAAAACTCAGAAAATCGACATTAAATAAATTAGATGGTACTTGTGCTAAAAAAGGAACGCGACAAATCGACACTGCTAGCTGATTTACGAAAATGCCTTCACAAACGACACACAAACCTGTTATAATAATCCAGAAACTTGTTCTAGCAACTCACAAAATATCAAGATTCGAGATGTAACTTCTAAGGAAGCAAAACATATTATCGAAAATATCAAAGCCAACATCTGAATATGATATGATAACTGGAAACTAGCTTAAAGAACTTCCTTTAAATGCTATTAATTATCTGCGGAATATGTTTAGCGCAATAATCAGATACAAATTCAAAGAGTAGTTAATAAAATTTCTACATATCTAGATGATTAAAAGTATTGTATTGGAATATTTCTTGATGTTTAAAAAGCATTCGACAAGGTATGCCACATTGGTCTATTGCATAAATTAATAAAGCTTCTTCCACCAGATTTTTACCACATGCTTAAAAGTTACATATCCGATTGACACTTCTATGTAAAAATTAAGGACGCTCACTCTACAATAAGGCCAATTAAAGAAAGTATACCTCAAAGTAGCGTTCCTGGACCGATCTTGTATGTCCTTTTTACACAAGACTTACCAATCGCAATAGAACCCTCTTCTATAATAGTAACCTTCGCAGATGACAAAATTCTTCTTTAAATAGTAAAGCTAATAAAGACTTAGCTACAGCCTCTAATACGCTTAAAAAATACTTGATACCACAAAAAATTGGTTTGATAAATGGGCCATAAAAGCTATCGAAAACAAAACTACACAAGTTGATTTAACAACCAAAAGAGTTTTCGTGCCCATTTCATTAAAAATAAATAAGTGTGACATACATATTGCCTTCTGAAGTGCCGCTTATAAATTTGTCGACTTCGCCAATGCCGATTAGTTCAAATTCTTCTACGAATCATCAATCTTCTATGAATCATCGGGTCCACCGTCAAAAATTTCGTCATTATATGCCGATGCTACGTCACTAGCTTCAGTGGAGCCCACTTTTTCAATTTTGGATACTGCAGCTCCTATGGCTTCTACAGCTCTAAGGACAAAAAAATTTTAAATACGGTTTCCCCTCGCAAACACATCTTCGTCTCGAGATTAACTTAATCTACAACTGCAGATGAAAACTTTCATTTAATTACTTCAGAAACATATCGTCGTTTGAGATCAGTGTTCCTTACGAGTTTTTTGATATAATCTGTAATTCAAGTTTTTCGCCCGAATTCACTCTAGTTAAAGAGAATGCGCCAAAAAAGGAGACGTCAAATTGCAGCTTTACCGCATTAAATCAGCCGGATCATCATCTAACACTTTAAATTTGATTGTCCTCTTATATTGAAATATCAAAGTGTAAGAGGCCTGAAGACCAAGTTAGTTGTTGTGTATGTAAAAAGTACTGCCACAAATTCAGATTTATTTACCGAAACTTGGTTAGAACCAAACATTTTAAATTCGGAAATTTTATTCTATTTCTCGAAAGGAACGTAACAAGATTAAAGGTGGTGGAGTGCTTATTGCTGTTAAGTCTAGTTATATATCCGAGTTATACTGTGATGATACTACAACTGATATTGTATTCATATGTATTGTTATCCGACTAAAGTGTTGTAGATTATTTATAACTTGCTCCTATATCCCGCCATCATCTGAGGCAAATGTTTATCAGTTGCATACTTCTGCCATGCAGTCTTTTGCAAATTTGTTATATATGAACGTCTTGCTCGTCTTGGGTGATTTCAATTTATCAAGACTGTCTTGGATACATTGCGAAAACTTCTCTTTCTTGATTCCATCAGCCCATTTGGAATTTTTCGACATCATTTCAAATTTCTTCCATTACCAAATTAATAATGTTTATAATAGCTCAAATAGTTTACTCGACTTTGAATGTTGACGTGTCATGAACCTTGCCTGGCTCAACTCCTGAGGATAAATACCACCCAACGTTCAAAATAGTTTTGAATTTACCAAATATTTAAGATAGGAAATGTACTCTTAATTCAGTTAGCCAATGTTTTAGAAAAACTGATTTTACATTCTGAGCGAAGTGTTATGCAATGGCTGTCTCTTTATTATACTTGTGAGTCTCCACATGTTATAACCGTATGGCTTGTCTGGGTCTGCATTTCGGAGCATATTATCGAAACAACACTCGCAAAACCGCAGCAGCCCTTTTCCAAGCTCTCTTATCCAGTTCATCTCGGGTTCGCATATACCGTCGCCTTAGTCTACGCTTAAGCCTCACAAGTTCAAGAATCTCATGTGTTAAAAGTGGCTGGTGTTGTGTATTTGGGCGGACCGGCGTTGTTCAAAAGTTGCAAAGTCCGCAGCTTCATAGATATTGCGTAGAAACAGTTCAACAGCGTCATCAATGTCTTCAGCATTTTCAATCTCCAAGTTAAGATTTACTAGCTGCCCTAATCTTAATTTGAGTCGATTTATATTTGCATAAGATGGCAATAGTTTTGGTTTGGCATGCAAACATTGTGCGCTGACAGCAAAATCAATTAACAATGGGATATGATCTGAGCTTAGTTCTGCCATACCAGTGATAGCCAAGCTTGATGATGAAATACCTGCATAAATTCCAAAATCGATTGCACTGGGAGCTCTGTTACTACATGGAAAGTGTGTAGGCGAACCAGAGGCCAATGTCTGCATATTTGAATTCACCACGAAATCAAATAAAGTGTTTCGTCTTGAGCAGGCACTGTTAGCTCCCCATAGACGATGTTTTGCATTCCAATCTCCAGCAATCAAAAATCTTGTTCCCAGCTCGTCAAAAATATCTTTAAATTCAGTCGATCTCCATACAAAATTTGGTGGGCAGTAAATTGACGCCAATACAATGTCTCCATGATCCGTGTTCATTTTAAACCCAACACATTGAAAGGAAGGATATCGCGCAGTGTAAACTGGAAAGTGGTTTATGTTAGATTTTATGAGAATCCCAGCTCCACCAGTACTTCTATCGTCTGGATGATTGGCAGAATATATTTCAAAGCCTATCATTTTATAGTACGATCTGGATGTAAAATGAGTTCATTGGCATGGTGCACAAGACCATCAGCATTCCAGACTCCTATACGTAGATTAATTTTTTTTGCCACCAGGGCAGAAAGAATGGACATAAGCTGCATTTGCATGTCCATCAATTTAGCGAGCATATTATTTGTTTGACTCTGCAACTCAGTAAACTTATCAAACTTTTTGGAGATTAATTGATACATTTCGTCCACACCATAAGCAGTATTACTTGGATACGCTGCGTTTTCTCGTTGTTGTGAAGAACGTAGCCGGTGTTGTTGCAATGCAGGGAATTCACTGGCCACATAGGCATAAGAATGAGAGGAACTTTTTTGCTGGACTGATTCTTTATATTGTGATGTGCAGCAGCAGTAATATGTTTGTTTGGTTGTAGAGTTTTGACACAAGCTTCTCCATTAAATGTTTATATACGGCACATCCCTTGTAATTGGCCGTATGCTCATCATTTCATAGCGCACATTTTGCCGGAGATGTTGCTGGTTTATCACACTTTCCCGTTTCATGATTTTGACCACATTTTACACATCCATGTTGCTTTTTGCAATATTTCTGTGTATGACAATACTCCGGTCATCTATGGCATTGCGGAAGGTCCACACGACGGCGAGGAGGTTCAACCTTCACAAAGTGGCTCAAGTTCTAAGAAAAACATGTCCATTAAGACTCCAAGTACTTCACCTTGTTCTCGTTGACCGTCAGTCCAATTGGACGACATTCTTTTTGATGTCTGACAACGCCGCTGTGACCGCTCGAACATTTTTGCCGATTATTTCTATGTCGTCGACATATGCGAGCAGCATAGTAGAAAATATTGCCCTTCCGGTTAACGTTTGGGCATTGTTTCAGAATGTACTTCATCAGGAGGTCGAAAAAGTCGCACGACAACGCATCGCCCTGTCTGAAGCCTCTCTTGATGTCGGAGAGATCTTTAACGACCCTGACAACGCTTTGGGTGTTTCCAGCGTCATCATACTGAGGCGGTCGATATTTGACGGGATACCAAGATCAGTCAATGCTTTGAAAATCTTTGATCTGATTGGCGGCTTTGAAGTCGACAAATAGGTGGTGTGTGTCGATTTGCTTCTCTTTGGTTTTTTTCAGGATCTGGCGCAGCGTAAATATGGAGTCGATGGTTGACTACTTTGACATTGTCCAACTATACGACCTACGAACGGTTTCAGTCCATCATCGGTCGGGGGCCCAGATATTTCTCATCTCCACTGGCAGTATTGTTCCCGTCATCGTCATAGGGTAGATAAGTGGCTCCTTCATAGCCTTAGTGATTCCTGGACATCTGTTACCATGTTTCCTTGTTTATCCTTGCAGAACGAAGCTCCTTGCTAATAACATTCGGTCTTACCCTTGATTTTTGGTAAAATCTTCGGGCTAGATGTTGGTAGGTTAAAGTCACAGCAGACTGCTGCTGCCTTGCCAACAAGGGTCTCCCAATCTCCGGCCTCCGACTGTATAAACGATCAGTGGAAGCATATCTCAAACTCATTAGCTACGGCAGCCAAAGAGGTTATTGGCTACACTAAACCTCGAAGGCAGACATGGTACGATGAGGAATGTCGCATCGATACTGCAGCGAAGAATATAGCACGACAAAGAACTCTGCAGGCGGGATCAACACGAGCTGTTCTTGAGCGATACAAGAAAAAACGGAGAGAGGAGAAACGCCTGATCAGACGAAAGAAAAGAGAACTGGAAAGTCGTGAAGTGGAAGAGTTTGAGACGAGGCTCGTGGTTTTTATCAAAAAATCAAGCGTATGACCGATGGTTATAAGCAAGGAACTTCGTTCTGCAAGGATGAACAAGGAAACATGGTATCAGATGTCCAGCATTCACTAAGGCTATAGAGGAGCCACTTCTCTACTCTACTTGGGGGCGATGACGAGAACAAGACCACTGGTGGAGATGATGAAAATCTGGGTCCTCCGACCGATGAAGGGATTCCTGTGGAGCCACTAGACTATGACGGGGTCGTAGAAGTCATACAAACGCTTAAAAATATGTAGTGGCTCCTGTCGCTCGATTCATAAAAACAAACTTATTTTGAATTTCTTTTACATTTCCAGCAGCAGCAGAAAACAGCATTAAATATTAGCATTTTTTTATATTTATATTTATTTTTATTATTTTTATTTTTTTTATTAAAACTAAATTTTTAAACTTTCAAAATAAAACTGAAATAAAGAAAGTAACGTATGGCTTTAGATGCAACAATTGGCATACATGTTCTAAGGATACTTGGTATCACTTGTCACATTGACAAATAAGGTAGCCATATTGCTGTCACCCAAACCGCATGTATAAGCTGACTTTAAGAATAAAGATTTCAAAGTCATTCTTTTCCTTTTTGATCGTCAGCCAGAGTAGACCACTCAGCGGGGGAAAAAAATTTTAAGAATTGAGATTTCTCGTACTACTCATTTAAATTTCCAAAAGAAGTGAAGCATCTCAAAAATTTTGGAATAGTCAATTTTTTTATATACAGCGCTTATATTGGTAAATATACTCTAACTTTTGTGTGCGAAATTACCATCGCTTTAACTATTTCTTTTGTTTTGTTCCTTTTATTTTCTTATTATTGTAGATAGGCGCTTTGCGCATAGTTTTTTTTTCATATATTCGATTATAATTGCTGTTTCTGCGTGCTGCTTTGAGAGAGAGGTCTACGAAATCAACAATAACTCTTCATCTGTCCGTCGCATTTAACATCGTCAACAATTAAAATTTCTTTCTAAAGTGCAGTGAACTTATAAAAAGTAAAGAAAGTATAATATACATATGTCCTAAATGATCTAAAAACTATATAAAAGCCCCAAAAATCTAATTTAACCTGCGTTAAGCGAAAGCCATATTTTTTTTTTTTTTATATAATTATGGCTTAATTACAAAAGAGTGATAATTTCAAAAGAGTCTTAAAAAAAGGAGAAATGCTAAAAATAACATTAATTACATAAATTTAGCATAAAAATGAGAATAAATAATTTGAGTTTTTTTTTTTACTTTACACCGAGTGTAAATTTTTAGTTGTGTTAACTTTTTATTACGTCTTTTAGTTATCTTTTTTTGTGCAAGAATTATAAAATAATATTTAATTAATTTTTTTTTTTTTTTGCTTCATGTCATATTAAAAAAAATGTTAGTAAAAATAATAAAAAAAATATGCAAGTGAATAAATAAGATATAAAAAAAAAATATATATATATTTGTAACAACAACAATTTAAGAAAAGCGCCCTCTGCGCAAGAATATTTTAAAATTAACGATCTTGTAAAAAGCGCCCTCTGCGCACGTAAACATATAACATCATCAGCTGATGGCGTTGAGTGTAAATGCGCCCATCAGCTGATTAATTTGAAATTAACGATCATTTGGTCGCATTTTATCTTTACAAAAACAATGCTAGCAAAAGGAAATAGTATAAAAGGGCAGACAAATGCTGAATAAAGTCAGTCGTCTGATGAACGCCAACGAGTTTTTACGTTTTACTCTTAAATATAAAAATAAATAAATATATAATTAAAAATATTCGTTATAAATTGGCGCCCAACATAGTGGCTTCGATACCCCCACTATCTACTCGACGCAGCGTGCGCATTATTAATAAAGATTCACCAACAACAATGTTGTCAGCAGAGCAATTTAAGCAACTGTTGGAAAGATTGCCACATGGCAATGGACGAAGTGGTTCCCTTACGCAATGCTCAGCCCGTTTTGATGGAGAGCGTGGGCAAGCGAAGGTAGAAGAATTTATTGCTGCATTGACAACCTATAAAAAGGTTGAAAAAAAATAAGCGACGCAGACGTGATTACTGGCATGCCAATGCTACTTCTTGGTGATGCTTCGGAGTGGTGGCGTGGTGTGGCTAGCGAGTGCAATTCTTTTGAAGCAATTGTACAACATCTGCGCTCCGCTTTTTCAAGCCCAAAACCCGCTTGGCGTATTTATTCACAAATTTATGAAGGAAAGCAACAAAAGAATGAAGCTACCGACGATTTTATTAGACGCAAACGAGCTCTTTTTGCTCAACTGGATAAAATACCAGATGAAGAGCAACAGATGGATTTAGTATTTGGCACGCTCCATAGTCAGATAAGAGAGCGAGTGTTCCGCCATAAAATAAAATCCTTTACAGAGCTGTTGGCTGATGCTCGTGAAGCCGAACTAGTTATTGAAGAGAGCCGCAAACCAAATAACACTGGTGCCGGAGGAGCACACAGTTTAAGCAAAGTTATAAGCACCGGAGCCGTAGGAGCAAACGGAGGTATAACAAAAGACGTCGTGAACGCAGTAGCTAGTGTAGCTAAAAGTGGTCCGCGTTGTAGCTATTGTCGCAAAATGGGACACACGTTTGAAAAATGTTTTAAAAAACCAAATATACAGGCGCAGGCACAGCCCATAAAAGCACAACTTGCTTGTTATGGTTGCAACAAGCCTGGCGTCATCAGAGCCAATTGTCCAAATTGCAGCAAGGACACAGCACAAGGTCCAGTTTTTAACCATATTAATGTTAATCTAGGACGAGATGTGCCCACAGTAGAAGTGAACGTATGTGGTAAAATTGGACAAGCATATTTTGACACAGGTGCACGTAATAAAGTTGCGGGAGAGCACCTAAAGAAATTAATGGATGAAAAAAAATTTTCTTATCGAAAAATTGATTGCGAAATTACACTCGCAGATGGTAGCGTTTCAACCCAGTCATGCCTGTGTACCAGATGCGCAATAGTTATCGGCAACAGAATGGAGTTGATACATTTCGTGGTCCTCCCTCATGCAAAAGGCAACCGAACGTTAATTGGCTCTGACTTTATGCAAAGAATGGGCATTGTCATCAATATGGGACAAAATTATTGGTTTTTCGAATATAAACCGAATGAAAAATTTGCATTTGGTAAACCACTACCAATTGGCCTAAACATGGTTCAGATGTTGCAGAAACCATCAATTCAACCATTGCAGCCAATTGAAAACAAACGGTCCCGTTCTGCTAAGAGACACGATGACAAATATGCAGCAGACATGGTCAACAAAATCTTCCGAGGCTCTGTTCCAAATGAAGCAATCGAACTGACCAAGAGAGAGGATAAACTTTTTGGAGGTGTCGACTGGAAGCCCAAGTCAACTAAATTTGATATCATGAGTGTTGAGTTTAAATTTATCAAAGAAACTGATGGAAATACTCTTTTAATGGACGAAAAACGCCAACTTGACAAAGCTCTTCAACTGCATGAATCCGTTTTTGGAGAAATTGATGAACCCACACCATACACAGAACACAAAATAGCTACAGGTGAGCACGAGCCAATATTTTCTCCACCATATCGACTTTCCTATGCTCGCACACGTGATCTAAAGGCAGAAAATGACAAGATGCTCGAGAAAGGTATCATAGAAGAAAGTGAATCTGCATGGGCTTCGCCAGTTGTTATGATACCTAAAAAGGATGGTACGATTCGTGTGTGCATTGACTTTAGAAAAATTAATGCTATAACTATTCCAGATCGTTATCCACTACCACGAATTGACGACTTATTACACACATCCAAAGGTACTAAATTCATGACCACTCTGGATTTACAAAGCGGTTATTATCAGATAAAGGTAAAAGAACAAGATCGAGATAAAACATGTTTTACAACCCCTTTTGGAACTTTTAATTTTAACAGAATGCCATTTGGACTCCGAATTGCGACAGCGACATTTCAACGGCTGATGGACCGATTTAAAAGTTCACTAGGAGGCGTTCAATTATTGGCTTACTTAGATGATCTTATAATATGTTCTACAACTTTTGAATCTCATATTGATGATCTTAACTCTGTGTTGTTACAACTTAATAAATATAAGTTAAAAGTTAATTGTGCTAAATGTCGTTTTTGTTGTTCATATGTCAAATATTTAGGCCATATATTAACTACAAATGGAATAAAAGTCGATCCAGAAAAAACATTAGCAATAAATCAACGCAAAGAACCAAATAATGTTAAACAGTTGATATCTTTTATACAAACGTGTTCATGGTATTGACGGTTTATAGATAACTATGCCATAATAGCAAAGCCTCTTACAGATCTCACAAAGAAAAATGCTAAATGGATTTGGGACAAGAAGCCACAAGAAGCATTTGACAAACTAAAGGAGTTACTTACTACTTCCCCAATATTGAAACAAGCCCAGGATGGTGTGCCATATACCATTAAAACCGATGCAAGCGCTTATGCTATTGGAGCACTTTTACTCCAGGGGGAGGGTACAGATGAACACCCCATAGAATATGCTAGTCGCCTATTAAGCCAAGCTGAAAGAAATTATTCAACTACTGAACGTGAAGCACTGGCCATTGTCTGGGCCTGTCAAAAGTTTCGCGGATATATTGAAGGTGAGCAAATTGTACTGAAAACCGATCATCATCCATTGAGATGGTTATTTACAACGAAGACACGGTCCGGTCGCTTAGCTCGATGGGCTTTACAGCTCCAGCAATATGATCTCAAAATTGAGTATACGCCTGGTAGAACTAACTCTGTCGCCGATATGTTATCGCGACCACCTTGTGAAGAAAATGAGCACACAAATTGCATATGTTCTTTCCAAATTGACCTACCACGCAGTGGTGCTGCAGAAATACAAAATGAACAGCTTAAAGATGATTACCTTAAAAACATTATAACATCAATAGAATCAGAAGACGAAAACCTGCTTCACTGGACCAATCGAGGTTACATTATGAATGACGGTATATTGCATTGCTATGCAAACGAAAGTACTGAAGATGCACAACTTGTGGTGCCAAAACATGAACGAGATGAAATCTTAAACGAATTCCATGACCATGAAACTGCGGGACATTATGGTATTGACCGTACCTTACAAAGAATAATACCAAGATTCTACTGGCCCGGCATGAGAGGTAACATAACACAGCATGTTAGAAATTGTATCGAATGTCAACGATATAAGGCTTCCAATACAAAGCCAATTGGTTTACTTCAAACAACTAGCAGCAAGCAAAGATTTGAAGTTTTAGCTGTCGATCTATTTGGTCCCCTACCATTGACACGAGATGGGTTTCAATGGATATTAATCGCTGAAGACGTCGCAACCCGATGGGTTGAAATATTTCCGTTAAAAGAAGCTACAGCAGAAATCTGTGCAAAAACCTTAATAGAAAAAATATTTTTGCGTTATGGAATACCAAGGCGGCTTAAAACTGACAATGGAGTACAGTTCATTTCAGCCATTATGCAAAAGGTTGCTTACTGTTTGGACATTAAGCAGCAGTTTACGCCCATATATCATCCAGAAGCAAATCCAGTGGAAAGAAGAAATCGGGATTTAAAAACCCAGCTTTCTATATTAGTTAAAAATGACCATAGTTCTTGGAATCAAAATTTATCCGCAATACGCTTTTCAATGAATATGGCAAAATGTGAAAGTACAGGATTCACGGCTGCATATCTCACCTTTGGTAGAGAATTACGAACCCTATGTGATATAAAGCATGATGTAAAGTTAATCACCGAAAATGAATGCTTTATTCCACAAATTACGCCATACCTCCGCAAGCTCACCAATGATTACCGGCTCGCCAAAGAAATCGAACAACGTTTGCAAGACCGCAATAAGACATACGTCGATAAAAAAGCGTCAGCCACAACCAGACTTCAAGATTGGCACTAAGGTGCTAATCAATACACACGTACTTAGTCAAGCAGCCAAAGGTATCTCTTCCAAGTTTGTACCAAAGAGAGATGGTCCCTACGTCATACGGAAACAGGTTGGAACATCTCTATACGAAATCGCATCACTCAAGGATCCTGAAACTCCTTTGGGAACTTATCATGCTTCAGCAATTACCAGTTACAGAGGCACTGATTAATTACACAGGCACACAAAAAAAAAAAAAGGTCAGACAACTTAAACCCTTCTCATTTTTTGTAGTGTTTCTCAGTCTCAGCGCCTCACAAAACATAGGGTCAGACATCGCACTCGACTTTAAGTCAATATTTAAAGTGCAACCTCCACCCTGGGGTGTTAAGAGGGTTGTAAGGGGTTAAGGGGGGAAAGAATTTGTATTTTGTTTTTTTGTTGGATTCAGCGACCTAAAAAACATAGATTTAGACACCGCACTCGACTTTTCGTAAAATTTTGAATTTCAACCCCCACCCTGGGGGGTGTCAAAGGGGTTTTAGGGGGTTAAGGGGGGGAAGAATTTGTTTTTTGTAGTCTTTTTTAGTTTCAGCGAGCCAAAAAACATAGGAATACACACCCTACTCGACTTTTTCTTTCTAATGATATTCCAACCTCCGGGAGCAGGTGTAAGGGGGTGGTAGCGGAAAAATGGGCGAAGAAAAATTTTTTTCATGATCATATTCGGTTTCAGCGACCCCAAAAACATGGGGGTATGGGGTTGTGACCTCTGGTATTTGACCTTTTTTTTTTTTTTTGTGTGCCTGTGTTATTAATAAAATTTAAATTTACTTCAATGTCGCCTACTTAATTTAAACTCCCATACAATCTTTATTGATTTAAATGAATTATAAAATAAAATACATGCATGAATCAAATATTATAAACTAAACATTAGTATTATATTAATTTTAACATTATCTATCTATATTGCCCTTATTTATTTCTCTTTTTTTTTTTTTTTTTAAATTATTGAATATGTCTTAAATATTTTTTTATAATCCTTGCACCTATAGAATAAGAAAAAATTATGAATTGTTCAGATTTTCAGAAGTTCACATTTTATTAAATTATATAGGGTATTATCTATAGTCAATTTAGTTTTTTTTTGTTATAATTTTTGAATTATTTTTTTTTAAATTAAAATAATGAATTTTTATTGTACTTTTTGTGTTTTTGTTAATATGAACTAAACATATTTATATGCCTGATTCCGGTCTAAAAATGGTCCATAGTTAATTTCTTAGTGTTGTTAAAGGGGTCACTTAATTTGTTGTTGAATCTGGATCAGTGACCAAGGTAGGGTGGGCTCAACAGTTAGTGCAAAACATCAGCGACTAATTTTAAATAAAATCAACTACTTTTGTGATGCGCAATCTTTCTTTCTTTATTTGGTTGTGCTTTTACTTTCCTTCCTCTGAACTTATTTTTTTTTCTCCATAATGCACGCAAAATTTATTTAGGTTACTTAACCCACCCCGATTGCCGACGAGCCGAGCCGGTAAAATTGCGTGCGCCCTTAAAAGAATTCGTTTTAACACCTGCTTCACCGCTTTAGGAATTCAGAAGTGAAATCATCCCAGGTTATATGCTACAAATAACAAAGCGGCAGGCGCAGATGAATTACCCGCAGAGCTACTTAAGACCGCTGGCGAAGATTTGATTAGATGTATGCATCAACTCTTGTGCAAAATATGGTCTGGTGAGCGTATGCAAGATGGTTGAAACATAAGTGTCCTGCGCCCAGTCTTTAAGAAAAGAGACCCTGCAGTCTGCGCAAACTATCGCGGAATAAGTCTCCTGTCTATTGCATACAAAATACTATCGGGCGTAATATGCAATAGACTGACTGTAGACTGTAGAAAACTTCATTTATTTGGGCTCAGATGTAAGCAACGACAACAGCATCAGTCTGGAGATTAAGCGAAGAATAACTCTTGCTAACCGTAGCTATTTTGGTCTCGGTAAGCAAATGCGAAGTAGAGTACTGTCCAGAAAAACAAAAATTAAACTCTACAAGATGTTGATAATGCCTGTCCTGATGTATGGCTCAAAAGCATAGGCCATGAAAAAATCGGATAAGTTGGCGTTGGGCGTATTTGAGAGGAAGATACTTCGGAGAATATTTGGTCCAGTTAGAGTGGAAAATGACATCCGTATGCGCTATATGCCGACATCGACATAGTCAGGAACATCCAATACAAAAGGCTGTCCTGGGCTGGTCACCTGTGTCGGATGGACACAGAAGCTCCAGCAAGAAAAGTTTGGAAGCAAAACGTGAATCAAATCGGAGGGGCGCGATAGAGAGGACGTCCGCCGCTACTTTGGGAGGACCAGGTCCTAGGTGACAGCCGCAGGATCGGCATCCCTAACTGGTATCTTCAGGCACTGGATTACAACCGCTGGTGCCAAATCTTACGTGCTGCCAAGGCCGACAATCAGCTGTAGTGCAACATATATATATAGAAACTTGTTGGCATGATGCACTGGAAAATGAATGCCTAGCATCATTTGCAGCTTTTTTTAAATTTATAAAAGATGATCGTGCAAGAGATAATGACGAATATGATGAGTTATATCATAAAGATGAGATTGTTGAATCTAGGAAATATAACCTAAAAGATAATTCTGGGTGGGTCCAAAAGAGAAATAGGCCCCTAATTTTGAGATGGAGGCATTTTATTTCAGTAACTCATAGGTCAGACTGCTTTAGGGAAATGAAAATGGTATTCCTTCCGTGGCGTAATGAACCGGATGACTTATCACAAACGATAATGAGCATTCCTGTTCTTTGCATAAAAATATAATTGAGAGCAACAGGCAAAATTTGAGGAACGAGAGTTAGAGCGAGTACTCCAGGGACTACAACTCGAGATTTTATTCCATCAAGTCCATTCGGATCTTCAGATGTTCAAATCAAATTGAACAATCTCCGAGACGAAAAAGCTTTGAAGCCACAATTCGAATACTTGATCGATGCTTCAAATAGGTACCTTAGTGTTAGGAGTCTGAATTGTGGTATTGAAGACATTCGTTCTGATAGCATTATTTGCTCATTTGGTATTTTGTGATTCGTCGAAACATGGGCCCTTAAAAATGAAGAGTAGTAGGAAAGGTTGATGGCCTGAAGCGCGCAACCAGGAATCGATCTAATCTTCCTGCAAATGACATATTAATTTTTGCCAAACAATATTTTTCCCAGAATATTACATTTTTATTTGATTCTGGTAAAATTTACCAAATGTTGGCCATTAAATACATGGATACATTATTTTTAGTAGTTTACAGGAATCCTTCTTTTCCTCCTACAGAATTTCGAAATGAAGTTCTTAATGATGTAGAAAACGTAATAGATGAGCAAACTAGGAAAGTAGTAGTTCTAGGAGATTTTAATATCGATGAATTATTAATAACTGATCAGCTCCAAGTTCAGTTAGAAGAATTGGGCCTTGTATCCCATTTGAGTAGAGTGACAACTACAAAGCAATCAACGCATATTGATTGGGTTTTTCAAATTTAGTAGGTGGGCGATGTGGAACTTATACAGTGATCACGACGGGATAGTTTAAAGCTATAATAAATTAGTATGAAATAAATAATTGTAATAATTTATGTAAAAAAATTAAATATACTGTTGAATATATGTACAACGTTAAGTGTCTTAGTTCAGTCCTTGATCATAACGCTGAGTGTCGTTGCTTGCGAGCAACGCTCACTCTCACTGACTCTCCGTTGAATTACTCTCTAATATGAATTCGACTGCCTGCGAGCAGTCACTTATAATTGTAAGTTAATCCACCGACAAACGTTGAGCGCAGCACATCACATTTATTTTATGTATAAATAAAATAACTATACAATAAATAAAAACCTTTTTTAATAGGTTATGGGCCCAGGGAGGCTTCGATTAAAATAAAAAACTGCCTAAAGATGAGTTCGCCACTGTATTCAATTGACTAGTTGTATGACGACCATTATAGCGTATGGGATATACAAATGCGAAGAGTGTTAATACATGCAGATTTGTGGTCGGTGGCAAGTGGTCGAGTTGTGAAAAATGAAAGTGACAGTGAGGAGCAAAATTCTCAATTTGATGTAAAAATAGAGAAAGCGCTGGGTAGAATTACGCTAAGTGTTAAGTCATCCCAGTCAAATCACATCAAGCACTGCACAACTGCGAGAGACGCATGGAACAAGCTGATAGAGATTCATATGCAAAGTGGACCGGCATTCTGCAAAGAGAAAGAAAAAGCGGATAAGCGAGAGAGTGGAAGAGCCGAAAACAAAAATAAAATAGTGCACTGAGAAATAACACTTGGTGTCTAGACACTGGCGCGACAGCACATTTGAGTTGTGAGAAATTCGCATTTATCAAGTTTTATAAGCACAGAGAAAGAATCATGTTGGTGGCGACAATTACATTGAGGCACACGGGCGCGGAACGGTGCGATTAAATTGGCGACAAGTACGATCGATTTGTTCTAGTTCAAAAGTAATAACAAAAAATGTTTTGCGGCGCAATTAGACAATACACAGATAATTGGATGAAATAATCGCTATGGTCATTTAAACTTTGGAAGTTTGAATAAAATGATTAAGAAAGACATGATTTATGGATAAACGTGAAGCAAAACGACATGACGGATCAGTGTGCAAAATATAAAATATGTGTAAAACAACTTCCCAAAACCTCTACAAGTCGTGCTAAAGATGTATTAGGCTTGGTGCACCCAGACATTTGTGGCCCAATGAATAAAGTTTGCAACGTTTCTTAATGGTAGAACGCTTTATGTATCCGTGTACTTTTTGAAGACAAGAGATAAAATCTATACATATAAAAATGTATGTATGTTTGTTTGTCTACTCTATACGTTGAAACCATCCAACCGATGAGCCCCAAACCAGTTACATTTGAAAGAAAACAATGCAAATAGAGTTTTAGACCATTAAAACAATGCATTAGGCACATTCGGTTCGTTTTAGAAATCGATTTTCTAATTTTCCCATACAAAATTTTGCTTTTTTAACATAAACAAAAATCAACAAGGAAAAACGTTAACTTCAGTGGAAACGAAGCTGAAATACTCGTTACACAACGCTTTTAATAGTTTATATAAGCATTTGGTGAACGCTTAGATTAAATTTCACGATGAATTTGGTCAAATTTGTATGGAGGCGTTATGTTATATTAGCCCGATCCTTACCATATCGATAGTGTTCACTTAGGGGGGACATTGGAATTGATTTTACCAAATTTAATTGAATTCATTCAGAAATAATAAATGTTTTCATATAAAACCTCGAAAATGGGCGGTAAGTTTGTATGGAGGCTATACATAAAAATGGGCGTGGCGCCTTAGATTTGACATTGGATGACATAAAAAGAGTGTTCTTACCGTATTTGCATTAAATATATTCATAAATAATACGTATTTTCATACAAAAAATCGAAAAAAGTGGTAAGTTTGTATGAGGGCTATATCTTAAAATGGGCGTAGCAACATTCTGTTGATATTGGATGCCATTAGAAGTATTTTTACCCTACACTGTAGTAAAAGCATTCATAAATAATAACTATTTTCATACAAAAAACTCGAAAAAAGTGGTAAGTTTGTATGGGGCTATATCTAAAAATGGGCGTGGCACCTTGGTTCTGACATACAAACTAACTAGCACAAAAAAGCTTAAGTTTCAAATTTCAGGTCAATATCTTTAAAACTTTCCGAGTAACACTCATCGCAGCAGACAGACGGACAGACAGACGGACATGGCTAAATCGATTCGTCTCATCGAGTTGATCAATAATATATATACTTTATGGGGTCTCCGATGTCTCTTTCAATGCGTTGCAAACTTTCGGACAAACTGAATATACCCGTTTACACTTTGTGTAACGGGTATAAAAAACCCTTCGCCGATTATTTTTATTTTTAAATTTTTATGATCAGTAAGCAACCCCGCATCAAACCTCATTTAAATTTTTCGAAGTGGAGAAAATTTTATTTAAAACCAGTTCAAGTACACCATGAGTTAGACTTTCCTTCTACAGCTTCTCCAAGTCAATAAATCTTTGCTTTCGTTTTTATTTTAGGGATTCTTAATATTTGATTCTAAATATTAATAATAAGGCTGTAATTTTGGGAGCCTTGATCTAGAAGTGCTTTTATCAATATGTATTCGCCGTTGGCTGCTATTACATTGATTTGTGCAGTAGCGAAAATTACTGCAGCAGATGAATCACTTAAGGTCATTGAACTTTTCATAATTTCATTAGTTAATTGTTCTGCGTGTAAACTGTAGTGATTTTGCGAACAAGAATTGCCTTGAATTTTAAAATTTGCAATAGAAGCACATTTTTCTTGTAGATTGACTATAGGCCGATGACATGTGGTGATCTGCGAGTGCTCACTTTTTGTCTGTTGATGACTCCTTGCCAGCAACCGCTTTTAATGTTTCATAGCGATGTTCCAAAATTCCATGATGTCTAGTAATGTTTGCACCTCTTTCGGCTTTGTACTGGATTGTTAATATAGCGTTAACCCCTCTTTATCTAATTTTCGACATATTATGCTTGCAATAATTGCAATAATAATAAATTCATCTTTTATTTCAATGCCTAGAGCACGAATTACATTGAGACAATCATTAGTTGCATCCAACAGCTGTCTGACACTTTCTGTAACGTAGGTGTTTATATACGGTTGATCCAAAATTCTGTCTCATTGAGTCAAAAATAATATTCTTTTATTTTCGTAACTTTGCTTGATTAGTGTCCAAGCCACATTATAATTAGTGCTTGTTATCTGTAAATGTTGGATCAAGCATGCAGCTTCTTCTTTTTATGCACTGTTGAAGTTGCAATATTTTTTCTGAATTTCTTATTTACACATTATTATGCACCATATCTTTGAATAAGTTGAAGAATGTCGCCCATTGTTTTGAATCGCCAGAAAATGTTGGAATTTTCAGTTTTTCTAATGTATATCAAAGTTGGGAACAAAGTTTCTTGCAGTCGAGCATAAACGACTTCAGCGTTCTTTCTTGTTAATTCCTTCGCTTCTTTCACTACTGTTTCCAAATATAGGATACGAAGATCATTGAATAAAACATCAGCTTCATCATTTTGTAACTCACATATTTCTCCCTGATATTGGAACTTCAGACCATCGACCATTTCTTTACAAAAGTTTTGTTAGATTCCCATGTGGTTTTAAAATCTTCTTTTTTCAAACATTCCATGAGACTTATTACTTCTCGTTTAATTTTTTTATATTAAAGTTAGACTTATCCTGAGCCTTTTTTGTTTTCCGTTACGCTCATTCTGATCTAGAGTTTTGGAGGAATCGCTGACATTTGATTCCAACACCGATACGATTTGTTCCAGTACCAAATAATCTTCATTCAGCGCTTTGTCGATAGTTGCCATTATTTCTTCGTGTTTTTTAACTGTATTTTCGTACATGTTGTTAACGAAGTAATCTTCGTCAGCAATTCCATCTGCTAACAATTTTATACGGTTAGCATCAATATATTTGCGATATTTCTGTAGATAATTTACTAACTCAGCGCAACTGCTTCTACGGATGCTCTTTGCATTGATTTTATTATATAATAGCAAAATTTTTTCTGCAATGTCTTCTTGAGTGTCAATTATTTTCACTCTGTTAATAACCATTTTTCCTTTTTAATTTCACCGAGTTTATACAAATAATCCGTTGGAAGAATATTTAGAGTCGCCCAGTTGACTTAGCTGTTGATCGACTCACAGATAGGTAATGTTTATTTGTACTATGGTGAATTAGCTTTTTGGAATTTTGTTTGTTTTGTAGATCACGTTCAACAGTTTCACGTCGAGAATGAAGCTACAAAATTCAACTTTTGACTATTTTCTTGCTTTTAACTATTCTCGCTGTTCCTTGGAGTTATAGCCCCAAGTTCGCCTAGTCTGCTGTTTTAGCCTCAGACACGCCTTTATTCGATTCGCCTAATACTAAAAGGACCAAAAAATGTATAGATTATAACAATTATGATTATCCTGTATAAGCAATCTGTTTTACCAGACAAAAACTGTATAGATCTATACTCTTGTAAGTTCTTTTTGAGAACTCATTTTATTTAAAAATTTTTTTTCGCGTATATACAATTACAAGTGGACTGTATTTGTGATTTTAATGTTCTTATTTGCTATGAATGATAGATCGAAGAATTATTATTTCGTGATCCGTCCGGGGGTTGAAATTTGCGAATGGTAATCAGCAGCATGTCTAGTCTATTTTTATCGCGGTTAAATAAAAATAAACAAACGAAGCCGATGTTCATGTTTTGAACAAACGTAATTTTTTTATATACTATATATATATCGATATTTGGTTACTCTATTTCGTTTGAAAGCTACTTTTAATAGTAAGCACATTTACAAATAAAACGGATGTTTGATGGGAAAAATTCTATAACAATTGACGAAGTTATTTAACTCTTTCTTAAAACAAATTTTTCGGAAAATTAAACTTTGTTACTAATATTTGTTCTTTTTTTCCAAATTCCTGAGAAAAAAAACCTCTTTCTGAGATAAAATTTTCAAAAAATTGCACTTATTGAAAATTTTTCTACAAAAAAAAATATTTTTTTTAAACTTCTAACAATGCGTACAAAGCGTTACTCATATACGAGTTTGTCTGTACTTTAAAAAATGTGTAGCTTTTAAATAAATTGGTGTAACCAAACCTCGATGAAGTTGAACAAACGTTAAAAACGTTAGCGTCACGGTCATTCGATTACACTTGTTTACAAATTTTGGCTTTGTCGAAGGTTTTGGGTTCTCATGGACATATTTCCATGTACTTTGGGACGTAGATTTCAAAAAATGGCCACTTAATGATCGTTCTCGAAATATCCTTAAAAAAAAAATTTTTTTTTGTGACTTTGTAATTACTTCTTCTACATGACGATATGGAGCTTGTGAATATCACCCCCCACCTAGTTTCTATATTTTTTTTGAAATAAGTTAAGCTATATTGGCATTTTGTTACTATCATATAGGACATCAATTTACCAAAGTTTCAAGAAATTCGCAAACAATTTTTTTTTTAATATGGCAGTTGAAATTCCCCACACATTTTAAGATATTTTATTGTCAAATCAAAATTTTTGTATGGTGGCTTTTTGCTCAGAGAATGCCTCATATTTATAAAAAATTTATAAAATAACAAAAACTATAAATAAAGAAAACAAGAAAAAACAGTGGGTGCAAAGCTATTATACCTGTCACACATCATTTGGCGTAGATAGTTCTTTGTGTTCACCATTTGTATTAAATTTACGGTTCGCTCTCAACAATCTTTATACTGAATATTTGGCTTGATATAAGAAGCATTTGTACCATATTTAAAGCCCTTAAAAGATCTTTTTTTCGTATAAGAACAGGATAATATTATATGTTGTATGTTTGCATATGGGATATACCTAAAAGTGGGCGTAAAGGGCGTAAGAGGACACAGGACCTAGACCAGAAAATTTAAGTTTAAAATTTCACACCAATATCTTTAAAACTGGGCGAATAAATCTACGATGCTTTTTTTAATGCGTTACAAACTCTCCGACAAACTGAAGATACCTTTTTCACACAATGTGTGGCAGGATTAAAAATATACACGTCGAAAAACAACAAATTTTGTGTTTTGCCGTCGCACACAAAACTTTTCGCTAAGACGTTTGCATTCATATTGACAAGAATAGAAACCCAAAATTAACTCTCTTGCATGAAGTTGAGGTTCTTTGTATAAAGTTTGCTCTCACACAAAACTTTTCGCTAAGACGTTTGCAAAAATTTACTCTCTTGCACGAAGTTGTGGTTCTTTGTATAAAGTTTGCCCTCTGGCTCCGAAACAAAACATCACTTTCGAAACGTACTCAAAAAATAAACCAAAAAAAAGATAGAAATAAAACGCATCCAAAAAATATTACTTTCGCAACGCACTCAAAAATCGTTAAAAATAAATTTGCAAAGATCAAATGAAACGGCTGAAGAACGTAAGATATATCGATGTGAACTTTTTTTAAATCTTATTGTTTCAATAGTTATGCAATGTTTTCATTGTATTTTATGATTCTTTTCCACCTTTAGCCAAAATTTGGTAATCACTTAATTTATTTATTATTTATTATTTATTGGTCTGTTCAAAAGCTGTCTGCCTTTTTCTCGTTATTTTCTCGTGGTTCTGTAAGACTCTAGATTTGACGTTGAGGCTCAAAGTAATAAAATCCAGCTTCAGAGCTACTACCCGTCTTTAGCGTTTGTATTCGATAACTCTCAATTTTCGACTGAAAAACTGCGAAAAACTATACCTTACGTATCGAAAACAGAAGAAGCTGAAGGAGTAATATTTTACGTGTGAATTGTATAATTAAATTTTGACAATGGTGGCAGTCGTACATATGTACATACACAGTATGTTCAAGTTCAAAGGGGACTTTTTTGATTAAAGTATGGAACACGTATCGCCATCTATTGAACGTTGATAACATTAGAAAGTTACAGGTCTCACCTTTAAAACGTTAAAAGTTTAAAAAGTTAAAAGTTTTTAACCTGCCAACCAATTTACATGAAGTTGGCTGCGTTTGGATGGTGAGACCTGTACCTCTCTAATGTTATCAAAGTTCAATAGATTGCGTTGCGTTACGTGTTCTACGATTTAAACAAAAGTCCCCTTTGAATTTGAACATACTGTGTATATATGCGCATTCAACAAGTTCAACAAGTAAAACAAAAAACTTGTTATTCGAAAGTTTACTATTCCAGCAGAGAAAGTTATGATGTTTTTTTCCGCCCATTGTTTTTAGCAGGCAATTTAAATAATGTTACGTTGTAATTGGTACTGCTTGCATTAGACGCAGTATATTTGCTCTACCCATCAATGTAAATTTAATTATTCAAAAACAATATGCAAACTCTTAAATTTTGATAGAAGCGAACATTTTTGTAAAGGTTTATAATGTATGATCATAAAGAAAAACAAGGAAAAACGTTAACTTCGGTGGAACCGAAGCTGAAATACCCGTTACATGGGCGTGGCGTCTTGGTTTTGACCCTGGATGACAAAAGAAATGTTTTAACCCAATTGGGAGCGAGTACATTCATAAATAATTACTACTTTTAAACAAAAAATCGAAAAAAATCGATAAGTTTGTATGGGGGCTATACCTAAAAATGGGCGTGGCACTCTCATTTTCGAACTTAACCTAGTCGTTGCCGAGAAAAGCTTAAGTTTAAAATTTCAGCCCAATATCTTTATATCTTCATTGAATAAATCGCATAGCAACAAACAGACGGACAGACAGACAGACGGACATGGCTAGATCGATTCGTCTCATCGAGCTGATCAAGAATATATATGTAAATTAAACAATTTGATTATGTTTTAATTTTATTTACAATATATTTTCATTTATTTTATTTCATTATTATAATTAAGTATATTTTTTCATATGTTGTCACGATCAGCGCTATGCGCTTAATTACAAGTTTATGTCAAACTGAACTTCTTAAATTTAACTTAGCGAGGCGAAGCCTATCTAAGCTTAGATAGATGTGATATCGTACGATTATACCGTTTCGTTATCTGCCGATATTACTGTTACTCTAATATCACGCCACTTTTGATCAATAATAATTACGTGGGTGGTTTTATAACTATTTTTAAATATAAATATAAACATTGTAGATGTTAACTTATATACTTTGTGGCTTCTCCGATGCCTTCTTCAATGCGTTACAAACTTTTGGACAAACTGAATATACCCGTTTACACTATGTGTAACGGGTATGAAAAGCTTTTAAGAAAATAAAATATTGTAAAACAAAACATATTTCTTTAAATATTTTTAGCTTTGAGTTATCATCAGGAATTTGTCAACCTTACAACGGCACAATTTGTGAGGGGTTTTTGAAAAATCAGTACGTCTTTATCTCGCCTGATCTAACGATAAACGAATTGGAAGAACGACTTGAATCAGCCCATGGAGTTATAAAGGAGTCAAAGTACGAAAAACATAAATTGATTAAGATACAACTATGATTTTTACCTATTTTTTTAGAGATATGAACGAAAACTGTCGGATACACGCACTACCTAGTATTTGCTTTAGTTCCTTGCCTATATGTCGAACACCAGAACGAACAAATTTACTTTACTTTGCAAATGTGGCAACATACAATGAAGGTAAATTACAAATAAAATATAGTTCAAACGATCGAACTAGACGATCTTTAAGTAAACTCGTAAAAGATAAAAATAAATTTATGAAGAGAAAACAGTCCATTGCATACGATGATGTTTTTATTGCTGACATCTCTAGTAAATATCCTCCCACTAAGAGTCTGAAAATCTTAAAAGTATTTGACGTGAAGAGTGTGAGCTTTTGGAAAATGAACTATGTCAAAAGGAATATGCAATTGCGAAACGGCACCCAGTAATTGGAAAGAAACTACCATTGGAAAAGTGTCAAAACGTTCCCCCCATGAAAGACTGTTCAACGATAGGAATAGCTATCAAGGTCGATGAAACGCAAAATTGTTATTGGGAAGACGGATCAAGTTACAGAGGAACTTTGGCCTCATCAGTGTCTGGGAAAAATTGTTTACGTTGGTCATGGCTTATGAAAGAAATATCCGATTACCCGGAACTTATTGGACAAAACTACTGCAGGTAATGTTTTAAGCTTACTTTCTTGTAAAATTGTAAAACTTTTTTTCACTTTTTTTTAGAAAACCAGGAAATGTGGACAGTTGTCCTTGATGTTTTGTCAATGATAGCTCGCTTGAGAGAGTTATGGAACGTTGCAATATTCCAAAATGTTCTGACGAACTCTGGTTTAGTATTCTAATCATAATGGGATCAATGCTTCTATTATTTTATTTTATTTTCTGTACTTATAATGTACAGAAAGCGACATAATGGTATGACAAACATTCAAAATGTAAGACCACTAACATAATACTTACTATTTTTTTTGTATGTAAAGGCAGGTTCAGAAGATACCAGTTATAAAATTTATAATGCCACATCGATGATACATTTAAATATCTTTAAATTCAAAATGCTGGAAAACTCAACAAAAAGTATTGTTATTGTCTGAATCTTCTTTATTAAAATTATAATACAGGTCGACACGGAAAATGATTCAAGCATCCGACTAGGCTTATCTTAAAGATTTTTCATGTCTGAATACAAATCTGGGATATTGGATGCCATTAATAGTATTTTTACCCTACACTGTATTAAAAGCATTCATATATAATTACTATTTTCATACAAATAGTCGAAAAAAAGTGGTAAGTTTGTATGGGGCTATATTTGAAAATGGGCGTGGCACCTTGGTTCTAACACACAACCAAAAGCTTAAGTTTCAAATTTCAGGTCAATACCTTTAAAACATTCCCAGTAAAACGAATCGCAACAGACAGACAGACAGACGGACAGACAGACGGACATGGCTAAATCGATTCGTCTCATCGAGCTGATCAATAATATATATACTTTATTTGATTTCCGATGCCTCCTTCAATGCGTTGCAAACTTTCGGACAAACTAAATATACCCGTTTACACTAAGTGTAACGGGTATAAAAATAAAAACAGCTGATTGCAGCTTTCCCAAATTTTTTAGTATATTTTTAAGTCTGTCCCAACCCATTTTGGTAGCACTGCAAACAAAAAAAAAATTGTGAAAAATGCTATAAAAAAATCTGGAATTGCACAATACACAGCAGATGCGAAATGGAAAAAAGCTGAAAGAGCAGCCAAAACGCCCGTACAACGTAGTAGCACACGCCGGGTATCCGGTAGTATTTGATAAATTTAAAGAATTTAAAGCATCGGCGGCAGAAAGGCAGACAGGCAATAAAATTAAGTCCTTGAGAAGCGATAATGGTAGCGAATATTTAAGTAAAGCCTCTGAACAATATTTGAGCAACGGAATAAAACGACAGCTCACTGTGCCGTATACACCGCAGCAAAATGGTGTGGCAGAACGCACAAACAGAACATTGGTGGAAATAGCTCGTAGTATAATGTTGCATCCTGGAGTTGACGAACCATTTTGGGCAGAAGCTATTAAAACGGCTTCGTATCTGCGTAATCGGGAGAAGACGTTAACGAAGCCATATGTATCACACCTGAGAGTGTTTGGCGCGAAGGCAATTGTGCTGAATAAAGTGCACAAGAAGAAGTTCTTGCCGAAGGGTGAGGAGCATATACTGGTTGCATATTCGGAGACTGCTTAGGCGTATCGATTAAATAACCCATGTAAGTGTAAACTAATTAAAGCCCGAGACGTTGTATTTCTAGAAAACGCATTATTGGGGGGATGGAAGATTGGCAACAAGTGACGAAGTTCAATGGTACGAGCCTTGTATCGAGTCATCCAGACTTGAGTACGAACAGAAGTCACAAGATGTGGCAGCAGCTGAAGAGCACCAAGTAAGTGATGCGGAGAGCGTCACAAAAGAATGTCATTCAGTAGAAGAATCTGATGATACCCCCGAAGAACACAAGAAAAGAGGAGGCGGTCGTCCGAAGAAAATTCGTACGGGACTACCTGGTCTGCGTAAGCAGTATAATATGGTGATTGTTATGGCTGCGGAAAATATTACTGTACCGAATAGTGTCGACGAGGCATTGAGCATGACGAATGCTGGTGAATGGAGAGCTTCGATGCACAAGGAGATTGACAGCCAGAAAGACAACAACACTTGGTCGTTAGTCGATTAACCTAAAGGAGAAATGGGTAAATGGGTGTTTGCCGTGAAACGATAAATTCGGCAATGTACAACGTTTAAAATCTCGCTAGGTCTCAAAGGGTTGCGCCCAACAATATGGCATCAACTATAATGAGACGTTCTCTCCTGTAGCGCGTTACTCATCAATTAGGCTGGTGATTGCTTTAGCCGTCGAACATGGTATGTATCTACATCAAATGGATGTATCAGCTGCGTATCTAAATAGCGAGCTGAAGGACCTCGTGTTTATGCGACAACCAGAGGGTTTCGTTGAAGAAGGTCATCCTGAGCAAGTATTAAAATTGAATAAATCATTATATGGCAAAGTGGCCGTGAGTGGAACGAAAAACTAAATTCTGTTCTTTTAAAGATTTTTTTTGTTCCATACGCTAGTGAGCCTTGTTACACACGTTGAGATGGCAACAAAATTAATATTATTGTCGTGTATATTGACGACTTAATATTGGCAAGTTCGAGTAAAGAAGAACTGAACATCGTCAAGGCGCTTATATCGGATGAATTTGATGCGGTGATGGTCGTGATTTTAAACATTTCCTTGGTATTGAAACCGAGCACAATGGCGACACTGGCAGTGTCATGATTGGTCATAAACAATATATTGAAGCGCTTTTAAACGAGTACGGTATGCAAAACTGTAAGTCAAACGATACTCCGTTGAAAGCTGGCGTTCAAGTAAAATGCGACGATGATGACTGTCGGCGAGTGAATCAAACACGTTATTAATCTTTGATTGGTTCACTGATGTATCTGGCAATGACGTCAAGATCAGATAGTTTACGTTCTATGACTAAACTTGCGCAGCAGAATGTGGATCCTCATGAATAGTATGATATGGGTGCAAATCGCGTGTTGCGTTACTTAAGAGGCACAGCAGAGTTGAAATTGCACTACGTGCGCACTGGTCGGCCAAATCACTGCTATGTAGATGTAGATTGGGCTGGCGACAGTACTGATCGAAAATCTTTCAGTGGCTTGGCGTTCTTTGCAGCACGTGTAACATTCACTTGGGAATCAAAGAAGCAGAGTGTTGTGGCTCTTAGCAGCACGGAATCTGAGTACGTGGCGCTTTCTACAGCATCAAAAGAAGCGGCGTACATAAAAAAGTTAATCGACCAAATGGGTTTTGGTCCGACTGCAGCAATGAAGATATACAGCGATAATCAGAGTGCCCACTGTATAGTTAAGAATCCTAGCTTTCATAATCGTTCCAAACATATAGACATTAAGTATCATCATGTCAGAGAAATGTATAAAAATAATGTAATTGACATCGAGTATGTAGCAACAGATAAAATGATGTCAGATGTATTGACTAAAAATTTGAATAAGGTCAAGCATGTAAAGTTTAGTAGCATGATGGGTTTGCAGTAGTATTCGTTTGGCTGAAAAGTGTAGACATATTACGTTGAGAAGGAGTGTCGTTGCTTGCGAGCAACGCTCACTCTCTCTCTCTTACTCTCCGTAGAACTACTCTCCGATATGAATTCGACTGCCTGCGAGCCGTCACCTATAATTGTAAGTTAGTCCACCGACAAAAGTTGAGCGCAACCTTTTTTTAATATATACGAATACTCATACCAAATTTGAAATATTGTCATAGCTGTAAGATGTCTAACTGTAAAGACTTGCTTTGAGATCAATTGTATAGTTCTTATAATTAAATAAAAATATATCGTGTTATAATACATTTACTTAACTTTTACAATCGTGCGGCGGGTAATTAAGCTTCGGTTCTACCGAAGTTAACGTTTTTCCTTGCTGTAGATTGCTATTATTTTATATGTCGTTGTATCACTGAGTAAAGCTTCCTTCTTGTTTTCGTAATCGTCTTTGTACATAGTGGCAGTTCAATTACTTTTATCTGCTTTGGTCTGTATCATGTTATCTTTGTGTTGTTTGAGAATCTTTTAGGTATCTCTTAAAGCTTTTGTGATAAACTTTTCTCTATTTTCTGTTCTGGCTATATATATAAGTGGCACTACAGCCGATTGTCGGCCATGGCATCACATAGGATTTGGCACCAGCGGTTGTAATCCAGTGCCTGAAGATACCAGTTAGGGATGCCGATCCTGCGGATGTCATCTAGGATCTGGTCCTCCCAACGGCGGACGTTCTCTCTGCCGTGCCCCTCCGATTTGATTTACGTTTTGCTTCCAAACTTTTCTTGCTGGAGCTTCTGTGTCCATCCGACTCAGGTGACCAGCCCAGGACAGCCTTTTGTATTGGATGTTCCTGACTATGTCAATGTCAGCATATAGCTCGTACAGCTCATCGTTCGTGCGCATACGGATGTCATTTTCCACTCTAACTGGACCAAAGATTCTCGGAAGTATCTTCCTCTCAAATACGCCCAACGCCGACTTATCCGATTCTGTCATGACCCATGCTTCTGAGCCATACATCAGGACCGGCATTATCAGCGTCATGTAGAGTTGAATCTTTGTTTTTCTGGACAGCACTCTACTTCGCATCTGCTTACCGAGACCAAAATAGCTACAGTTCGCAAGAGTGTTTCTTCGTTTAATCTCCTGACTGATGATGTTGTTGTTGTTTACATCTGAGCCCAAATAGATGAAGTTTTCTACAGCCTCAAAGCTGAAGTTCTCTGTACTCAAAGACCGTCTGCGACGTGCAGATTGCCTGCGAGTGGATTCCAAGTACTTCGTCTTGTTCTCGTTGACAGTCAGTCCCATGGGACGACATTCTTTTTCGATGTTTGAGAAAATATTGCCTGTCCGGTCGACATTTGGGCATTGTTCAGGATGTTCTCCAACATGAGGTTGAAAAAATCGCACGACAACGCACCACCCTGTCTGAAGCCTCTCTTGGTGTCAAAGGGGTCGGAGAGATCTTTTCCGACCCTGACAACGCTTTGAGTGTTTTCCAGCGTCATCATACAGATGCGGACAATTTTTGACTTGATTTTAAGTTCAGTCAAAGCTTTGAAAAACTTTGATCTGATAGGCGTGTCGAATGCGGATTTGAAATCGACGAATAGGTGGTGTGTAAATATTGAGTCGATGGTTGACTTCGTTTGTCTAAAACCGCACTGGTACTGTCCAACTATACGTCCTACGTACGGTTTCAGTCTATTGCATATTACGCCAGATAGTATTTTGTATGCGATAGAGAGGAGATTTATTCCGCGATAGTTTGCGCAGGACATCAGGCATACGCTCACCAGACCATATTTTGCACAAGAGTTAATGCATACATCGAATCAACTCGTCGCCGCCGGTCTTAGATAACATTGCGGGTAATTCGTCTGCGCCTGTCGCTTTGTTATTTTTTAAGTCTTTGTATGACTCTTACGACCTCGTCATAGTATGGTGGCTCCACAGGAATTCCTTCATCGGTCGGAGGACCCAGATTTTCATCATCTCCACCAGCGGTATTGTTCCCGTCATCGCCACCAAGTAGGGTAGAGAAGTGGGACGGACTTCCATACTCTAAGTGATTCCTGGACATCTAATATCATGTTTCCTTGTTCATTCTTGCAGAACGAAGCTCCTTGCTTGTAATCCTCGGTCATACGCTTGATTTTTTGATAAAAACCACGGGCCTCGTCTCAATCTCTTCCACTTCACGACTTTCCAGTTCTCTATTCTTTCG
Source organism: Leucophenga varia (assembly GCA_018903435.1). NCBI lineage: Eukaryota > Metazoa > Arthropoda > Insecta > Diptera > Drosophilidae > Leucophenga > Leucophenga varia. The sequence continues at coordinate 81,168 of JAEIFJ010000630.1, forward strand.
TCTGATCAGGCGTTTCTCCTCTCTCCGCCTGCAGAGTTCTTTGTCGTGCTATATTCTTCTCTGCAGTATCGATGCGACATTTATCATCGTACCATGTCTGCCTTCGAGGTTTAGTGTAGCCAATAACCTCTTTGGCTGCCGTAGCTAATGAGTTTGAGATATGCTTCCACTGATCGTTTATACACTCGGAGGCCGGAGATTGGGAGATTGGGAGATGTAGATGTGAGAGACTTTTGCTAGTGACTGGTAACTCAAGCTTTTTTCCAAGGGATAATATCCATCTGCTTTCTTTTTTGGATCTCTTTTGTTGATGAACCAATCATCGTTCGTTCGGAAACCATTTATTACTGTGTGTGTTTCTATTTAAATTTTGATTTTTGAGCTTAGTTGTATTTCCGCTTGGTTGTGTACTTGGTACACCCATTACATGTAGGTGTTTCCTAAATCTACAGGAGTCCTTTCGTGATTCTTAGCTGGGTTCTGTCCAGCTTAACTAATGCTTTGGTAACCTTAGGGTTGAAACCTTCTATTAATAATTTGGCCTGTCGCTAGCCCTGCCTTAAAAACCAGTGTTAATCCGTGGATCGTTTCCTAACATTACGTATTGTCTCATTAAGTGTGTGGCTCTAAATGGGACAATAAGTTATATATGTGTATGTTTTTTTATATTTGTTAAGTGTTTTTAGCGTAGCCATACATTTGACATTGTTAACGCTGATATAAAACTTGAATAAATATTATATAGCACATATTATGTATTTGTCTAATTTTACTTAAGGCGCTATAACTTCCACAACTTCAACACTGGTTTTTAAGGCAGGCGCTATAACATCCACATTTTTTATCTGATTTGGACACTTGTATGCTTCATATTTCCGCAATGAAATAGTTTTTATCTCCTGCAAATTTGCGATTAAAAATTAACATTTTTCAAAAAAGCACGAAAAATACAATTTTTTCTGTGTTTCGACGCTTGGTACACAAAAAGTATTCATTCGATTTTTACAAATAGCATATCGTCGTGTAGAGGATGAAAATATCTTCCAGCCCATGAAAAGTTCAGCTTTATAAGTTTGTCCATTCTTGAGATTTTTAGTACAAGCTGAAAAAAGTCCACAAAAAACAGATTTTTTAAGATATCTCCTAAACGGTTCTTAAGGAAAAATGTTGGTGGCCATTTTTGAAATCTACGCCCCAAAATACATGGAAACAAGTGGGTTAGAAAGAATCCCATTTTTGGTGTAAACTAGTGTTATTGTTTACGTTTGTCTTAGATTTGTACTTAGTTAGTTTAATTCTGTTTTCTTACCTAGGTTATTATTAAATAAACTATGCGCATTGTCAACATAGGACGCTAAGAACAATAATTACATTAACAAAAGTCAAAACAGAAAAATAACAAAACAATGTAGTTTACGAAATAAAACGCAATGGGAAACATTAAGAAAACTGTGATAAAATATTTCGTAAAAATTAAAATATTTAGTTAAAATTATTCGTTCTCCGGTTATGCAATAGTTATGTTTCATTTCGAAAAAGTTTATTTGCATTGTACACGACGAAAGTTGCTATCGGTTACAAACTAAGTGGTTAGCGCTCTTATCAAATCGTAAATTATTGTTGCTTCAACTAATAGTACATTTTCACTGAGCCGCGTTTTGTTATCGCGTTAACGATTTATCGAAAAACGCGGAACAATGTCTCCATTGCGTTTTAGCGTTAGCATTCAAAATTGACGCGATTTTTACCCATACCTGCCTATACTTTTTGTATGCGATTAGCGCGAGTGTGTCGAGTTTTTTAACGCTATCGCGAACGCGGCCTAATGGAAACGACCTATAAGAGGTAGATTGATAAACTCAATTAACATCACAGAATAAAATAAAAATATTTTTGTATAACAAAGGGCAACACTTTCTTTTATATGAGAATGGTTGGCAATGTAGTTTTGTGCTCTGAATGCGTTTCTGGGGTCCAAAAGAGGCCATTATGTTACGCTTTTTTGAAAAGTGGGGTCAAGACGCTCGAGAACAGATAACGCCAATATACTCGATTTTTGAGGTCTTCACGCTAACTTTTATCAAAAACCAGACATGATAAGCTACCAGAATCGTGTTAAGCGCAAAAAAATAGTTTAAAAAAAGTTAATTTTTATTTAAGCGTTAGTAGAAGTATATAGCACTCCTGGTTTTTGAGAAAAAGGGTTAAAAACACTCAAAAATACGATTTTTGGGGTTTTTAGCCGAACTTTCTCAAAATCCGGACATGATGTGCCTTTTTGGGCTCCAAAATCGTATTCAGCACACAAAAATACATCGAAAAAATCAGTCTTATATAAAAAAGTCAGTTTTGCTGGTTTGTATAATCGATAGTAGCTATTTATGTATGTAATACGCATTTTCATGCCACTGCACTGTGGGCCAGACGGTTAGTAAAAGTGGCCAAAAGTCGGTTTTAGAATTTTAAATTTTCATGTTAATAGTTCAAATATATATTAGTTAAGGTAGCTTCCAGTAAAAAATTAGAGCATTTACTTGACTATTAAGGCTACAATTCAATGTTAATTAGAAAAGTTGTATTTCAAATTTGTCATATCGGTGTAAACTAAAATTTTAATATTCTTCAATAAAATAACACATTTTATTTCTATCTTTTGTTTTAATTCAATGAAACTTTCAGCATCTTAGAATCTTAATAAAAATATAAATTTAATTCTATTTAAAAACTAAAAAAAAAAAAAAAAATAAATAAAAATTGGAATCTTCTAACCTCGTGGTGGATCCTGGAAACTCCACAGTTTTAACAAACTTGTAGGCTAATAATAGGTAAGATTATGTGAGTTAAAGTTTTTTTTTCCTTCATTAAACAGGTCAACTTATCCACCATTTTATATTTTTTAAAACTGATCAGGGACCCCAAACCATCTTTGATCCAAATTTTAAAATTTTGGTCCTAAAAATAAATTTTAATACAATCCAGTAGATCCGCCGTTTTCAATTTTGAAAATCTAATGCCAGATTCGTAATCAGCGACCTAAAATATCCCATAGAAATAAGTTTCATACAAATCCAATAATTTTTGTCAAAATTTGTCCTCCATTTTGAATTTTAAAAATCTAATGACAGATTCGTAAGCAGCGACCTAAAATATCCTCTAGAAATAAGTTTCAAGCAAATCTAATAATTTTTGTGAAAATTTGTTCGCCATTTTGGAACCGCTATTTTGAATTTTAAAAATCTGATGCCAGATTCGTAATCAACGATCGAAAAAAACATTAATATTCGCAGTTTTGATGGAAACAAATATTTCCTTCTAATTTTGGCCACTTTTGCCTTTTGTCTGGCCCACTGTGCACTGACTTGAACTCTGCCGATTTGAAATCGCAAATAGTTTAAGTCTAGAATTTCAGGAGTATGGCTGTTATTGTTTTTGTACCAATTCCAAAACGTATCGGCTGTTACAGTAATATTGTTTTTGACTGTTTCTACTTCAATAAATTGGTTTTAATTATTTTTCGTCACAAATCGATCACATTGTTGAACATCTGAAATTTATATGATCGTGTGCATAACATGGATTCGAAATATTCGGTGCTTAACAAAATGGGAAGAAAAACCAGCGAACAATCTGTTTTCCCATTTAAGAGAAAATCAGAAAATGTATGCGAAGTTAACGTAAAAAGATCATTAGTTAACCAAGGCGAGCGGAAGGAACCAACTTCAGATCATAAAATCCGAAAAAATGTTGAACTTAATAGAAAAACATTACCTATATACAAATGCCGATACCGTATATTAAAAGAAATAAGTGAATCGGATACCATACTTCTTATGGGTGAAACCGGTACTGGAAAAACTACGCAGATTCCACAATTTTTGGTTGATTCAGGCTACACAAAAAATGGAATGATAGGAGTGACGCAGCCGCGAAGAGTTGCTGCAATTACAATAGCAAAGCGGGTAGCTCAAGAAATGTCTTGCAACATTGGTGAATTGGTAGGGTATACGGTACGGTTTGAAGACTGCACCTCACTTCAAACCCAAATAAGATTTTTAACTGATGGTTCGCTTTTACGAGAAGCCTTGTCTGACCGCTTGTTGAGAAAGTACTCTGTACTCATGCTTGATGAGGCTCATGAAAGAACAATAAGCACTGATGTTTTGTTTGGTATAGTGAAAGAAGCACAGAGTCAAAGAAGACTTCGAAACATGGTACCCCTAAAGGTAATCATTACATCTGCCACGATGGATGTCGACCATTTTGGAATGTACTTTAAAGTACGAGGACTGTACCTAGAGGGAAGAAGCTACCCCGTTCGAGCTTTGCATGCAAAAGTTCCACAAACTGATTATATGAACGCTGCACTTGTTACATTATTTCAAATTCACAAAAGCACACCATTAAAGTAAGTTACGGTATTTCAAGTCAAGTTACCTAATAACATGTTCCCCTTAGTCATGATGTTTTAGTGTTTCTGACAGGCCAAGATGAAATCGAAACGATGGCTCAACAAATTCGACAAATTGCTAAAGTAAAGAAGTAAAGAAACGGTAACTATAAATGATACAAATATTAAAACTATGTAATTACAGATTCAATCTTTTGGTGGTTCTGATGTAAAAGTGTTTTCCCTTTACGCTCAACTTCCTCAAGCAAAACAACTGGAATGTTTTCAAACGCTTCCTGAAACGGTGAGAAAGATTGTTTTGGCAACAAATATTGCTGAAACATCTATAACCATACCTGGCATTCGATGTGTTATTGATTGCGGTTATGTAAAGCAAAAGATACATAACCCAATCTGTGGGTTAGATATATTACGTGCGATGCGAATATCACAGGCTCAAGCTTGGCAAAGATGCGGTCGTGCTGGACGGGAATCTTCAGGTGTTTGCTACAGAACTTACACTCAAGAGGAAATGAATTCTTTCAACATTATGTCTATCCCAGAGATCCTTAGAAGTAATATTAGTTCTACAATTCTTCAGCTGTTGGCTTTGGGTGTAGACTGCCAACAATTTGACTTTTTAGATTCTCCATCGGAAGAATCTGTAAAGGTAGCTTACAACACGCTTGAGAGTCTGGGTGCAATAAAAACGTTAAATAATCCGAAAATTACTGAGATGGGCTGTTCCATGGCCTTATATCCACTGGATCCAAAGTATAGTAAACTATTGCTTGCTGCTCCAAAATTCGGATGCATGAGCGAGATGCTTAGCTTAGTAGCATTACTTTCTAGCGAAAATATTTTTATTAATAATTTAGAAAAAAGTGATGTGGCAGCATTAGCCCATTCGAAGTTTTATTCAAAACATGGAGATCATTTGACTTTGCTTAATATTTTCCTAGCTTTTTTAAAAACTCAAAACCCTAAAGTAAGTATATATTAAGTATATTATGTAACATTCTAAATTAAAAAATTTTTATTTTCAGCTTTGGTGCCATGATAATTTCTTAAATATTCGAAACCTTAACTACGCCCGCGAAGTACGCGACCAACTAATTATAATATCAGAACGTCTTAATCTTAATATAAATAGTTGTGGTGAAAAATTTGATCTAGTTAGAAAATGCTTATTAACTGGGCTTTTCGAAAATGTTGCTGAATTACAACAAGATAAGTTATATATAACATTATCAGGACGTCAAAAAGCTAAAATACATCCATCTAGCGTCTTGCACGGCAAATACAATCCTAATTATATTGTTTTCTCGGAAATAGTTATGACAGAAAGATGTTTTCTTCGCATAGTAACTGAAATAAGCCCCGATTGGATTAATGAAATTGTTCCTTTTAATAGTTTTAAAAGAATAAAAAATAATTATTCATAGCTTAAATGATTCACTCTTTTTATAAAAGTTCCAATTAATTTATCTTCAAAACAACACAATATATAAAAAATCGTGGAACGCCATTTATTAGATGTATTTTTCTAACTAACCAAGCAGTCTGTATTTGTTTTATTAAAATTAGATAGTGCCAGAATGTTATATAGCTTATTTGATACACTTGACTTCAGCCTTTGAAAAAAACAGAATTTTAATTTATTATAGGTAGTTTTTATGATAGCCTATATTGTATTGTTAACAGGTTTTACACCATCTGGCATTGAATCCCCCATTTTTTGGGCTTTCGGGCGTTGTTTTGGCTATTCCTCTAATAATTCATATTTTCCATATCCTGGCTAATCTAACCTAATCCGGAGGTTGCACTAGGGGGCAACCGTTCCCTACGAGCCGGGATATCGAAACACCTGTTTGCACTTGGGATCATTATGTTGCTTAAGTTAGGATTGACCTCTCATTCGAAGACTCTTGGCATTTAGGACAATGTTTTGCATCAGAATATCAAAGTAATATCTTCTATTTGTTGAATCTTCAACATTAAGGCCGTACAATAATGTTATATATCATTAAAAACTGTTTTTAAAAGATTTTTTTTACACTTATTTCTGTAAATCGGAAATGGATAGCTTTATAAAGATAAGTTGCACATCGTATAAAAGGTATTTCCGTCCTCTACTAGAAAATATGCTATTTATGATTATTAAATGGAAATCACCGTTGACATACAAAAAAAGTGTATTTCTCAGTGAAAACAAATTTTAAATTGATTTATACAAATTTTAAATTAATGTATTTTATTGCGGGAACATGAAGCCATAGATTGTCCAAATCGGACCGTTAATGAAGATAAATTTAATCCGTTAAATACAGGGTTTTCCATGGTTTATGCCATTATGTGTGAAATACAACATCATTCAAATGTCCACCTAGGGCTTCCTCGCACACCTTGATCCGGAAAAGGTAATTTTTGATGACTTTCGATGGGGCGGTATCTCGGCCATAACTTCACAAATGTTGTCTTTCATATGTTGAAGAGTTTGCGGAGAGTCGGCATAGACACGGTCTTTCGCAAATTGAAAATTCTCCTTATTTTTTGTTCACAGTAGTATATAAAAAATCGTGAAGCCCCATTTTTTTTATATATTTTCCTAGTTATCCTTGGATATCCAAAAATAGTGCCAAAATTTATGTCACAGCTTATTTGATGCATTGACTTCAGCCTTTGAAAAAACTTGAATTTTAATATTCTAAGTTGTTTTTATTATTAAGCCGAAATAATTAAAAACTAGTTTCACCCCATTTGGCATTGATTTTACAAATTTTTGGGCTTCTAGGCGTTGTTTTAGCCCATTCCATTATTAATTCATATTTTAGCTAATCCTGGCTAGAAAACGTGGGTATTGTATATCGTATTGAGTAGCAATGCATATAAAATTTTGAATGATAACATCAGGTGATAGTAACGGAGGTTGCATTAGGTAGCGACTGTTCCAGACGAGTCAGGTCATAGAACTTCCTGCCAGTTGGGATCAATATGTTTCTTGAATTAGAGTTATCCCCTTATTCCTAGAGTAGCTTATTCTTTTTTTAATAATTTGTTATTTGTGATTTCTACCTGGTGGAAGTCATTCTGTGAAAGCCAAAAAATATTGAATTTAGACTCATTAATAAGAATTATCGTCTTATAGAAGTCTTTAGGCTTGAAAACATGATATTTATCTTTTAGTTAAAAACCGCTTTTAAGATCAGATTTTATAAGCGATTGGTATGAGACTTATACCGCGAAAGTTTGCGCAGATTGCGGGGTCTCCTTTCTTAAGGATTGGACAGAGGAGACTTACGTTCCAATCGCTGGGCATGCATTGACCATACCATGATGTGCATGGCTCCACAGGAGTGCTATCATCGGTCGGGGGAACAAGATATTCATCTTCTCCGCTGGCGGCATTGGCCTCGTCCCCGCTCCCAAGTAGGGTAGAGAAGTGGTTCCTCCATAGCATAAGTAACTCCTGGACATCTGTTACCATGTTTGCTTTTCATCCTTGCTAAAAATGGGGGTGGCATCTACGTTTTGAGATTGGATGTCATTAGAAGTATTTTTACCCAATTTCGAGTGAATACAACCATAAAAAATACCTATTTTTATACGAAAATTCGGAAATAGGAGATAAGTATACATGGGGGCTTCACACTAAAATTGGCGTGACACTTTTGTTTTGATGTTGGATGTCATAAGAAGAATTTTACCCAATTTTTAGTGAATACATTCTTATATAATACCTACTTTTATACATACAGTTCGTATGGGTGCTACACCTAAAAATGGGAGTGGCACCTTGTCTTTAACATACAAAGTAATCGTTGCCGAGAAAAGTTTAAATTCCAAATTTCAGCGTAGTATCTTTATATCTTCACCGAAATAAACAGACAGACGGACAAGGCTAGATCGATTCTTCTCGTCGAGCTGATCAAGAATATATATATGTACTTTATAGAGTTTCAGACAAACTGAAAATACACTGTGTGGCGGCTATTTAAATTAAAAATATACGTTTGATTGAATAAAATCATTAGAAAAAATAGTTATTATAACAAAGTCTTTTTTTTTTTTTAATTAATTATTGTAGTAATTGAAAGCACAACATTCACCACTTTTTATTATAGTTTTTAAGCTAAATAATTGTAAAATAATTACCAAAATTTTGTTAGTTTACACATGGGGCTCGTAGTAAGTTCAAGAAAACGAGTAAATTATCAGCCTAAATTTCGATTGAAACGGACTTTGACATTATGAATCATCAGAAACAAAATGCTGTACACGACATTTTCACTTTGCCTAGGAAGTAAATAAAAACAAACAAAAACTTAGACAAAGGGCATAGCTGGGTAAGCATGAAGGAACTATCCTTAAATGAGATTCGAAAGCTCTTCTTTCCCAATTTCGGCGATATTAACGATAATATAGCGGTAAACGTGATTTAAGTTTTTATTGAATTTCTGCTCACAGAATCGACCATTTTTTAAAATAATTCTTTAAAATTTTTTGTTTTTCGAAAATTTGAAATAATCTTTTTTTGACTGTATATCAATCTATATATATTAAAATGCTCTGTTCGTTTATACGAGGCTTATAGACTTGAAAAGTTCTGAACAGTTTAAGCCCAAATTTTGACACAACATGTGTTGAGGTTCGGACTCGGTTTTTATCTACTTTTTATGTTAACATATCTGCGTTTGCAAATATATCAGTTTTTTTCGCGTTTCTCCGTGCCCCTACTGGTGCGCCACCTGCAGGACGCCAGCTGCCCCTACTGCTGCGCCACCTGCCGGCTGCCAGCACTCATGCATGATAAACTGTACAGAAATTTAAAACAAAACACCATATGTGTGTGAGAAAAATGGCATCACTGCTTCTCATAGTTCTAGGTTAAGAACTATGATAGATGGAACGAAAAGTGTTGTCATAAAAAATTTTCGTCTTTGAAAGACAAAAAAAAAGTTGTATAATTTTCATCTATCTCTCATGGTTTTTACTAATAAACGAAGTCATGCCACCCAAGAGGTCGAATTTGAGTCGTCGCACTCGCCGCGCAGAAACACGATGACGGGAGGTTTTGAATATGACTGATGGAGAGCGGTATTCGATTCGAGAGACTGAGAATAATGCAAATGTACAACGCGGAATCAGCAGAAAGAAACTACATATAAGTCAATAGACACCGTTGTGGAACTAGATGAAGCCGTCAGTTACCCAATGGAATTATTAAATACACTTGATCTGCCGGGGATGCCACCACACATACTGAAATTGAAGATAGGTGTGCCAATTATCCTTTTTGCGGAACATCAATCAACCGAAACTCTGCAAAGGCACGCGACTCGCAGTCAAGAAATTGATGAACAATGTAGTGGAAGCAACAATATTGACGTGACCATTCAAAGGTGAAGATGCCCTCATTCCTCGAATTCTCATAATTCCAATCGATACACCTTGTCAATTAGGCATTGTTTTAGTGGAATTTCTATTTACTTGCATTGTTTACTTTCAAATGTAACCGGTTTGGGGCTCATAGGTTGGACGGTTTTAACGTAAAGTGCGGACATAGAAACATTGTAATAATTTTATATATATAGATAGATGTACTGTTTGTAAAATAACTATTTTTATACCTGTTACACTAGTGTAAACAGGTATATTCAGTTTGTCGGAAAGTTTGTAACGCATTAAAGGAGGCATCGTAGATCCTATGAAGTATATACATATATTATTGATCAGCTTGATGAGACGAATCGATTTAGCCATGTCCGTCCGTCTGTTTTTTGCTGCGCGATTTATTCGCTCAGTTTTAAAGATATTGGGCTGAAATTTTAAACTTAGGCTTTTCTAGGTCCTGTGTACTTTCTATGTTCAAAATGTGCCACGCTCACTTTTAGGTATAGCTCCCATACAAAAGTACAACATTTTGTCAAGTTCTTATAAGAAGAAAATGTATTTATAAAGCGAATGGCTTCAAATATAGTACAAATGCTTCGTATTCCATACCAAATCTTCAGTTTAAAATTGGTTCTAATCGGACCGCGAATTTCTAAATTTTTAAGAATATTTTTAATCTGTTTAGTATTTTAAAATAAAATTTAATACAAATGCTGCACACGAAGGTCTATCAACGTCAAATGATGTGTAACAGGTATATAGTATAAGCTTCGGTCCAACCGAAGTTAACTTTTTTCTTGTTATATATTAAAAAAGTACAAGTAATCTTTTTCTGCTGCTTTTTCTTTTCTAATAATTGGAACACAGCTTTCTCTCTTAAGCATTCATCGCCGACTCATTCCAATGCTCTATTAAATATTTTGATCGCAACTTCCTTTTTTTTAACGCCACATATTGTAGACTTAGCACCATTGTACTGTTTTGCTAAGCTGGTTACGCTAGCTCCCACTCTAAGAGCGTTTAAAATATCTGCCTTTTCATCTTATTTTAAAAGTTTGGTTTTTTTAACACATTTTGAAACCAAATACGAAAAAACAACCATTCAGCAAAAAGTCAAAATAGCAACTAAAATAGTTTCTATGTATCTTCTGTCTTTAATGCAGTGAAACAGTTAAAATAGGGGAATCCCAAAACTTAGAAAAAGAATTTAACACATTGACTTTTTTTTCTTTTCACATTATAGGGCTTTTGTACTTTGTTCACCTTTTAGATTAGTCCATAGTACAATAAAACAAGGTGTCGCCACTGCTCATTTTTCTGCCAGTGTTTGGTTCAAAATAATATAACAAATTGTCATTCACTCAACCATCTCTGATTAGATATTTGTACAAATTGAAAGCTGTGGAATAAACTGAGTTGTACAACAAATCGCAGTGTGTATGGCACGTATAACTTTAACGCAAAAAGTCTGGCAGCACACATGTTGAAAAGCTAAACTGTAAATAACATATGGTAAAGCTTTCGTAATTCACAACATTGCGGGACCGGCGTCTATAAAGTTTGCATATAGAAGATTACTATTTGAGTTAATTAAAAAAAGTAGAAATGTATCGAATAACAGCTTTGAATGACAAAGAACTTAAGTTGGATGAAGAGATACAAATTTCATGGGAAGCTCAAGTATAACTTGTCATTTTGTGTTATAACTTAACAGTGACACGTCTTATTTTCAGGAAACCATAGCAGAATCCGAGTACATTCGCGCTATATGTTTAAAGAACGAAGGACATCGAGAATTGGCGCTAAACTTACTACAAAAGCTATTGGAAACGTACATTTTAAACGAGGTAATAACAATTATCAAAAACTGTTATTCGATAAAACCATGTTTAAAAAATAAGTTTGATTTTTGTACAAACTTTTTTCATTATAAATAGTCGTGACTATATTAAACAGTATTATTATAAATACTATATGCAAATGACACATTTACCCGAGACTTCACTGAAGAACGTTAAAAAACTAGTTTCAACATACTAAAAATAGTATTTACTGTTTTCCTCTATAAACATGATTGAATTATAATCGAGAGTAGTATTCACCACTATTTCTTTCTATTTTGTTTCGGTGAATTTTATCAAATATGAAAGCAGACTGGTGAAAAGACTAAAAGAAATATCTTTATCTTACTCCAAACTCCTTTCAAGCAATAGAACAAAACTATGTTAAAATTATGTAAGCAGAGTTGGAATTATACACCTCTTATTAGCATCATGGTGTATAAAGATTCATTTGAGATGTATTTACATTTGTGTGTTGCGATCCAATCCAACTCACAGCAGGGAAAATTTATGAATCTAAAAATAAAAAGTGTAAATATAAATTTTTATATCAAAAGGATTTGCTATAAATAAATGTCGGTAGATTTGAATCATTAACGAAATTATTGTTTTTTTTTTTATACATAGCAACTTATTTAACTCAAATATATTTTCGTGTATTGATTCGCTTAGTACCACAATACATAGTAGTGAAAACTGGTGCAATTTGATTAATATATATGTTTACGAATATCTCTCTAATTCTTTTAATGAAAATTATTTATCATTTCCACAGGCTTTTGCTTTCGCGTTAGAGTTAACCTGTTGCTACCGACAGCAATGTCTACTTCAATCGTATACAATATTCTTATATTTGTTAACTCCCAAGAATTTATGTATAAAAAGTTTACTCTATAGTAGGCATTTCTTTCGATAGCAAAAGTTTAACGCTAACGTGAACGCAAAAGTCAGTGGAAATGAACTATTGTATTGGGACTCAAAAAATAAAAGTCAACAAACGATTTTTATAAAAGACTGTTTTAAATAACTGGTAAATTATTATTTTTTAGATTATAAAATAAAAATGAAAAACAATAGTTACAACCAAAAAAATAAAATTTTTCAAAAGCAAGTCTTATTTTAGAGGTAGTAGGTATGTTCGAGTAATACCTGGAAATTTGATATATCAAACTTTGAAGTATTTTTAACAATCTAATTTTTACCTGTTATTCACTTATGACGGTATAACTCTGCCAATTAAGAACCGATTTTATTTTTTAATTAGGTTTTGTAAAAAAAACAACAGTTCAGGTAATATTTTTTTAACTTTGGTAATGTGTTTTGATCCATTTTGTTTGAAGCTATATCTTTGATAAAAAGATTTTAAAAGAACAAACCTTACGTGTAAAATCCATGCGAAAAATTATCGAATATAAGACTTTTTAAAAACAATTTTTTTTATAATTTACCCCTTTTTTTTTTTTTTTTGAAAAATATATGACTGGCCATTTTTTCTTAGTTATTTTCTTGTTTACGCGACCAGTAATACTTGATCATCATTTTAATTTGGCTTTTTCCCTCAATGCGCTTCTCAATGCTTTCTATCTCTTGATTAAAACGTTCACCTGGGTCATCGCTGAATTGGCGCAGGTTTTAAATTAGAGAATAACAAATTTATTTTAATTGATATATTGCAATCCATTTTACTGTAAGCACTTAAAAATATATGTTAACGCAAAGAGAAAACACAACATCCATTCAAAATCTGTGAATGGAACATTCGTGTACAAAATCGCTACAAAAGAAAAACACGGTATCTTCGCGCAGCATCTCGAATTGGCACCAAAAATGTATTTAACATCCCTTTAATAAAATCTCCAAATATTGTATTGGCACTTCACCTAAAGCTAGGCTGCATGAAGCAGTTCGTTAAAAAAAATGAATCCGGTCGAAGCCTTATGTTATCTCAAAGTAATTCTCCCAAAATTAAGTGAGGCCAAAAAAAGGCCATATTTTACAAATTTTATTTGATCTAATTATATTCAGGTATTTTTACTAGACCCGAAATTCGAAAAGTTATAAAAAATTTAAACTAAAGCAAATTAATTAATAAATATATTAAAATTATGGAGAAGCTACATTGCACTGTGCTAAAAGATTTTTGAAAACTATATAAGTGCCGAATTGTATTTGGTTGTAAATGAATTTTTTAGTGCAAACTGTGTGACAAAATAATTCGAACAATCGAGATACAGTCTTTCAATGCTAATAAAACCTTTTTTTATTAATAAAAACTATTTTTTTTATGAAATATAGTAGTTAATGAATCAAAAAACATTTTTTTATGTTCAAAAGCGAAAATTTTAATTTAATATCTGACACGACAATACAAAAGAGATAAATAGTTACTTTATTTAAAGAATTGTAGCCAGCAGATTTAACTACAATTCTCTCATATATTATATTCTTCTATCTCTTTTATTTTATTAGTAAAGTTGATAATTGATAAAAATTTATTTTTATTTTCCTTATGAATAAATTCATACATCTGTCTTCAAAAACATTTTGTACATTTTAGAATATCGATAAAGGAATAAAATTAATTTAAGAGAACAATTTCTTTAAATTATAAATAATAACAAAATGAAATCTATGAAGGAGCTATATTGAACAATAATTTCTTTATTAAATAAGTAGGCGTTTATTGATAGTGCGGTAGGTCAGCTGGTCGGATACTTTTTAGACGTCGTCTCGTAGTTAGCTCAAGTATGGGTAAGTTACTCATCTCGTTGTTTGAATGTGCCAGGATTCTGATGTGGTAACTTCTACTAACTGCTACTATTTCTTCTTTAACGGTCTGTATTTTGAGATCTCTGTGTATATCTGCGTTAGAAATATACCATTTCGCTCTTGTAATTTGTCGAAGTATTATTGATGTTTGATGTTTTAGATGTACCCCAAAATTGGAGGCCATATGTCCAACTTGGTTTTATGATGCTCTTATACAAAAAGTTTATTGCTCATAGAGAGCTTCGATTTTTTTGTTCATAAGCCAGCTCAGTTGACGATATTTCTCTTTTATTTTATTTTTTTTTTTTTTTTTTTTTTTTTTTTTTAAAGATTTCTCAACAGGTATGTCAACATTATTTATTTTTAAAGGAATGGGCACGAAAACTCGTTTGGTTGTAAAGATAACTTTTAGTAGTTTGGTTTTCGTTAATTTTTATGGCCCATTTATCAAACCATATTTTGGTTTTACCAAGTATGTTTTGAAGCTTATTAGAGGCTATAGCAAAATCTTTATGTGAATAAAGAAGATTGTGCCATACCTTTTTGAATGCTTTTTCCACATCAAGAAATACTCCTATACAATACTTTTTATCTTCTAGATCTCTAGAAATTTTGTTAACTACTCTATGAATTTGTTCAATAGTTGAGTGATGTTTCGAAAACCCAAATGGAGGGCCAGGTTTTATGATGTAGCTATTATCAAGAATGGGTTGAAGTCTGTTAAGGAATAATTAACTTTTAATATTTTTGTAAGAAGGAAGAACGGTTGGTGGGACGGGAAATGCACTTGTGGCATCTTTACCAGGTTTTGGAATAGCTATGACCTCTGCTACCTTCCACGTCTTGGGAAAATATATCTATAACAGGTTTTTGTGTCATTTGTAAAGGCATTTTTGTAAAAATCCCTCTTGGGGGTCGTTTTTTTGCAGGTGTAAACAAGTTTTTAGTATCCCTTTGAACTAAATGCGGGGTAGAGTTAATTGCCGCTTCAGCTAGGGCATCATTAAAATAAATTACGGAGCTCTCTAAGTCATTTGGAAATTTTAGTGCCATGTCCAATAGGGTGTCCCAGGCTGCAAAGGGGAATTTTTTTTTCGGAATTTCAATACGCATACCCTTAATTTTTTTTCCATTTGACTCTAAAAACTTAAATATAAAATATTATTGAGATCGGATGTCATTAACCCGTGCCGACTTGATGTCAAACTTTAAGTTTAAAAGTTAGTATGAAAGCTATAGGCTCACAATAGAGAAAAGTTTAATTGAATTTTTAGATTAATTAAATAAATAAAAATAAAACACATATTTCGTATTTATTTTCTTTTTATTATAAAAGGGACATCAATCATTGAATTTTCTTTTTAAAGTTTACTTTTTACAGTCGGGATATACCTGTCTGTGTTCTTGTACGCAACGTAATAAAAATTGTTTTTGCTCCTCTTGAACGGTGATCAAACCATGGAAGTCTTGCATTAACTTAACCGCTCTTTCTGCCGTATCATTAACTGCTTTCAGTCCTAACAGCTTCCTTTTAGCCTGTAGAAACGAATCATCATTTGACCACGAAGAGGGGCACTTGTTCAGAAAACTGTCGTCAATCTGGAGTCGATTACACAGAAACTTGCTTTTGACAGAGACGAAGTCATCAATGTTTTTCTCTGAAATTAAAACAGATAGATCAGTTATCAATTATACCTATTAGCAAACTCAGTAAAAGAACAAAATCAAAGCTTAATTAACGTACCAAAAAGTGGTCCACAGAGTTCTTCTTTGGATGCAATGTAACGTTTATTGTGGGCTGTTGGGTTTTCTCTAGTTAAGTTAGCAATCATTTTTTCTTTAGTTTCTAGATCGACATCATCATCAAATAAAGCCAAAATAGATACTTCATCTGTCAAATACCACAAATGCTGGCAAAACTTCTGCAAAGCTGCTTTTGAAATGCTTTTGTCTATTGTTTCGTAATTTTTCATGGCCTTCAAAAAACACAATTTCTGATATGGCGCCTTTACTGCTAAAATACATTGGAGCCAGGGTTTTACGTAGGATGTCACGATGAACAGACATACGTCTAACAGAGCTGCCTTATCCTTGTTTGAAATTCTGAATTGAGAGCTAAGTAACGATATTTTTAATGAATAAATGGCTCTCGCCATCCATCGAGCCTGGTGCATAGCACCTGGAGGCCGAATCTTCAATTTCTTCTCTGAATCTCCGCCAAGAAATATAATTGAAAGCTCAATTAATTCGCGATAGTCAGCTCTAACGATTTCTTTGGTTAATTCAGTTCTGTAGAATTCTAGCAGTTTGTCAATTTTCGATATTTTTCCAGTATTCTCGGAATTTCTTGAATAATGGGATGTCTGGGCTTGTAGTTACTTGACTGATTTTCGCTTCAAACACGCCTTTAAGTACTAATTCGTAAACGTGATGACGGCAAGCAAAAATAAGCACTTCTCTACCCAGTTTTTGTTCGAGAAGCACACATGCTCCATTTATGCGGCCTGTGTTAGAAGCAGTAGTATCACAACAGAGAATCTGCACTTTGTCTTCAAAGTTCCAGTTCGTAATAGCATCCCAAACTGCGTCTGCCTGTTCCCTTCCTGTCGAGCTATCCAATTTAGGAACAGTAATAATTTGTTCTTTATTATCGTATGTAATAACTATCGGTAAGCGTTCTTCTTTACTTTTACGTGAATCTAAAGCTGGCAACAGTTTTCCGTCCCAGTGGACAGTTACCGTGTCCGGGACCTTGTTTTGAAAATCAATTTTTATAGCTTCAGCCCGTTCTTTTCGCATTTCCGTACGAACTCTATGGATGAAGGACTTGCTTATAGGGATTTCATCCGTATTCTGCCCCAGAGCCTCAATAGTAGCTTCAATTATAAAGACAGAATCCTTCACACTTAACTGACACCTGTCTAATGCGGCAACTAACTTGGGAGTTATGATATTTTTCCGCATAGAAGTTTTATCGGACTGAGAGGAGGCTTCTCTTGCGCTGGGTCTATTTTCTTCTAATTCTATTATTTCAGAATCAGAAGATGACTTTTCTAGTGGTGGTTCGCAAGATGATGTTGATGGTGCTAATGATGAAAAATATTTAGCACGTCGCTTTTCCTCCTCGATGATTCTAAGGCGCGTCCTTTTCTCTTTGTTTGTTAGTTTTTTGTCCACTCCGGCTTAATAAGCAGGCCGACCTGGTTCTCTTTGGCGCAGCAAGAAGATTTTATCTTCATTTATTTAAATCAATTGAAGAGCATCGGCATGTGCGATGTCAAACAAATTGTTTAAATTTGAAACAAACTCCTGTCGACGCTGTTCAAACACATCTTGAGTTTTTTTTCGCATTTTTTTGCATTTCTCTCCAAACTTGGTATAAGTTAACTAGTTTCTTAACACAGTTGGGTATTGATCTGGTCGGTATACGTGCCTTTTCCCAATAAATAATACACTCACGAATTGTGAGATTTGCACTTTCATTGACACTTAAGTTCACTTCACGAATATTATAGAACAAAACTGCCAGTCTTGCCCGTTAGACGGAAGTTTAGACCCAATGATTTGATGTTTTACGTCCCCTATTAAAAATATCTCCTTTTTGGAACTTCGTAACTCCACTGACATGTTGACTACACGAAAACAACGCGATTACTAATAAAACAAACAAGTAATTACAAGCAATCAATGCGACAGTTCGCGCGGGCCGTACTATACAAGTACCGACAGGTTTCCGCGCAACTCGGCACAGGTTGCCGTGATTATAAATAGACGAAACTTCATTTTTAGATGTTTTAAGACCATTCAAACAAAATAAGAGGGTATGCGTTAAAAAAAAAACACTTTAATTTTTTTGGGACACTCTAATGTCCAAATGTAAGTATATGTTAAGGAGTTCTTTGTTCGCTTGCCAATCTGTTTTTGGGTTTTAGAGGCTAGGCGTCGGCTTGTTTGTGGCAAGCGTTTCGATGTAATCGAGTTAAACTTGTGAGTGATCCGAAGATAACTCAAAGCGTGACTTAACAGAAAAGTTATTAATGTTTACATTTTTGATAACACAGAAGTCAATAAGATCTGGTACTTTGAGCGGGCCTGTTGGCCAGTAGTTAGGCTCGCTTGTTGAAATATATTTGGCATTATTGGTATGAATTGTTTCTAGGAGAATTTTACATTTTTTGTTGTTAAGTCTTGAGCCCCAGGCTATATATTTTCATAAAAATCACAAGCAGCAATAAATCTTGGCCCTAAAGATTTAAATTATGTGTTATATGAGCTGATGAGACATTGTGTCGAAGCGGACTGTACAATGCTGAAATTGTTAGGGGTCCATTTTATCTTGCACATAAATATTAGTAGCTTGAATATAATCGTGGCTAAAATTTTCAATTCCATAGTATTTCATTTTAATACCCGTTACACATAGTGTAAACGGGTACATTCTGTTTGTCCGAAAGTTATCGGAGTCATCGGAGACCCCGTAAAGTATATATATTATTGATCAGCTCGACGAGACGAATCGATTTAGCCATGTCCGTCTGACTGTCTGTTGCGATGCGTTTTACTCGGAAAGTTTTAAAGATATTTACCTGAAATTTTAAACTTAAGCTTTTTGTGCTCCTAGTTAGTTTGTATGTCAGAACCAAGATGTCACGCCCGTTTTTTGATATAGCCCCCATATAATTTTACCACTTTTTTCGATTTTTTGTATGAAAATAATCATTGTTTATGAATGAATTCACTCCAAATTGGGAAAGAACACTTTTTACGTCATCCAATGTCAAATCTAAGGTGCCACGCCCATTTTTAGGTATAGCCCGCATACAATCTTACTGTCCATTTTTTGAGTTTTGTATGAAAACATTAATTATTTCTGAATGAATTCAATTAAATTTAGTAAAATCAATTCCAATGTCCTCCTAAGTGAAACCCTATCGATATGGTAAGGATCGGGCTAATATAACATAAAGCATCCATACAAATTTTACCAAATTCATCGTGAAATTTAATCTAAGCACCTGGTGAACTTATAAACTATTGAAAGTGTTGTGTAATGGGTATTTCAGCTTCGGTTCCACCGAAGTTAACGTTTTTCGTTGTTTTAAATTATTAATTTTAGGAAGTGTTTAGATGTCAAATGTGTTTCTGAAATAAATGCCAGATCAATATTATTTTCATGAAGGAAGTTCTTTAGGTCTAGTATATGCTGCCTCAGCCCGTTAGCATTCCAGAATATAATTCGTAGTGTATCTGAGCACATATCTACGAATTTGTCTTGGATACTAAAAGTGTCACTATATTAAGTATAGCTGACATTTGTTGAATCAATTGCTTCATCATAAGTTTTAGGTCTTGCATGTCATTAAACTCATGAGAAATTGGGTTGGATGGTAAGGAGTTGAAGTTGGCTGATTTTGTTTTAGATGGAAAATGATTTGAAGATGGAAGAGTGGGTTGTGTTTCGGATTGAACAAGCTTGGAAGGGATACAACTAGCTTTTTGAGAAAAACTTATTGAAGGTCACCCTAATACTAGAACTTGAAGGGGGAGAGACCCGCGCATCTACATTTTTATTTGGTAATATTTTCTCGAAGCTTAGGAAAACGTTTCACTTTTTGTACATTAACTTGCACACTTTGAATTCTGTTATAGAACTCCAAAAGAAATGTTAATATACATTTAAAATTAATGTTTTGTAATCTCACTTAGAGAGAACTAACATGTTTGAGTAGTTGTAAGGTACTAATTTTATTTATGAAAATTACATGCTTATATACAGTTTCTATTTCTATTACAAAGTGGACAGTATGTGTATGTGTAAAATAATATTATGTGTATGTTTACAATGAATATGAATATAAAAATAGCTTATCTATTTTAAGCGTAGAGTTAATCATTTGTGCAGGAGTCAAGAGTCATCGCGTTGCTACTTAAGTGCTGAGCATCACTTAGCATGATCGTAAAATGTTATGACTTCTGTGTGTGTTTAAAAATATTTTCGCTGCGGGATATCTTGTCTATTCTTATCGCGTATTAAATAAGTATAAACAGATAAACCGAATCCGATGTTCATACTTGAACATTCTGAATATGATAATCCACAAGCAGCACATGTTCATATTTGAACACTTTTAGTGCTTTATATACTTCGCAGCCTTTATAGTCAACAGTGTAATTACCATTGCATAGGGCGCATCTAGTCTGACCTTTGTCGAAAGTTAGAGTGCAGTTTATTGTTGCATGGGAACCAGCGCATTTAACACTGACTGGATCTCTAGTGCAAAATTTTTGGTATGACCATACTTTTGACAATTTGCACATTGCGATAGTGTGCGTTTAATATGAGGTGGCTCAAATGAAATTTTTGTCTGAAGAAGATGTTAAATTTTATATGCATCTTTATTGTTTTATTCGCTTTGAAGTTAAATTGAAAATAAAGAAAGGTGCACCTTTGTGGTTCTTTGTTGAATATTACAAAAATGTTTAACATTGTGAAATAGCTCTTGAAGTTCAGCTTTTACTTCTTCAATATCAGCTGAAAAATGCATATTTCGTAAAAAGACTTTGAAGTTTCTATCTTCCTTAGCTTTATACGTATAGTATTTAGTTTCTTTTTATTTCAATTATGGATAATGGATTTCTCTATTTCTTTTCAATTTTAACGGCTGATTTGTGACGTTTTCTGGTAAAACAATTGAAGAAGTGGAAGGTACACTGTTGTTATTGTTGTTGACGTACTGTACATTAATATGAGGTGATTTTTGAATTGGCGTGACCAATGAGGATGAAGATGACGTGATCGAGGCAGTTGATGAAAATACTGTTGTTGTTGTTGGCGCAGAAGTTGTCGATGTTGTATATCCACTTTGTGTTGTAATTGTTGTTGTAGAAGCTATTATTGGTTCGATAGGAGGCAGTGGAGTAGTCGGCGTGATGCATTGAGCACTCCATTACATGTTACTTTGACGTAAAGATGAAGAAGAATTAGCTGACGGCTGTGGTGTAACAGACAAGTTGGAGTTTGATGAATGGTTTTTGTTGTTGCATGGAGATACAAATGAGAAATATGCATTTCTCGCAGCCACTGGTTTTTTTTTTTTTTTTTGGTTTTGTTAATGAGCTTCGCTCATAATTTTTTTTTTTTTGTTTTTGTTTTTATTTATTTTTTTCTTTTAGTTTTGCAGTATAGTTAATATATTTATTTATACAATCTTTTTTTTAAGTTTTAAATTTTTGTAAATGAAATTACGATTTAAAAAACAACTGTGTCGCATGACAGTTGACTATGAAGCATTGAAAAAAAAATGCCATGCATTTATTTGTAATTTTTTCTATGCTCTATGAAAAGACATTATTGACTGTTGCAAAATTGTGTTTATGTTCGTTTTTGAGGTTTCTTTTGCATTCTATGGTATGTGGGCGACCCTTGCACTCATTGGAATCTGAATTTCGATTGGCTGTGATTCCGATCTGTCTCCAGCTGCACCAGTAGCTTGCATGCTACTAGTACAGCATGGACTTCCGCCTGGAACACGCCGCAGATATCCATCCAATCTTGCCGTGAAGGTATTGTGCTTTTAAACGATTTACTATAATCCGAAGTTTCGGGCAGAAAGTTAGTAGGGCTGTCGAAATTTTTTGTAACCAAAGCTTAGTGAAGGCCACAAGTCTTGTTCTTTTAGTCGAAGAGCTCTGATCGAAACCATCTTGATAAATAGGTTAATGGGAAACAGGTTTAGTATTGCATTTAGGGCCTCGGAGGGACAGGTTCTAACTGACCCCAATACCTTAGATAACTTTTTGGATGTTGTAGTTGTTTTTAAGAGCCGGCCACCAGGCCAGAGCTCCATAACAAATTATCGGGTGTTCAGCCACAGTGCATACAATCACAACCGAATAGTTTTGGAACACGAGTAGAAAGTAGTCGTTGCCTTCTTCATTCTTCCCTGGACTTTGTCCATACTTCGTTGTTAAGTTTGCGATCTAAGATAAGACCCACGTGCTTTGCTTTACCGCCTAGCTTAGGAAGTTTGAATTTTGAAATTTTACACCTATTAGTAAAAAGCATCGTCACTGTTGACTCCGAGGCCTTAGCTAGTGGTCCATCTGCTAAATCTTCCCAGAGCCCATGATATTGATTATCACGGAGGGACAGACTCCAGAGACTAGTACCACTTGTTCGTCTGCGTATGCCACAACTTTAAAACTCACCCGATGGAGTTGGTTAAGTATAGGGTTTAGGGTCAGGAGCCCCACTAGAGGAGAAAGAACCCCCACCTGGTCCATTTTTATGGGTATCATGTTTTTTGATTCATAAACTGCTATATTTCATTAAAAAAAAATAAAATTATTTATTTATTTATTTCCAATACTTATATTATTTGTAAATAGTACAGTGCCTGATTAATAATTTTTACAGAGTATATTTTAAATTTAAAACAAATTGAAATATATATATATATATGTTTCTCTAATTATTATGAACATAATGTTTAATGGCAAAGGGAAAAATGGAAAAACCCTTAAGAAAATTTAGGATGAAAAGAAAATTAAAACTAGGAAACTACGCGCTAACTTAGAATTAGAGTATTGATACTTAAAATGTCTAATCTCGAGACTAGAGAAGTAAGTACAAATTAAAGCAATTTGTATATTGTTGGATTATATGACTAAATTGCGATTATTAAATGTTGTATTAATTTTTTTTTTTTTTTTTTTTTTTTATTTTTCTATGATTAATTTTGTACATCTGTCTACAACAACATTTAATACATATTATAACATCGATATAGGAATTTAATTAATTTAAAAGAACGATTTCTTTAAATTATAATTAAAATAAAAAATAGATCTATGAATCTATCGTGAATAACATCGTGAATAACAATTTCTTAATTAAATAAATTTGCGCTTATTGATAGTTCGGTAAGTCAGCTGGTCGAATTCTTTTTAGACGTCGTCTACTAGTTAACTCTAGTATGGGTAAGTTACACATTTCGTTGTTAGAATGAGCCAGGATTCTGATGTGGTAGCTTCTACTAACTATTACTATTCTATTTCTTCTTTGACAGTCTTTATTTTCAGGTCTCTGTGTATATCAGCGTTGGAAATATACCATTCCGCTGTTGTGACTTGTCGAAGTATTTTTGACTGCTGCCTTTGTATAATATTGATGTTTGATGTTTTGGATGTGCCCCAAACTTGAAGGCCGTAGGTCCAAATTGGTTTTATGATGCTTTTGTATAGTAGAAGTTTATTGCTCATAGAGAGCTTCGATTTTTTGTTCATAAGCCAGCTCAGTTGACGACATTTCTCTTTCATTTGATTTCGCTTTTTTTCTATGTGCAACTTCCAAGTCAGTTTATTGTCTAAGTGAATTCCCAAATATTTGGCCGATTTCTCAATAGGTATGTCTAAATTATTTATTTTTAAAGGAATGGGCACGAAAGATCATTTTGTTGTAAAGATAACTTGTGTAGTTTTGTTTTCGTTAATTTTTATGGCCCATTTGTCACACCATTTTTTGGTGTTATCAAGTATGTTTTGAAGCTTATTAGAGGCTACAGCTAAGTCTTTATGTGAATAAAGAAGAATTGTGTCATCTGCAAAAGTTGCTATCATAGAAGAGGGTTCTATTGGGATAGGTAAGTCTTGTGTAAAAAGGACGTATAAGAGTGGTCCAAGAACGCTATCTTGAGGTATACCTGCTTTAATTGGCCTTATTGTAGAGTGAGCGTCTTTAACTTTTACATAGAAGTGTCGATCAGATATGTAACTTTTAAGCATGTGGTAAAAATCTGGTGGAAGTAGTTTTTTTAATTTATACAATAGACCAATGTGCCATACCTTGTCGAAAGCTTTTTTCAACATCAAGAAATACTCCTATACAATACTTTTTATCTTCTAGATCTCTAGAAATTTTGTTAACTACTCTATGAATTTGTTCAATAGTTGAGTGATGTTTCCGAAACCCAAACTGATGGTCAGGTATGATGTAGCTATTATCAAGAATGGGTTGAAGTCTGTTAAGGAATAATTTTTCAAAAACTTTTGATAGTATTGGAAGAAGGCTTATCGGACGGTAAGACGCTGCACTTGTGGCATCTTTACCAGGTTTTGGAATAGCTATGACCTCTGCTACCTTCCACGTCTTGGGAAAATATTTGTGTCTTATTATTGCGTTAAACATATTCCGCAGATAATAAATAGCATTTATAGGAAGTTCTTTAAGCAACATTCCAGTTATCATAGCCAGGTGACTTGTTAGCCTTAATATTGTCGATCATATTTTTAACTTCCTTAGTACTTACATATCTAATTTTGATATTTTGTGAGTTACTAGATGTTTCTGAATTATTATAACCGGTTTGTGTGTCATTTGAGAAGGCATTTTCATAAAAGTCAGCTAGTAGGGTCGATTTATCGCGTTCTGTTTTAGCCCAAGTACCATCTGGTTTCCTTAATGGTGCGGTAAAGGTTGTCGATTTTCTGAGTTTTTTAGTGGCTTTCCATAGGGAAAAATTTGTGTCTCTGGTTGGGCTTAAATTAGTCAGATACTTTTCTATATTTTTATTTTTATTCTGATTGAGCTTTAATTTTAGATCCCTTATTGCCCGATTAAGTCTATTTTTATCTTCGGGACTTCTAGTAGTTTGCCAGATTTTCCTAAGTTTTCTTTTATTCTCTATTTGGTTTCGAATTGAAGCAGGTGTAAATAATTTTTTAGTATCCCTTTGAATTAAATGCGGAGTAGAGTTAATTGCCGCTTCAGCTACGGCATCATTAAAATAAATTACGGAGCTCTCTATGTCATTTGGAGATTTTAGTGCAATGTCCAAACGTAAGTATATGTTAAGGAGTTCTTTGTACGCTTGCCAATCAGTTTTTGGGTTATAGAGACTGGGCGTCGGCTTGTATGTGGCAAGCGTTTCGATGTAATCGAGTTGAACTGGTGAGTGATCTGAAGATAACTCAAAGCGCGACTTTATCGAAAAGTTATTAATATTTACATTTTTAATAACACAGAAATCAATAAGATCTGGCACTTTGCGCGGGTCTGTTGGCCAGTAGGTAGGCTCGCCTGTTGAAATATATTTGGCATTATTGGTATAAATTGTTTCTAGAAGAATTTTACCTTTTTTGTTGGTAAGTCTTGAGCCCCAGGCTATGTGTTTTGCATTAAAATCACCAGCAGCAATAAATCTTGGCCCTAAAGATTTAAAGTATGTGTTATATTGAGCTGATGAGACATTGTTGTATTAAGTTGAACTATTTTTTGAGCTACTGTTTGAATTTTAAGTTTTCTGTGTAATTTTACAGTGGAGAAAAAGAATGGCTGATTGCACAGCATTTTAAGCAATTTTTTAATATGGGTGGAAGCACAATCACCCCAAATCTGACAAGCATAAAATATTCTTGGGACAAAAATTGCTTTAATTATTTATACATTTCAATATAAACGTACTAATTTTTTTAATATATTTTACAATAATATACAATATATACAACACGCTACATTTTTACAGACTCAAAACAAATACGCAAATTAAAAAAAAATTAAATAATTGGTCGCAAAAAAAAATTTCGCTTTGCCGACGCCAATCACACAAAGGCGACCTTACCTTGCTGGCAATGCTAGCATGTGTTATATATCATAGGAAAACGACTAATTTTTGATTTTTATTTTTTTAAAAGTATGTTCCACCAAATCTAGAATTTTGAAACAAATGAATTTCTTCTTAAAATTTCGTAGGTTTATCTCTACATTATCATGGTAAACCCCTTAAATTTAAATCTAAAACAAAAAATTGACAGAGTTTTTGACCGAACATTATTTTAAAAAATTTGATAGAAAAAATAAAACATTTTTCATCAAAACTTTTTTTTAACTCAGTGAGTAGAAAAAAAAAATAAAAACTAAAAAAATGTTTGTCGCTATATAGTCGTTAATATCAATGATATCAGGAAAATAAGTACGCAAAAAAAATTTTTCAGATCAAGAGCTTTCGAACCTTATTTACAATATCGTTGGAGGCACTTTTTACATGCAGACTCGACTACACCCTTTTCGGATAAAAAATTTTTAATATATTGAGATTATTTGAAAAATTCTCAATAAATTCTTTTAGCAGATATCCAATAAAAACTAAAATCACGTTTGCCGCTATATTATCATTATTATTGTCGATATCGGGAAAAGAAATGCGCATAAAAATTTCTCAGATCAAGAGCTTTCGAAATCTAAGAACCTTAAATATCGTTGGGGCAGTTCCGTCATGCTTACCCGGCTGTGCCCTTTATCATAAAATACTGGACAAAATAAAAATGTTGTTAAAAATTTGGAAATTCGCGGTCCGGTCTCAACTAACTCTAAACTGAATATTAAACTTCATATAACAGGCATTTGTACTACATTTGAAGCCAATAACTCTAAAAATAACTTTTTTTCGGTTAAAAGTGACAAAATGTTTTATGTTTGGATGGGGAATAAACCTAAAAGTGAGCGTTTCAAATTGAAAGAAAATTCATCGAAAACTGATAACAAATCCTCTTTGTTTAATAAAATGCATGTATCACGGTGCGCTTAAACTGGTTTTAAACAAAATTTTGCCCCATTTGAAAAATTGAAATGAGATTTAATTCGGGAGGGTTTACTGATCGTAAAAACGCAAAAATAAAAATAATACATTTTATTTTAGTTTGGATCATTCATGAGATAACGGAACATTTCTGTTTTTCAGCACGCTTTTGTTTTAACTCAGACGCACGTACAAAATGATTTAAAAAATTGTAAATGAAATTTAATGTATATTGTTAAAGTTTTAGTTTATTAATTTATTTTTAAACATGTAAACTGTTAAAGCTACATATAGCATGCAAGAGTTTTTCTGGATAGTCAGGTTGATTTGCTGCAACCCTGTTCTATCTGCACTGACTCCATTGCCTGTTCGCAAAAAAATGCCTACCTCGATGTTGCTAATTTTACAAAATTGTTCAATGTAAAAAAACGGCATGTACTTTTGGAGTTATGCTGCCAGAGTTTCATTCTCAAAGTCGTTAACTACACCAAGCATTAGATGTAATTCAGCTGGCATATCTTCAAAAATCCACCCCCCTCCATCAATACCTAATTTTAAATGAACATCAGACATTTGTCGTTGTTCTGTGATTTATTGTATAAATGCAGGAATATTTTTACAACAAATAACTGCTCCGGCATCAGCTACTTCATTACCATACACAAGTTTTAATGTTAAGTTGGGCTCTATGATTTTTTTTTTTTTTACTGCTTTACGCAAAGATGAAGCGATTCTAGCAACCGTGCGGTTACTTAAATTCATATGAGTCTTAATATTTATCAAATCATCTGAAGATAGTTCTGGACGTTTCAAGGAATGATGAATTAAGTCTCTGTTTCTTACTGCTACAGGTAGTTATTTGCCGTGTATCTGCGAAATTGGCAAATATGAATGTTTACAATTTTCATTTTCTTTAAATTTAAAGACGTTATAATTTAACCTTGTCTTTTTAAAGATGTTTGTAATATTAAGCTTGATAAATAACTTTATCGGGACTCTAAAATACACTTGTGTATTTTCCCTTGCCAATAACACTATAAAAACTATTATTAGTGTCAGTGTTGCTCGGTAAATACACTGAGCAACACTGATTTTGGGCCGGCAAATGTTAAAGCTGTTTTTGATAGATTTTTTGTGCTGATTACGAATTCGTAGATAAAAAGATAGCAGCAGCTCCAGATTTTGACAAAAAAAAAATGGAGTCAAAATGCTACAATCCTTGAAGATACGATACCTGCACTTATTAAACAGCAAAATCGAGTTTTGGCGAAATTTGTAATCTATGTACCTGATTGAACCTTTTCCTTGGTCTTTAATTAAAGTTCCAGCATTGTACTACAATCACTGAAGGTCAATTTCAGTCTTCTATTGGTCAAACTTTTTAAAAATGTTTAAGAACTTCAGATGAGTATACGAATTAAATCCATGAAAGTGAGTTAAAGCCTCAATTTAAGCCTAAGGGGAAGATTCTATCAGCTTTAGTTTCTTCGATAGAGCTTGTCAAACATTGCCAAAAACCCAATTTTTCCACATTTTGAGCTCGATTTTCTAAAAAAAGTAGACTGATTTGCTGATTCTTAATCTGCACAAAAAAAAATCTAACAAAAACAGTTTTAGCGTTTGCCTCACCAATTTTTTTTTCAATTTTTGTTGGGCTGTTTTATTAAACTCTGCTCATTTTTAAAACCATTCTTTTTTAATAAAAACATTATTTCCGATATTTTTCTTTGGATTTAGCTTTTCAACAAAAATTTAATAACGTGAAGAACGCTGAATTCGAGTATGAATCTCTAGTTACATCTATCTATCTATACCCATCTATCTATACTCATATACAGAAGTTTATAGCTTTAAAAAAAAAAATTACAAAAGAGAAAGAACGATGAAGCCGAATATGCTCGACTGGACTTACTATGGATCTGACTTTATTGTATTCGATTTTTATACAACAAGTAAAGATATTGGAGTGGATTTGTGTAAAGCCTATTTCTATTTTGATATATTTCATTTCATTTTGCCTGTTACAACTTTTTATTATAAAAAGAACAGTTTCAACAATAAGAATCGATAGTTTTAAGTTCAGCATTGTGAGTGAATCTTTTTTAAAATTTAAGAAAGAATTTCAAATGAAAATTTGGAAATTCGCGGTCCGATTTGAACCAACTTTAAACTGAAGACTTGGCATGGTATAAGAAGCATTTGTACCATATTTGAAGCAATTCGCTTTATAAATCCATTTTTCTTATAAAAACTTGACAAAATGTTGTACTTTTGTATGGGAGCTATACCTAAAAGTAGGCATGGCACATTGATTTTAACATAGAAACTACACAGGACCAAGAAAAGCTTAAGTTTAAAATTTCAGCTTAATATCTTTAAAACTGAGCGAATAAATCGCGCATCAATAAACAGGGAGACAGACAGACGGACATGGCTAAATCGATTCGTCTCGTCGAGGTGATCAAGAATATACTACTGTGAACAAAAAATAAGGAGAATTTTCAATTTAAACTTCGCGGGCTTAACATTTCGGGCTAGTTCTTTTTTTCTTGATTTGGTAGGACTGTTAATAATATCTGGGCCAAATTTCATGTCAATATCGACCATTGACCTCAACGGACGATGCTCACATCCAAAAAGTAAAAGAATTAGTGCTTGCACACCGTCGATTTACTATGAGAGACATTGCTAATGAAATTGGCGTTTCGAAAGGATCAATTAATACAATTGTGAAGGTTGTTTTGGGCCTCAAACGTGTCAAGTCTCGATTGGTATCAAAAATGCTGATTTTTTTTTTTTAAACTGCACTGATTTTTATGACTTTTTTGCCAAAAATCCAACCAATATCGTTCCATTAGTAATATTTTGTGTTTACCAAACGACCAAAAGTGTATTTGGCGATTTTTACAAAGTCTGATTTTTCTGAATGGAATAAAAATGTTGAAGAAGGCTTATGGGGACCGACCTCTATTAAAATCAACAATAAATGATTGGTATAAATTGTTCAAAGAAGGTTGAGAACGTGTTGAAGACGAAGAGCGCCCTGGTCGACCATTGACCTCAACGGACGATGCTCACATCCAAAAAGTAAAAGAATTAGTGCTTGCACACCGTCGATTTACTATGAGAGACATTGCTGATGAAATTGGCGTTTCGAAAGGATCAATTAATACAATTGTGAAGGTTGTTTTGGGCCTCAAACGTGTCAAGTCTCGATTGGTATCAAAAATGCTGATTTTTTTTTAAACTGCACTGATTTTTGTGACTTTTTTGCCAAAAATCCAACCAATATCGTTCCACAACCACCGTATTCGCCTGATTTGGCTCCGTGTGACTTCTGGCTATTCCCAAAACTCAAGAGACTACTCCGGGGAACGCGTTTCGAGTCGATTGAGGAGATAAAAGCTGAATCGCCGAAGGCGCTGATGGCTATACCGGAATGGGACTATTTGGCATGTTTAGAGGATAGGAAAAAACGTTGGCATAAGTGAATTTTATCGGGAGGGGGTTACTTTGAAGGGGATGAAATTGATTTACAAGAATAAATAAAAATTTTTCATTTTACAAAGAAATTCTCCTTATTTTTTGTTCACAGTAGTATATACTTTATAGGGTACGATGCCCCCTTCAATGCGTTACAAACTTTCCAACAAACTAAATATATCAGATTTACACTATGTGTAACAGGTATAAAAAATTGAATAATAAAACTTACTTTTTTCATTTGTATTAATAAATTAAAAAGGAAGTTTTATTTATTGATTAAATTAAATTAATATTAATTAAAAATTGTTTGTTTACTCTTATTTTCAAACTTAAAAATAAAAAGTGAAAATAAAAGTTATTCTTCAATTTTTATTATATAAATAAAAATTTAACCTCCATAACTTTTTAACGGGAAGCTGTGTTTCAGTAAATGTCACATACTATATATTATTATGCATCAATACCTTTCTAATACACAAGTCCTTAAAATATCTATGTTTGTTTAAAGGGATATTCTGGTTCGCGAGGCTGTTTTTGGACTATTTAAACAAAATTTATTTGAAAATGGGAAAGACATATTTGATTGGAGTATTTTTTTTTATTCAATTACAAATTAATTGAAGTAAATACAACCGAACCTCGAAAAAATGTTTCCGATTTTTTTTGACCAAATGTCGGCCATTTAAAAAAATGTTGTTTTTTAATTTTCTGTGTAAATAAAATAGCAAAACATTCATTAAAATCTGTTCAGTGTAACTGGCGCAATCGTGGCCGCCAGTTCGAAAAACGTCGTTTCGAGATAATCGCGTTTTAAGTTTGAAATTATTTTTCTGCAAACAAAAAAAGTAAATATAATATAAGTGTGCAGTTTTAGAAATGCGAAAATTTGGAATGGTTGCACTTGGTTTCATTAAAATCGGTTCAGTAGAACCGGAGAATAGTGACTCAAAAAGGTAAAAAAAAAAAACGTGTATTAAATAAAAAAAAAACAACATTTGGTAAAAAACCGATTTTTTAAATGAAATTTTTTATAGAAATCGAATATATAAGTAAGCAGTTTTAAAGTATTTCGAATTTCAAAAAAAAAAATCTTTTTAGAGCGTTATTCACAAATATACAAGCTATAAAATATGCAAAAAAAAATTGAAGAAGTAATTTTCTCAAACCAGAATACCCCCTTAACAACTTCAGTGATTACTATCAGAGCCTACAGTATGCTACAGTAAACCCACCATGGGTTGCTATTAGAAGTGTTTTTACCTTGACATAAACCATTTTTCAGTAAAAACCATTCAAAAATTTGTGTGGGAGCTAAGCCTAAAAATGGGCCTGGCAATCTGGATAAAAGCTTATATCTCGAATTTCTGATCAATAAATTTAAATCTAAGCAAATTTAACGTGTAACTACAGACAGACGAATACGGCTCGTCTGGATTTCTGTGAAACTAAAAATACCCATTCACACTATGTGTGTCGGGTATAAAAATACGTGTGTCAGAATGTTCAATCACTTATGGAATATTGTTTATGACAATCACCTTACTGGAGCTATAGTTTATGAGCACTACATTTTCTGCGAGGGGGCGCTACCGAGCGCTGAGCAGTAAGACCAACTCTGAGCGCAGTTTGATGGCTCCATCTTGACCAAATACTAGTTTTTCTGAGCTGGTAGATGTGGGTTAAACACCAGCATCATTTAATGAATTTTCGTTCTCTCTCGCTCGTGATCTTGGTCTCCAACCATGCCGATCGCATCACGTTTCAGTGATGCCATTCTGCAACAGTTCAAGAGGGTGAGGGATAAAGTCACTCCCCTCCCAACCTGTCTAGCGACCATTGGATTGTTGGAATTCTTACTTCATTGCTCTCGCCCACGATACAATGGATCCTTTTGTCCTTTACCACTTCGGCTATGTTCTTCTTCGGTAGAATGTTGCCTCTTTATGGCTTTTTCTTTACCTGCTTTCTCCACGTTAAAGTTCGGCCTCTTATGCTCATCCGCAGAAATATTATCCTCCTTGGGAGCTTGTGAGTAATGCTTCATAAGGATACACAGTGCATTGCGTCTGTTCTTAGAAGTTTCCGCCTCTTCTTCATGATCCTTTTTCGACTTTAAAGATTGGTTTTTTTTTGATTGATCAGAGCCTACAACCAGGCTGACACTCAGCTCGGGTCGAATAACACCTTAGTCCAGCCTTGCTAATTAGCTCAAACTATGATCATGAGTCATTTCTGTATATCTTAGCTATTAAGATGCTATAGCACGTATCACTGACTCCTAATCCTATCTGGTACCATTACAAAAGATTGCAACCACTATAGTAGCCATTACCAGTCGGTTCAGCTGAGGGTTTTCGCCGACCATGTTCGTTTTTTAGAAATTAAGAATGCAAGAAAGCACTTACCCTACCTTTGAGTTTACTATTATTCATGCTCATTCTTCTCTATAGCCTCAAACTCCTCTTCCCGTAGATGCTTCCTCCTCTCACTCTCTTAATCCTCCAGGACCAAATTTACGTCCAGTCCGCGGACCTTCAGATTCTGGATAATCATCATCTTTTCGGATGATGTATCTTCTTTGACATTCCTTCTTTCTCCGCTTCGTGTTGCTTGGGCTCCATGTGATCGGAGACGATGATATACTTCGTTTCCTTGTTAATTCTTGTTTCCAAGAGTTATAGAAGCGCTCTTTGCGCGCACTAATGACTTTTCATGACAGTGTATTCAGGTCGTTCATTGTTACTATTAAATTAAAAAGCATATCCTCTTTCCAATTGGTATACTTCGGAAGTAGCATGTGGGTTCTCTCGATTGAATATATATATTTATCGATCAGTGTGGTGTGGTCTGGTCTTTCCAGTCCTTTAAGATAGGAGCGAGGTTTTGAAGCCACTCCGTTGATAAATCATTGCACAGCGTCGTATCAGATTTTATGGTTTCAGCCCTGAGCGACCTCAAATAGGATAATGTCCTCGAGTTCCGAATGTTCTACCGTAGAAAGTAATAGCTGTGGGTAATATCACGGAAAGATAGCAACCCTTTTTAGTCTATACAATAACTGCGTAGTTAACTTCTAAAGTTATGGTAAATGCTGCATTGCTCCGCACGAGCTATGTACATTCACCCCAGTTTAGTCAATAATGCTGAAAACGACGACATCGGCATCGTCGACGCCTCTGTTGCTTATGCTTGGTAAGCATTAGTGATGGGCACGGAATAAAAATTTTGACCCGAACCTGCCCGTCCCGAAAAAAATATCTTTCCCAATCCCGACCATCCCTAAGATGTTGAAATTATCCCGCCGGTCCCGAATCCCGTCCTTATTTTTTACTCATTTATTTAAATTTGGCTTTAAGTATACTAGTTACTTGATTCCGGTCAAGAAAGAAAAATATGTGCTAAAAAAGTTAAAATATATTTTGTTATAATTTATATTTTTTCTAATGACTTTGTTCAAACGCAAGTAAATTTTTGACTTAAAAAATGTTAGATTTTTTAAAAAAGTCAAAAAATACTTTCAAATTATTAGAAAATGTAGGAATTAATCTGTTATTTTTAGCTTGCTTTAGAAAATTAGTGCGCGTAATTTTGTTTATACAATATTTGTTTGTTTGGCGTCAATTTTAATATGGAGCCCCCATTCGAGCATTTTCGTCATATTTTACTTTATTATTTCCGTAAAGGAAAAAACGCAGAGCAGGTTGCTAAAAAGATGCGTGATGTGTATGGTGATAAAGCCTGAAAAGAAACACAGTGTCTAATTTTTCACTCAAAGATAAGCCACGTTCAGGTCGGCCAAGTAAAGTTATCAAGGCTTTAATCAAATCGGATCGTCATGTAAACTGGTAGATTTTGGCATGGTATAAGAAACATTTTAACCATATTTTAAGCCATTCGCTTTATAAATACATTTTTTTCATATAAGAACTTGAAAAAATGTTGTACTTTTGTATGGGAGCTATACCTAAAAGTGGGCGTGGCACATAGTTATATATACAGTCATGCTCCCATTTTCGAAATAAGGTATTTACTTTTCAAATAAATTATTATAATATAATAGTTCTCAAATAGTTTTAGCATAACAATATAGTTTCTGGGCGATCGGATGTGAAACGTCAACAAGGGACAAGAAAAATGGTTTTTGTAAATAAGGTTGATGTAACACACGAACCAGTTGTGTGCCTTTCAACACAAGTTACACAAAGACTACCGGTAAAGCAGAAACTTCTATGTTAAACTGTTTAAAATTTATAAGATTATAATCATTTTTTTTTAAGTAAATCACTAATATCCAAAATGGGAGCCTGACTGATATTTTATAAAACAAAATACAACAGCGAAGTTGAAAATCATTGTAACTCCATTAAAAGTAAAGCCCTGAAATTTGAGGAGCCCTTAAAGTCAGCTGTTAATTCACAGAAACTTTTAGTTGCGTTCGGCGAACTTGTGAATGCTATAGAATGATTTTAACATAGAAACTACACAGGACCTAGAAAAGCTTAAGTTTAAAATTTCAACCACACAGACGGACGGACGGACAGACGGACAGACAGACGGACATGGCTAAATCGATTCGTCTCGTCGAGGTGATCAAGAATATATATACTTTATAGGGTCTACGATGCCTCCTTTAATGCGTTACAAACACCTGTTTACACTAGTGTAACAGGTATAAAAGGTGTCATATTCCACCAGGACAACTTTTGACCACCAGTTCTATGAGCGTGGAATATTGATGTTGCCGGAAAAGATGGTGAAAGGTCATCAAACAAAATGGAAAATATATAATTGATTAAAGTTCATTTTAAAATTAAAAACAAAATGTATTTACTTTCTTTTAAAAAATCGCCGGTTTCTTTTGGGGTAACCCAATACATGTATTTGATTTATAACCTGTAAATAAATTCTTAAGACTGGTTTTGATATGTTCTTAAATGTTTTTAACTATTATTTTTATTCAGAACCAAACTTTTTCGGTGGTTCGTTTAACAGACGTGTTCGCTTTTCTTCTAATATCCAACTCAAAGTGCAAAAAACTCTTCATAACGTCATAAACTGTAGTAATAGCAACAAAAAAAATTAAATGATGTGCTCTCCGTAGCGGTAGCTGAAAACTGAGAGCAGAGCAAATGATTTTTTTTTCATTAACTACGGCTCTCGTTTGTTTTTGTTTTTGCCACTTGAAACTGCCAAAACTAATTTACTAAAACGCATTGTAGAAAGCGACATGGTACAATAATACAAGGTACCTACTATTCGTTTCTCTGCCAGCGTTTGAGTACTTATTTATTTTCAGTATGAATACGAACTTCGTAGCGACTGTGTTCGCCTGTCGACGGCAAAACACAATTTGTTTTTATACCTGTTGCACATAGTGTAAAACAGATATATTCAGTTTGTGACGCATTAGGGAGGCATCGCACACCCTATACAGTACATATATTCTTGATCAGCTTGATGAGACGAATCGATTTAGCCATGTCCGTCCGTCTGTTTTTTGCTGCGCGATTTATTCGCTCAGTTTTAAAGATATTGGGCTGAAATTTTAAACTTAAGCTTTTCTAGGTCCTGTGTACTTTCTATGTTAAAATCAATGTGCCACGCCCACTTTTAGGCATAGCTCCCATACAAAAGTACATTTTGTCAAGTTCTTATAAAAAGAAATGAAAGTAAATGGCTTCATATATGGTACAAATGCTTCTTATACCATGCCAAATCTTCAGTTTAAAATTGGTTCAAATCAAACCGCGAATTTCTAAATTTTTAAGAATATTTTTAATAAGTTTACTATTTTAAGATAAAATTTATTACAAATGCTGCATACGGAGATCTATCCACGTCAAGTGATGTGTAACAGGTATATAAGCTTCGGTCCTTCCGAAGTTAACTTTTTTTCTTGTTTTGTTTAAATATTGTATATAAGATATATAAAATATACTTATGATATATGCAAAATTATTAATATAAAGTGGTCAAAAATTTCCCTTCCGCCTTTTTTGTCTTTTGAATTTTGTACAAAGCGCTCAGCGTTGAATAAAAAGAGCAAAAAAGCGGAAGGGAGATATGACAACCTTAAACATGTGTTTGTTTGTATGCAAAATATAAGGTTGTCAAATATCTCCCTCTTTGGTCTTTTTTCAATGCTTTAGCGGTTTTGTCAAAATCAAAAGACACCTTATATTAATAATTCTACATGTATCATAAATATATTTTATATGTATACACAGTATCTAATCATGCATAGCGTCGCTTTGTAGGTTATGTCAAGACCTTTCAAATAGTGTATATTATTGCCCGATACAATCTTTGTAGCGCTTTGTGCATATAGTAGCTGCGAAATTCAAAAGAGAAAAACGCGGAAGGAGATTTTTGACCACATTATACATAAAATAAATTACACTTTGAATTAAAAATATATTTGTTTCTTATCATATAGAAACAATAAAACTTCTCAACAACAACAACAAAATTTTCTTAAAACCAACAAACAAAAAAACAAGCATTTTTTTTTTCTTTCTCTCTCAACTATATCTTTCATACACACGAGCAACGCAAAAGTTGCTTATTTGATGAAATAGCGTTTCCTTGTATTATTATACCATTGCAAGCGATAAGCTTACAAAAAACAAAAGCACACGAGAGCCATAGTAAATGAAAAAAATGCATTTGCTCTGCTCTGCAGTGCAACATACTGCTGATTTTTGTATTTACATCGATCAATGACATCATCTTTGCACGCGGGTTTAATTCTCGGAATTTTAACATGATGTTTAATCGATTTTAATAGTTTTGATTTAGCTCTCAGTGCTAAAAATGACCCACTTAAAATTTAGAACCACTTTATATCCGAATATATAATAGGTTATAAATTAGTGAAATTTGTAAATTTGTGAAAAAAAAAACATTATAAATATATCTACGAAGTATTGAATGGAAATATTAATTGGGTTAGTATTCGTCACTTTGTTAAAATAAAATTTTATTCAAAAACCAACAAAAAGGAAAATACAAAAAACCCAAACAAAAAATGCACCTAAGGAGAATGCAGCTAATGTAATCTAAAAGACCAAGTACAAAAAAATTGAAAACTCATTTTAAAAGATATAAAATATAATATATAATTATATAATATAAAAAAGGCGATGACGCAGCAGCAACAGCAACTAAAATAAGCCCAAAAGCAGCTACAACAAGTGGAGCCTTGGCTATCAAAAAAGGGCGTTTTCCAACAGTTATTTAAATTCGAAACCATTATAATAGCTAATGAGAAGGTCTCCGAAAGGGCGGCAGAGCTGGTTTTCTAAATGGGACCAGGAGCAACTTGGGACACAATATAAGCTAAACTTAGAAAGCAACTTCGTCCACAAAAGCAATATAGAATTAAGTAGTCCTAAAATGCCCTTTTTATATTTTTAAAGACGCGATCCTGTGGGAGAATCCTTGCCCCTTCAAAACTTTTAACCATTTCCAAGGTCCCAAATTAATTTTTTTTTGCAGAAAATCGATTTTTTATACTCGGTACTCAAAGGGTAAAAGGGTATATTAAGTTTGTGCGAATGTATGTAAATTCTTGATCAGCATTGGAAAGGGAGTCGAACTAGCTATGTCTGTCTGTCCGTCCGTCCTGCTGTCTGCCGTATGAGAGAGATTATCTCGGGGACTATAAGAGATAGGGCTACCATATTTGAAACTTAGACTCTCCTGAGCCGTCAAGTATTCACTTGCAAACTGTTTTTCTCTAGACCCATTTTAAGAGGTACCCCCCATACAAATGTACCCCAAAATTTAAGGTTTTTGCATAAAAACGTCATTGTTTTTTATTATAGGAAGTTCAAATTTATACTAATTATGTCTATGATAGTCCCAATAAAATATCCCAAATGTACTCCAAAACTTTGGTTTTTTTATTCTATTAAGTTCAAATTAGTATAAATTATGCCTAGGATAGTCTCACTGAAATAGACTAATATGGGTAGGTCCAACAAAATTTTAGGTATAGCCCCTGTACAGTAATGTGCACACTTTGAATTCTGTTATAGAACTCCAAAAGAAATGTTTATGTATAATGGCAATATAGCCTTATATATTTACATTTATAATTTATGTTTTATAATCTCACTTAGAGAGAACTAACATGTTTGAGTAGTTGTAAGGTACTAATTTTATTTATGAAAATTACATGCTTATATACAATTTCTATTTCTATTATAAAGTGGACTGTATGTGTAAAATTATATTATGTGTATGTTTACAATGAATATGAATATATGTTTAAAATAGCTTATCAATTCTAGGCGTAGAGTTTTATCGTTTGTGCAGGAGTCAAGAGTCATCGCGTTGCTACTTAAATGCTGAGCATCCCTTAGCACGATCGTAAAATGTTATGACTTCCGGTTGTGTTTAAAAATATTGTAGCTGCGGGATATCTTGTCTATTCTTATCACGTATTAAATAAGTAAAAACAGATAAACCGAATTCGATGTTCATACTTGAACATTCTGAATATGATAATCCACAAGCAGCACATGTTCATATTTGAACAGCCCCCCATACCCGATTTTTAAAGTTTTTGTATGAAAATTCAATTCAATGAGGTAGTAAAATAGAAACGGACTTAAGGAAAATAAAGATTGGGTACAGGGTATCTTGCAGTCGAGCATACTCGACTTCAGCTTTCTTTCTTGTTTCTTTACGATTTAAAAATAGTTATATATACAGTCATGCTCCCATTTTCGAAATAAGGTATTTACTTTTCAAATAAATTATTATAATATAATAGTTCTCAAATAGTTTTAGCATAACAATATAGTTTCTGGGCGATCGGATGTGAAACGTCAACAAGGGACAAGAAAAATGGTTTTTGTAAATAAGGTTGATGTAACACACGAACCAGTTGTGTGCCTTTCAACACAAGTTACACAAAGACTACCGGTAAAGCAGAAACTTCTATGTTAAACTGTTTAAAATTTATAAGATTATAATCATTTTTTTTAAGTAAATCACTAATATCCAAAATGGGAGCCTGACTGATATTTTATAAAACAAAATACAACAGCGAAGTTGAAAATCATTGTAACTCCATTAAAAGTAAAGCCCTGAAATTTGAGGAGCCCTAAAAGTCAGCTGTTAATTCACAGAAACTTTTAGTTGCGTTCGGCGAACTTGTGAATGCTAATTTGAAATAAATAAAAAACATATTTGTTTAAGAATCAAAAAATAGAATATGGAAAATAAAGTACATGGTATGTAGAATAAAAACAATGTAACACTATACATGTTTATTATGATTTTGGTGTTTTAATGTGTTTTTGGGAATTGATGTGCTAGACAAGTCTTACCTAAATGTTTCTGTGTTTCGTAAAATAAACGTAGAGGTGTGTTCAAAAAGTATCGCATATTTTTTTTTTTTTTAATTATTTATTTATTCATGAATATCTATTTTGTCCCCTTTAATGTAATCCCCTCGCGATAAAATACACCTATGCCAACGTTTTTTCCAATCCTCAAAACATGCCAAATAGTCCCTTTCCGGTATAGCCATCAGCGCCTTTTTCGATTTAGCTTTTATCTCCTCAATCGACTCGAAACGCGTTCCCCTTTAGTGGTCTCTTGAGTTTTGGGAATAGCCAGAAGTCACACGGTGCCAAATCAGGCGAATACGGTGGTTGCGGAACGATATTGGTTGGTTTTTTGGAGAAAAAGTCACGAAGAATCGACGCTGTTTTTCAAGAAAATTCACCACTTTTGGTACCAATCGAGACTTGACACGTTTGTGGCCCAAAACATCCTTCAAAATGGTATTAATTGATCCTTTCGATACGCCAATTTCATCAGAAATGTCTTATAGTTAATCGA
Organism: Leucophenga varia; assembly: GCA_018903435.1. Lineage (NCBI taxonomy): Eukaryota > Metazoa > Arthropoda > Insecta > Diptera > Drosophilidae > Leucophenga > Leucophenga varia. Next base: position 121,475 of record JAEIFJ010000630.1, read on the forward strand.
CGGTGTGCAAGCACTAATTCTTTTACTTTTTGGATGTGAGCATCGTCCGTTGAGGTCGATGGTTGATCAGGGAGCTCTTCGTCTTCAACACGTTCGCAACCTACTTTCAACAATTTATACCAATCAAATGTTGTTGATTTTGGTAGAGCTCGGTCCCCATAAGCCTTCTTCAACATTTTTATTCCATTTATTCCATTCAGAAAAAAAAAATTAGATACAGGTTCTTTGATCCATTTTTTTGAAAAGGTAAAAATCGAAGACGATCCAAAACACGTGCAAGCAAAGCAGCTATCAACAATTAAGTGAACATTCAAAATGAACGAGCTTGTCGGCATAAGTGAGAGACACGAGTACCAACATAACGCCACAAAAAATCGAAATTCGAATATACGTAACCCGCGAAAATTCAAAATTCGCGATAATGTTTGAAAACACCTCGTATACCGGATTATGGATTGTCCTCATTACTAACACAGTAATGTTACTTAATTTTGCGTACAATACAACGATAAATGATAAAAAATTTACTTTTATCATGCAACATAGAGTTCAGCCGTGCTGAAATGCTCGCAATTTTTTTATCAATTGGTCAATTGACAGATGTCCTTTCATATTGGGTGTTGCAAATAAATTAATGCAGATCCTAATAAAATAAAAACTGAACTGCATTCGTTTCAATTTTAGGACTCGATACCACTGTTCTAATGAATTTTCGTAATATTGTAATAACAATTATATAATAAACGTTAGGAAGTTACAAAATTTCTGCCAACAAACTTCCTCATTATAGTACATGAAAAATTATCGTTGGTTCCTGATGCCATCGACAGTTCAAAAAAAAATTTTCGCACATGGTGCCCAGATAACAGCCGCATCTTCATTTCCTGTTGGTTGGCTCGGTGATAATAGCCGCATCTTCATTTCCTGTTGTTGTTGTTGGCTCGGTGAAAATGCGTCGGAGGCCTTAAACATGTTCGCGTGCATGACAAAATAGCCGAAAAAATAATATGAATGATGTTTTTTGTAGAGCAATGGATGCTTCAATCGACTAATGTTCAGTTTTCTTCTTGATAAACGAAGGTCACAAAATAAGAACAAGATAAATATTCCATCAGAAGTGATGCATCGTTTAGTAGAATCAACTATTGATAATTTTGATAATAATAATAATGATAAGGACGACGATGACAATATTCATACCGAACTTGATACAAACCAAGATGTAGAATAATAACAAATAAAATCATTACATTTTACCGTAATAAAATCACATTTATTTTCACATTTTTTTATCTGTCACACATAGTGTAAAACAAGTATATTCAGTTCGTAGGAAAATGTGTAACGCATTAAATGTGGCTTTGATGACCCTATAAAATATATATACTTTTGATCACCTCGACGAGACGAATCGATTTAGCCATGTTCGTCTGTCTGTCTGTTTTTTAAAGATATTGGGCTGGAATTTTAAACTTAACCTTTTCTACATATCTTCAACCTACACTAAGTCGCATTCCAGAAGTTTTTTGACTGTCACACCGTGTTATATTTGTTAATAAAAAACAAATTGACCAATCTTTACTTTATTGTCTTTAATTAAATATCATAACAAAATCTTATGTAAACTTAAAATATCTAGCAAATTACACATAGCGTAATCGGGTATATTCACTTTGTCGGAGAGTTTGTAACGCAATAAAGGAAACGCCGTAGATCCCATAAAGTATATATATTATTGATCAGTTCTTTGAGACAAGCTAGCCATGTCCGTCTGTCTGTCTATTAGTTTATTTACACGCGATTTACTCGAAAACAACTAGAGAGCTTTTTTCAGGAACGACCAGGTCAAGTTCGGAAATGAAAGTGTTACGCTCATTTTTAGGTAAAGGCCCCATACAAATTAATCGCACATTTTCGAATTCTTGTATAAAAGTAGTTATTATTTATGCACATATTTACTCCAAATCGGGTTAAATCATATAAAATGGCAATTAACGTGAAAACAAATGTGCCACGTCCATGTTTAGATATATCCCCACACAAGCTTTCCGCCCATTTTCGAATTTTTGTTTGAAAATAGGTATTATTTATGCACATATTCCCTCCAAATTGTTATTATTTAGGAATGTTTCGAATCCAAATTGAGTAAAAACAATTTTAACATCATTCAATATCAAAGACAAGGTGTTACGCCTTTTTTTTAGGCATAGCAAGCTTATCGACTTTTTTCGATTTTTTTTTTTTTTTACTGAATTTACTTTTTTTTTATACCCGTCACATATAGTGTGAACGCATGGAAGGAGACATCGGAGACCCTATAAAGTATATATATTCTTGGTCAGCTCGATGAGACGAATCGATTTAGCCATGTCCGTCTGTCTGTCTGTCCGTCTGTCTGTTGCGATGGCTGTTACTCGAAAAGTTTTAAAGATATTGACCTGAAATTCGAAACTTAAGCTTTTTGTGCTCCTAGTTAGTTTGTATACCAGAACCAAGGTGCCACGCCCATTTTTAGGTATAGCCCCCATACAAACTTACCGTTTTTTTTCCGATTTTTTGTATAAAAATTGTAATTATTTATGAATGTATTCGCTCCCAATTGTGTAAAAACATTTCTTTTGTCATCCAGTGTCAAAACCAAAATGCCACGCCCTCTTTTAGGCATAGCCTCCATATAAACTTTCCGTTTTTTCCGATTTTTTGTAAAAAAATACTATTTATTTATGCATATATTCACTCCAATTTGGTTAAAAACACTTTAAATGTCATCCAATGTCAAATCAGATGTGCCACGCCCATTTTTTGGTATAGCCCCCATACAAACTTTCCGACCATTTTCGATTTTTTGTATGAAAATGGTTATTATTTATTCATGTATTTACTCCATATTGGGTAAAAACTCTTCCAATATCATGGTGCCACGCCCATTTTCAGGTGTTTCTTGCATTCAACCTTACCGGCCATTTCCAGATATATTCGAGAAATATGTTGTTATACATATCTGTATTTTTAGCTCAAAATTTGAACTTAATATTGTGTGTAAACTTGGGTGACCACTGATGATTACACATAAACTCTTTAAAGATTCGTGTGACGGGTATTTAAGCTTCGGTTCTACCGAAGTTAACGTTTTTTCTTGTTTTAGTCTAAATTTGGTATTTATAGGTAAATTCAATAAAATGTTAGATAAACAAGGAAAAACGTTAACCTCGGTGGAACCGTGTTATCATCAGTGGCTTCGATAGAACGTCGATATGGGATAGGAGAGAGTCAATAGTCTGATACAACTCAAGTTTAGACACAATATTGGTTTAAAATTTTAAGCTAAAAATGCAGATATTCAAAAAATCGAAAATAATCGGCAAGTTTGTCTGGGCCCTAAAAATGGGCGTGGGACCTTGGTTTTTACATTATATAACATAGAAAGTATTTTTACTCAATTTGAAGTAAATACAGACATAAATAATTCCTATTTCATGCATAAAAATGGGCGTGATACCTTGAATTTGAAATACAAACTGCCTAGGACCAAAAAAAGATTAAGTTTAAAATTTCATGTCAATATCTTAAAAACATTCTGAGTAAAACACATCGCAACAGACAGACGGACATGGCTAGATCTATTCGTCTCGTCGAGCTGATCAAGAATATATAGGGTCTACAATGCCTCCTTTAATGCATTACAAACTTTCGGAAAAATTGAATATACCCGTTTACACTATGTGTAACGGGTATAAAAATCACTACATAGTATAAAACAAAGTCAAATCCCTATGTATGCTTTAATCTTTAAAACTACGCAAAGGATTTTGATGCGGTTTGTTTTAATAAATAGAGTGATTGAAGAGGAAGGCTTAAATTTATAAAAAACATTCATTAAATAGTGGAGAAACACTGTTATTTTTTAGGTACTTAATGCGCCTGACTATATCGATGTCATTATATAGCTGGTACAGCTCGTGATTCATGCGAATACGGTAATCGTTGTCCACTCTGACAGGACCAAGGATTTTACGAAGAATTTTTTTCACAAACTTTTCCAACGCCGATTTGTTAGCCTCTGACATGACCCATTTTTCGGCGCCATACATCAGGACTGGGATAATCAGCGTTTTGCAGAGTTTGATTTTCGTTGTTCTGCGAACACTCCTCTTCGCATTCGCTTACCGAGACCAAAGTAGTATCGGTAAGCCAGAGTAGCTCTTCGTCTAATTTATAAGTTTTCTACAACCTCGAAGGTAAAATTCCCCATAGTCGCAAAATCCTTACATCGTGTTGTTGATTTGCGAGAGGACACCAACTACTTCGTCTTACTTTCGATCACCGCTAGTCCAATTTTTTTCTTCAATATCAGTAAAATCCCTGCTGGCTGTACGTGAATTTTTGCCGATTATGTCCATGTCATCGGCCTACGCGAGCAACATAGTTTTTTGTAAGACAATATTGTTGGTCACATCGACTTGTGGGCATTGTTTCAGTATGTACTCCAGTTGAAGAAGTCGCACGACAACGCATCGCCCTGCATGAAGCCTCTCTTATTGTCAAAGGGGTCGGAGAGATTTTTACCGACTCTGACAACGCTTTGAGTGTTTGTCAGCGTTATCATACAGAGGCGAACGATTTTTGTAGGGATACGAAGTTTAGTCAGTGCTTTGAAGAACTTTGATTTCATTGGCGTGTCGAAAGGGGCTTTGAAGCCGACAAATAGGTTGTGTGTGATGATTTGTTTTTCTTTGGTCTTCTCCAGGTTTTGGCATAGTGTGGATATCGGGTCAATGCTCATTGGGCCCAATGGCCGTTTTTTTGGCATAAAGTCTAGCAGATTTGTAGTAAATAGTCTATATATAATAAATCGATATAAAATATCGATTTTTTTAAAGCCCTAAAATTTTTATCGACTTTCAAACTCAGCTGTTCAGTGAGCGGTCTGTTTTGATGAAATTGACGGAAAATTTTTGTTTACTTTGTGCGCGTCTAACTTTTTAACACTTGGACTAAAAGTAAATATTTAAAATGGAAATTGAAGGCCAGGGTATTTAGAATAGGTAAACCAAACTTGCTTTCTTGTTAATCATTGTTTTAATGTTATTTATGTGTGTTAATTGTATGTCCAATAACAGAAATAACTTAACCAAAATGTTCGTCTTTTGTAGACCATAACTAATTTGGCGCAGGGTTGCGCAACATGTACTGTATGTTAAACTAAAGTTAAATATGTGTATTAACGTTTGCTAATATACATTTTCCGGCTTTATCCGGCCTTGGCGGTACTTTTAACTTGTTGGTAAGCTTAAGTTCTCGTATTTAACCGATCTATTGACACTTCAGATCCATTTCGTTCAAGTTTGTCACCTAACGCAAAGGTCAGCTTTATTGAAGAAATCAGTGTTGCCAAAAGACGTGATTTTGCTGTTCTAAACACCTGAGATTGTACCTAATGATAGAACTAATATTATTATAGAAACCAGTGACTCCGATTCTAAAACTGAAAGTGATGCCGCTTCGTTGGAGTTAGAATTAGAAGAGTCCGAAAATGTACAAGTTATTTTTCTTTTATATTTTAATATATTTTTTATAATTGTTATAAAACCTGTCCTTAATTTCATATTTAACTAATTAAATTTTTTTTCATTCATAAAATTTTTATTTAATATCTAAAGAGATTGTACATTAACTTGCCACACTTTTGAATTCTGTTATAGAACTCCAAAAGAAATGTTAATATACATTTAAATTTAATGTTTTGTAATCTCACTTGGAGAGAACAAACATGTTTGAGTAGTTGTAAGGTACTAATTTTATTTATGAAAATTACATGCTTATATACAATTTCTATTTCTATTATAAAGTGGACTGTATGTGTAGAATTATATTATGTGTATGTTTACAATGAATATGAATATATGTTAAAAATAGCTTATCAATTTTAGGCGTAGAGTTTTATCGTTTGTGCAGGAGTCAAGAGTCATCGCGTTGCTACTTAAATGCTGAGCATCACTTCGCACGATCGTAAAATGTTATGACTTCTGGTTGTGTTTAAAAATATTGTCGCTGCGGGATATCTTGTCTATTCTTATCGCTTTAATAAGTAAAAACAGATAAACCGAATCCGATGTTCATACTTAATTGAATATGATAATCCACAAGCAGCACATGTTCATATTTGAACATTCTCCCGGGGCCCATAAGTGATATCTCTTTACCACTATTACGAGTAGCAGCGATAAATGTCCATTGATAGTGTAAATCGTTAATATGTACTTTTTCGTTGTTCCGTTTATCAATTTATCGATCAAGTTATTTAAGCATAGATGTGTTATTAATTATTATAGATCCGTTCTATATTTACATCTCTTACAAAATGAATACGATACTGGGTGCCGAATTTTGATTGAGCCGTCTGATACGCTTTTAACATTTTCTTTTTGACAATTGTTTTGCTGTATCTTTCTTTCAACATTGCTTGATAAGTTTGAGTTTCTTTTATTGAGAAGACGCTTCTGTTTTTGCCTTGGTCTCAAGATATTGCTCAACACTTCAATATCACGATGTCGACGATCGTTTGAATTATTATGTAGGCAACAACGACATTGTGATGTTCCTCCCCGGCGACATGGTCTATGTCCACCCAATTTAGGATCCCAATCACCTTGCCCAAATTTTGTGTTATGACGTTGTTGTTGACCTGTTTCACTTCTACTCGTGGCGGAGTGTTGAATAAATCGACGTTTTTCGCTTCCACTGCATCCTTTGTAACCCCGGAGACTACTCTTGCGTGAATGATTTGGATCACCGGAATCACTACCAAAATGTTGATGTTCAGCCGTTATATTTAGTTTTTCTGAATCTGATGTATTCTTCAGCCTTCTAAATCGGTCTGTTAATTTTGGTTTGTTACGACGTTTTTGAACAACACCAGATAATATCCAACCAAATTTAGTTTCTTGGCCAACTAGTCCTTTCATCTTTATTACGCCACTTTCCAAAATCCTGCCAAATAGATCTCCGCCAATCACCATGTCAATTCTGTCAGATTTATTGAACATAGGATTTGCCAAAGTGTATTTGTTCCATTTTTGTACATCATATTCAAATGACTGACCAGGATGTACACTTGATAGTGTAGGTAAAACTATAGCTTCGACCATTTCACGGTGGTTGCTGACGAATCTCGGCTTAATTTGTATATTTACTTTAAAATTCGATTCAGCTACTACAGCTTCTCCAAGTCCAAAAATTTTTGTCTCTGTTTTTAGTTTTGGAACTGCTAACATTTCAGCTGCATCTGCTGATATGGCTGTAATTTGAGAGCCTTGATCTAGTAGCGCCCTTATCAATTTGTATTCTCCGTTGGCTGCTTTTACATTGATCTGTGCAGTAGCCAGAATTACCGCAGCAGATGAATCACATAACGTCATTGAACTTTTCCGAATTTCATTAGTTGATTGTTCTGCGTGTAAACTGTTATGATGACTTTGCGAACAAGAATTGCATTTAATTTTTGGTGTTGGACATTTTTCACCATATTTGTGATTTATACACTTATAGCATAAACTTTGTTTTTTTTGCAAATATTCGTCTTTCTTCAACAGAAATTGCCTTGAATTTTCGGCATTCGCTAGTCATGTGGTTCTGTAACTTACAAAAGAAGCACATTTTCTTTGTAGGTTGACTTATGACTCTTGAGATGTGAAAAACCTTGTAAGGCCGTTTTCTGTCTGTTGATGAATCACTGTCATTTACTGCCTTTAAAATCTCATAATATCGTTCCAGAAATTCTATTATGTCTTTTAAGGTTTGCACTTCTTTCGGCTTCGTATTAGCTTGCTCATATAATCTTAACCCTTTTTTGTCTAGTTTTCGACAAATTATTCTTGCAATAAAGGGTTCGTCATCTTTAATTTCAATGCCTAGAGCACGAATTGCATTTAGACATTCATTAGCTGTATCCAACAGCTGTCTGACACTTTCTGTATTGTCGCTGTTTATTTGGGGTTGATCTAGAACTCTATCCCATTGAGTCGAAAATAATATTCTTTTATTTTCGTATCTCTGTTGCAATAGTGCCCAAGCCACATTATAATTACTGCTTGATATCTGTAAATGCTGAATCAAGCGTGCAGCTTCTCCTTTCACGCATTGTTGAAGACGCAACATTTTTTCTGAATTTGATATGTACACATTATTATGCACCATATCTTTAAATAAATTGAAGAATGTCGCCCATTCTTTCAAGTCGCCAGAAAATGTTGGGATTTTAAGTTTTTCTAACTCTAAACAATCCCAGTGGCTACTTGTGCTGATTTTTCAATTCCTTCGCTTCTTTCATTACTGTTTTTAAATGTAGGATGCGAAGATCATTGAAAAGTATATCAGCTTCATCGTTTTGTAACTCACATATTTCTCCCTGATATTGATACTTTATATCATCGACCATTTCCTTTATCATAGCTTTATCGGATTCCGATGCGGTTTTAAAGTCTTCTTCTTTCAAACACTCGATGAGGCTCAATACTTCTCGTTTAAATTTTTGTAGTTTGAAGTAAGACTTATCCTGATAGTTATTGTCCTCCGATACTCCCTTGAATGCTTCACTCTGATCCGGAGTTTTGGAGGACTCGCTGGCATTTGCTTCCCGAACCGATACGTTCTGTTCCAGCACCAAATAGTCTTCCTTTAGCGCTTTGTTGATGGTTGCCATGATTTCTTCGTGTTTTTCAACTGTATTTTCATACATGTTGTTAACGAAGTAATCTTCTTCAGCAATTCCATCTGCTAACAATTTCATGTGGTTAGCATCCATTTCTTTGCGATATTTCTCTAGATATTTCACTAGCTCAGCGCAACTGCTTCTACGGATGCTCTTTGCATTAATTTTATTGTATAATTGCAAAATTTTTTCTGCAATTTCTTTTTGAGAGTCAATTATTTTCACTCTGTTAATACCCATTTTTTCTTAATTTCACTCAATTCGTACAAATAAACTTGTTGGAGGAAAATTTAAAGTCGCCTAGTTGACTTAGCTGTGCCTCTACTCACAGTAAGGTAATGTTTATTTGTATCGAATAGTGAATTAGCTTTTTTGGGATTTTTTTTTTTTGTGTTTTGTTGATCGCGTTCAACAATTTCACGTCGAGATTGAAGCTTCAAAATTCGCCTTTTTGGCTATTTTCTTGCTTTTATTTACTCTCGATTTTCCTTGAAGTTATAGCCCCAAGATCGCCTAGTCTGCTGTTTAAGCCTCAGACACGCCTTTATTTGATTCACTTTATTCGTTAAGACTTCGAAGATCAAAATGTTTTGTCGCCTAGTCTTTTACGGATCGATGGACCAATATGTTCGAAGGACCAAAATGTACATTAACGTGCACACTTTTGAATTCTGTTATAGAACTCCAAAAGAAATGTTAATATACATTTAAATTTAATGTTTTGTAATCTCACTTGGAGAGAACAAACATGTTTGAGTAGTTGTAAGGTACTAATTTTATTTATGAAAATTACATGCTTATATACAATTTCTATTTCTATTATAAAGTGGACTGTATGTGTAGAATTATATTATGTGTATGTTTACAATGAATATGAATATATGTTAAAAATAGCTTATCAATTTTAGGCGTAGAGTTTTATCGTTTGTGCAGGAGTCAAGAGTCATCGCGTTGCTACTTAAATGCTGAGCATCACTTCGCACGATCGTAAAATGTTATGACTTCTGGTTGTGTTTAAAAATATTGTCGCTGCGGGATATCTTGTCTATTCTTATCACGTATTAAATAAGTAAAAACAGATAAACCGAATCCGATGTTCATACTTGAACATTTTGAATATGATAATCCACAAGCAGCACATGTTCATATTTGAACAGAGATATTGAATTAGAAGTAAAAGAATCCGAATTTTTATAAGTTGGTTTTTTTTTATATTTTATATATATATTTGTTAAATCTTAAGAAAACTGAATTTAATTTAATATTTAACTAACGAATAACATTACATATACAGAGAAATTGAAATTTATCGATTTTTATAATTACCATACGTATACGCAATGTGTTCTTGTATGCGCGATAAGGGTAGGCGTGGCCAAAATTTTCAAATTTTTATTCTTAGTTCTAAGCTATTTGTATTAGTGATATATACAAATTTTCAGCTCGTTAACATCACTTTTAGACTTTATGGCAAAAAACGGCCATTGAGCCCAATGTGAGATGGAATGAAAAGTGTTATCATAAAAAAATTTCGTCTATGAAACGCAAAAAAAAAAATTGTAACACCTTTATCTATCTTTCATGGTTTTTTTAGAGTTCTAGGGTAAAAACTAATAATAAAATACTAATAAACGAAGTCATGCCACCCAAGAGGTCGAATTTGGGTCGCACTCGCCGCGCAGAATCACGAAGACGGTAGGTTTTGAATATAACTGAGGTAGAGCGGGATTCGATTCGAAAGACTGAGCGGCTGAGAATAACGCGGAATCAGCAGAAAGAAACTACATATAAGTCAATAGACACCGTTGTGGAACTAGATGAAGCCGTCAGTTACCCAATAGAATTTTTAAATACACTTGATCTGCCGGGGATGCCACCACACATACTGAAATTGAAGAAAGGTGTGCCAATTATCCTGTTGCGGAACATCAATCAACCGAAACTCTGCAAAGGCACGCGACTCACAGTCAAGAAATTGATGAACAATGTAGTGGAAGCAACAATATTGACGTGACCATTCAAAGGTGAAGATGTCCTCATTCCTCGAATTCCCATAATTCCAACAATTCAGAGATTGCAGGGCCAATCTTTGGAACTATGTGGCTTAGATTTAGGTGCGAATTGCTTCTCACACGGACAATTATATGTTGCGTGTTCCCGTGTAGGTAAACCAGATAGCCTCTACATTTATGCCGAGAACGAAAAAACAAAGAACATTGTATACCCACAAGTGTTACAAAATTAAATGCTTTGTTTATTAATTTTTTATGCATGCAACCACAATTTGCTACAGTGAAGCATGGAAGGGTACAGCTAATTTATGTATGTATGTATTGCCTTTACAGCTTATGGTCAGCCTGGGCATCTCGAAGGGTTTTAACCCAGATGTTATAATTCAGTGCCACTCGATACCAATACTGGATCCCGATCTTCCGGACGTCCTCCAGAACCTGATCCATCGAACGCAGCGGCGGTCTTCCCCGCTGTCGTGCCCCTCTGATTTCGTCCACGTTTTTATCGTATACCGTTCTCGCTGGAGCTTCTTCATCCATTCGAAGCACGTGTCCAGCCCAGTGCAATCGTTTATACCTGATGCGCCTGACTATATCGATGTCATTATATAGCTGGTACTGCTCGTGATTCATGCGAATACGGTAATCGTTGTCCACTCTGACAGGACCAAGGATTTTACGAAGAATTTTTCTCTCAAATGTACCCAACGCCGATTTGTCATTTCTGGATAAAACTCTACTCCTCATTTGCCTATCGAGACCAAAGTAGCATCGGTTAGCCAGAGTAATTCTTCGTCTAATTTCTAGGCTGGTGTTATTGCTCTTGTTTTTTTGAGATACCAAGTACTTCGTTTTACTTTCGTTCACCGTCAGTCCCATCTTGCGGGAGTTCTCTTCAATATCGTTGAAAGCCCAGCTCACCGTACGTGAATTTTTTGCCGATCATGTCGATATCATCGGCATACGCGAGCAGCATAGTTTCTTTTAAGAAAATGTTGCGGGGCTCCTTTCTTAAGGATTGGACAGAGCACACTTACGTTCCAATCGCTGGTCATGCATTCACCTGTCCATATTTTACATAAGAGTTGATGCATACATCGAATCAACTCTTCGCCGCCGCGGCAGCTCTATTTAAATCAAAATTACAATAATTTTAAAATTATAGTTATTATAAAATTATTATTAACTGCGTCACAATTGCATTTTTCTAAACGATATTTAAATTTACTGTGTCCAGAATCAATTCGCATATTTATTAAATCTAATAAAACTTATCTGTCCTGTTATTTTCCCCTGAGTGGCATGTCGTGCGTTCCAAAAAGTTTCTCTTTGCAATTTTTCAATTGCACATCAACGGGCACAATAAAGGATTCGCTGCGGCTGTAGTCAGTCTTTGTGTATGTCTATAAATGTATAAATTAAAAAAATATATGAATAAAAACGAAAAACAAAAATTTTTGTTTTATTTCTTACTTGCCGAAATTCCCGGACTTGTTGGAATGTCGCAAAAATTTATTTTCAAATATTTTTGTGACACCAATAAGCTCCACCACCCACTTTTCTTTTTGTATATTTTGTTTCAATGAATCATACTTTTCCCATTCCTATTATCATGCGCTCGTGTCTTGCCCTTGCATTACCTCTTTGACTTCACGCCTTAAAAGATGCACTCTTTTTATAACCGCTTTATTTTCAAAAAACGCAATATATAAAAAAATCGTGAAACGCATTTGGCATTGATTCCACCAATTTTTTTGGTTGTTTTTGCCATTTCCTTCAGTAATTCATATTTTAGATAATCCTGGTTAGATATCATGGGTTTACAGATGGTATTGTCTAGAAATGCATATAAATTTTGAATGATAACATCATCAGGTGATAGTACCGGAGGTTGCATTGGAGGTAGCTACCGATCCACACGAACCAGGACATCAAAATCCCTGGCTTGCATTTGGGATCAATATGTTGGTTAAATCAGAATTGGTCCCTCATTCCACGACTATCGGCACTTAGGACCATGTTATGCATCAGAATATCATAGTAATCCCTTCTATTTGTTGAATCTTCATCAAATCATGGTTTCCCACATCGATAGCTTGCCACTAAGGCCCTACAAGAATGATATAATCGCCGTGCTTAAATGCGGTTTTTAACTTAAAGACTAATGTTTGCTAAATACCATGTTTCCAAGCCTAAATACTTCTAAAACACGGTAATTCTTATTAATGAGTTCAAACTCAATTTTTTTTGCTTCTATGGAATGGTGGCAGTCACAAATAGTGTTGCCAATTTAGCTGATTTTCAGCTAGTTTTAGCCTATTTCAATGGGCAAAAGATGATTTTTTTTCCGATTTAGCTGATAGCAGATTTTTTAGCTTTATTTTTTTATGTTTAGCTTATTTTTGGCAGACTTTTTGGTTTTTTAGATTTTTTATTTCTATTCGTCTTAATAGACCGTTCATTTAATCGTATGATTTTTATTCGATAATACAAAAGGAACCGCTGAAAATTCCCAAAGTTGCCGATACTAGGTGGCTTTCGATTGAATCGGCAGTCACAAGAATTTTGGACCAATGGTTAGAGCTAAAACTTCATTTTGGTATTGCTGCTGAGCAAGAAAAATGCCACAAAGCGAAAATATTATATGACATGTATTGTCATGAAGAGAACTATGTTTATTTACTATTTTTAAAACCAATACTTGCTGATATGCAACGCATCAACAAGAGCTTTCAAAGCAATAATACAAATGGCACAAAGTTGCTTAGGGACTTAGTATTGGTCATTAATTCACTAAAGGCCAATGTAATCGACCTAAACACTGAAGTTGACATACTTAAAGACTATTTTAGAGATGTTGTTAAAAGGGATTTATATTTAGGATATAATTTTGAGACAAAAATTAAAGACTTAAAAATTAATAAGCAAACTGAATTAAACATCAGAAATATGTGTGTAGATTTTTCATCGAGTTGATAATGCAACTTAAGCAAAGGTAGTTATTTTTAATAATGTTTTTAAATAATTATTTAAAAGGATTTTGTGTTTATTAATTAGGCTGCCCGACAACGTTGAAATTATGCAAAAAATCGATTTATTTTCCGTCGACAATGTACTTTGTGCCAAAAAAGAAAGCAGTGTGGATGTTTTAAAATATTTTAAAGTTGAACATACTGACGATATAATAAGACAGTATGACAATATCACATTCGTCAAATGGCAAAACACTGACGACACTGTCAAGTTTTGGGCAGAAGTGGATATGTACCAAGATGCTTCTGGATGGAATTCATTTAACGCTATAACCAACTTTGCAATTTTTTACTGTCTTTGCCTTGGTCAAACGCCGAAGTTAAACGAGTGTTCAGTCAAATGAACATTGTAAAATGCAAACATCGGAATAGATTGAACTCAGACACAGTAAATTCAATTTTGTGTATAAGGTTGTACTCACTTTAATTAAATAATCAAAATTTTTATTCCGGACTCCATCGCAATGACAAAGGTTGCTATTATTACGAAGTACCTCAAAAATATTTAAGAATGATCGGAACAAACCAGACTTATAATAATGTGGATGATGAAATTGATTTAGATTATAATGTAGCACTTCTATAGAATAGTTAAATAAAGTAAAACATACTTTAATAAAATTTAGCTTAAATTTAGCTTAATTTGTTAACAAATTTAGCTTATTTTGGCTGATTTTTTTCATGATTTAGCTGATTTTTTCGGATCAGAGTTGGCAACAGTGGTCACAAATACCAATTAATAAAAAAATTAGCAACACATTTAAGCTCGGTGACAATAATATTATTGTAGGAAATGAACGACCAGCTACCGATGAAAAAAGTTGAAAAAGAGCTATGTAAAAAGTAAATTTTGCGCACAACAAAATCGCTTTGGGTGCATTCAAAGACTAATTGAATTGGTTTTTATGTACCGTTGTATGTATTGGTACTTATGCACACCAATCTGCGAGTGATTCTTTAATCGTAGTAGTACAAAAAAGTTTTTGGTCATATACAATTTATAGAGAAATAATGTCACATATATAGATGAGAATATCAATTTAATTTGTTTTCAGGGTGTTTGCGAAAATGTGAAAAAACTTCGTACTCTTCGCTACAACTGTCACAAGCATATTGCATTTATTCTAGAAGAAATTGGTGATAGTGAGAGGGCTAAACAGAATTTTCTTCTGGTAAGTAAACTAATTTTAGTTATATATATCAAATTAAAAATACATTTTTTTAAACTAGGCAATAGACATAGATAATAGAGATGTCAACTCGCTTTTTTGGTTTGGTAAATTAAATTTTACTATAACAAACTATGAATTAGCTGAATATGTGTTCGAAATTTGTTTAATACATAACAAATATCACTGGAGTGCGAAAAAAAATTGCTTAATATACATATCAAAAGCAATAATATAATGGCTTCATATACGCTGGCGGTTCAGCTTTTACGGAACAAATGTTATTCCGATCTTGTATTTATCATTTTGTTTCAAATATGTACTAAATATAAACATTTAGTACCATTCTTTGAAATGGTATGTGGCGCTCCACCTCAAAATATGGTTCAACGTATCTTCGATTGCGCAAATGACTTAAATTTTATGAAAATTGGTCAAATCACAGAAAAAAGAACAGATCTACCAAGAAAATTGCCAATTTTAAACATGGATCAATTAAGTTTTTTGTCGATTGGAACGTATATCTTTGAATTAAGCCATCAACTCTGTTCAAATAATTTTAATAGGCTCTTCACAATGTCAATTGCAAACATTTACATGGCTTCCGAGACATATTCACCTGCTTCAAAATATCAAAAAATAAATGAAGAACATGTTGCAGATAACGAAAATAGCCAACAACTAACGGTTCCTAATAAAAATGAACAAAAAAATACTGAACCGGAAGTGCTGAATGAAATCAATACTGATAAAACTGTTGCAATATCAGTTTTAAAATCTGATGACGATAGTATAAAATCGAAAGCACGACGCAGATGTAGTGACTTACTTCATCTTGAACAATGGGGATGGCACAAAACTAGAAAACAATCTCGTAAAAAAATTCAACAAGATCGAGAAGATGTTGAAAACAGTCTTTCGGCCTTTTTTAAAAGGGCATTCTCAAAATATACAAAGTAAGTAAATACTATAACATTTATATTGATAAACTTCACAAAGTTATTATACCCGTCACTCATAGTGTATAAAGTTTACCTGAACGTTTGTAACGGATTAAAGAAGACCAGATCAGCGAGATGTGAATGTCTTTTAAGATATCGAGCCCGCAATGCTTTGGCAGACGTCCTTGCTGTCGTACTCCTCCGATTAGGTCTATGTTGCACTCTTTTAGCCGGAGACTCTGTATCCATCCGTAGCAGGTGGTCAACCCAGTACAATCGTTTGTATTGAATGTTTCTGACTATTTTGGTGTCCCTATATAGCTCATACTGCTCATCATTTGTGCGAGTACGGAGGTCTTTACTCACTCTGACTGGTCCAAGGATTTTTCGGAGAATTTCTCTCAAACACGCCTAACGCTGATTTATCCGCATCTGACATGACCAATTCTTCTAAGCTACATACCATTACCGGCATTATCAGCGTCTGGTAAAGTTTAATTTTTGTTTTTCTCATTTGTCCTTCTTAAGTGTTCTACAACTTCGAAGACTTTTTGCTTAGTACTCTTTTTCATTCTCCGAAAAAGCCCCGCTATCTTCACGATGATTTTTATCCAATTATATCGATGTCATCAGTATACGCGAGCAGCATATTTTCTTTACGGAAAATCGTGCCCGACCGGATAACACTTGGGCTTTGACGTAGTATATTTATGATTAAAAAAGTCGCAAAACAACGCTTCGGACAGCTAAACGATTCCCTTAGTATCAAAGGGATCGGAGACTACCCTCTCTGATAACGCACAGTGGCCGATTCTCCGAAAAACGTGACCAATAGTAAATAATTATGTATAATTATGAAATAAAAACACAATATGGCAGGTCAAAGTTGCTGTTGTTGGATATATACTCGCAACGTTTTGTAACCTCGAATTTTAGACCTTTGTTAAAATACTTATAATTTCAAAAAATAACAGTTTTTAAATATTTCTTTTTGGTAATTGTAATGAAAGGTATATGAAAAGTTGTTCTTATGGTTATTTTCGCCAATGAAGTGTGCGTTATTTAAAAATTGATGTCAAACGCATCCGTTCATGACTATTTTTCTCGGATTCAATTTCCTTTTTTATCCTCGGATCCTCTCATTTCTAGTCTACGTCCAAACCTTTCAAAGAGAAATAGTAAGTTATCGTCAGTGGCTATTTAATTATTGTCTAACAATGTCAATGCGAATGCGAGTAAGCATCAGAAAATCCTAATATTGGTTCGGCATCATCAGACGACTGCGGGCGAGTCTTACAGCGAATTGTAAAGACTCAGCAATATGTGATGTCTTTTTAATATGATAAGAAATAAAATAAAATTTAAAAAATTTTAAAAATTTTGTTATAAAATAAAAAATAAAAAAAATTGTTGTTTTTCTGAACTAGATTGTACCCCATCTTGCCCCGAACTTTCTAAAACAAGATTTATTTGGAATCCTTTAATTTTTAGAGAATTTCGAAAAAGATGAAGACCATTTTGGATCCCTTATTTAGTATTTCAAAAAGTAATGTGAAATATGAAATCCACGACCCCAAAAAAATAACTACCCAAGGTTTAGTCAAAAATCTTCCATTTTTTTAGAAGTTTTCGAAAAACATAAATGCCATTTTGGATCCGCCATTTTGATTTTTTTAAAAGTAATAGGAAATATGAAATCAGCGACCCCCAAAACATAAGTACCCAAAGTTTAATCAGAATCGTTTAATTTTTAGACTTTTGGTAATTTTTTTCGGAAAATCGGCCACTGTGCAGTTTCAAGCTCAGAGTTGTTTTACCAAAGTGTTGAATAGTGTCAAAAGCCAAAATATACTGCTACAAAACTTACATCACTAGAAAGAGCATGAAGGAGACGTCGTAGACCCTATAAAGTATATCAGCCTTTGATTTTGAAAGTGGTATAAGTCATTTATATATATATTTTTTTAATCTCTTCAAATTATGTTATTTTATTGGGATTTGATATGAAATTTCTGATAAAATAGATTTTCAAAATTTTTGACTTATACCACTTTCAAAATCAAGGGTTCCTATACTCGTATATTCTTAATCAGCTCGATGAGATGAGCTATCCATGTCCGTCTCTCTGTCTATTTCAACGCGGTTTACTCAAAAACTACTGGAGATTATAAGCTGAAATTTACAACTTATCCTTTCTCGGGAACGACCAGGTCAAGTTCGAAAATAAAAGTCCCACGCCCACTTTTAGGTATATATATAAGTGGCACTACAGCCGATTGTCGGCCTTGGCATCACATAAGATTTGGCACCAGCGGTTGTAATCCAGTGCCTGAAGATACCAGTTAGGGATACCGATCCTGCGGATGTCATCTAGGACCTGGTCCTCCCAACGCAGCGGCGGACGTCCTCTCTGCCGCGCCCCTCCGATTAGATTCACGTTTTGCTTCCAAACTTTTCTTGCTGGAGCTTCTGTGTCCATCCGGCACAGGTGACCAGCCCAGGTCAGCCTTTTGTATTGGATGTTCCTGACTATGTCGATGCTCTACAGCTCATCGTTCGTGCGCATACGGATGTCATTTTCCACTCTAACTGGATCAAAGATTCTCCGAAGTATCTTCCTCTCAAATACGCCCAACGCCGATTTATCCGATTCAGTCATGACCCATGCTTCAGAGCCATACTTTAGGACCGGCATTATCAGCGTCTTGTAGAGTTTAAACTTTGTTTTTCTGGACAGCACTCTACTTCGCATCTGCCTACCGAGACCAAAATAGCTACGGTTCGCAAGAGTGATTCTTCGTTTAATCTCCTGACTGATGATGATGTTGTTGTTTACATCTGAGCCCAAATAGATGAAGTTTTCTACAACCTCAAAGCTGAAGTTCCCTGAACTCAAAGACCGTCTGCGACGTGCAGATTGTCTGCGAGTGGATTCCAAGTACTTCGTCTTGTTCTCGTTGACCGTCGGTCCCATAGGACGACATTGTTTTTCGATGTCTGAGAACGCGCCGGTGATCGCTCGAGCATTTTTCCCGATAATATCTATGTCGTCGGCATATGCGAGCAGCATAGTCTCTTTATAGAAAATATTGCCCGTCCGGGCGACGTTTAGGCACCGCATCAGGATGTACTCCAATAGGAGGTTGAAAAAGTCGCATGACAACGCATCACCATGTCTGAAGCCTCTCTTGGTGTCAAAGGAGTCGGAGAGATCTTTACCGACCCTGACAACGCTTTGGGTGTTTTCCAGCGTCATCATACAGAGGTGAACAATTTTTGACGGAATTTCAAGATCAGTCAATGCCTTGAAAAACTTTGGTCTGATTGGCGTGTCGAAAGCGGCTTTGAAATCGACGAATAGGGGGTGTGTGTCGATTTGCTTCTCTTTGGTTTTTTCCAGGATCTGTCGCAGCGTAAATATGGAGTCGCTGGTTGACTTCTTTGGTCTAAAACCGCACTGGTACTGTCCAACTATACGTCCTACGTACGGTTTCAGTCTATTGCATATTACGCCAGATAGTATTTTGTATGCGATAGAGAGGAGACTTATTCCGCGATAGTTTGCGCAGACTGCAGGGTCTCCTTTCTTAAAAACTGGACACAGGACACTTAGGTTCCAGTCATCAGGCATACGCTCACCAGACCATATTTTGCACAAGAGTTGATGCATACATCCAATCAACTCGTCGCCGCCGGTCTTAAATAACTCTGCGGGAAGTCCGTCTGCGCCTTCCGCTTTGTTATTTTTAAGTCTTTGTATGACTTCTACGACCTCGTCATAGCCTGGTGGCTCCACAGGAATCCCATCATCGGCCGGAGGACCCAGATTTTCATCATCTCCACCAGCGGTATTGTTCCCGTCATCGTCACCAAGTAGGGTAGAGAAGTGGGACGGTCCTCCATACTCTAAGTGATTCCTGGACATCTGTTACAATGTTTCCTTGTTCATCCTTGCAAAACGAAGCTCCTTGCTTATGACCATCGGTCATACGTTTGATTTTTGCTAAAAACCACGGGCCTCGTTTCTGCTACCCATCATCTCAATCTCCTCCACTTCACGCCTTTCCAGTTCTTGTTTCTTCCGTCTGATCAGGCGTTTTTCCTCTCTCCGTTTCTCCCTATATCGCTCAACAACAGCTCGTGTTGCTCCCGCCTGCAGAGTTCTTTGTCGTGCCATATTCTTCTCTGCAGTAGCGAGGCGACATTTATCATCATACCGTGTCTGCCTTCGAGGATTAGTAAAGCCAATAACCTCTTTGGCTGCCGTGGCTAATGAGCTTGAGATACGCTTCCACTGATCGTTTGTACAGTCGGAGGCCGGAGGATTCTCTCGGAGTAAATGTGAGACCCTTGTTGAGAAGGCAGCGGCGGTCTGCTGTGACTTTAACCTACCAAAATCTAGCTCTCGTTGTGTGGTAGCTCGCTTGGCGTGCGCTGTGCTGAGTCTAGTACGTACCTTGGCTAGGACAAGGTTGTGGTCTGAGTCGATGTTAAGACCTCTGTACGCTCGTACATTAAGCACGCTAGAAGAGTGCCTGGCATCTATCACCACGTTATCTATTTGGGTGCGGATACTTAGGTCGCCACTGTGCCATGTTGCCTTGCAGCCACATCCGAATATGTGTTGCCTCTTATGACCACTGTAGTAGATGTCACAGGTTGCTAAGTTTATGCAACCATAGCCAGTCCATCGCATTTTCTGGATAGCAGTGATGTCTGCTCTGAAGTTGTTAAGAGTGGTAGTAAGTTCTTCTATTGCACCATCCCTGTTAAGGATTCGGACGTTCCAGGTACTCATACGAATGTCGTGATCCTCGTATCGTTTTCGGGGGTCGACTTTTTTATATGCTCTAACTTTTGTTGGGGCCTCCAGAATCCTTGCCCCTGCCGCGGAAATATCCACGGGTGGATTAACACATCTGTGGCTGCCACCTGGAGTATTTTCGTTTATACTAGCCATCATTGCATTTGGTACACTTTGTTCTGTGTGTGTCTCACGGGTTCTTTGATTTTACGTCGTTGTAAACCACTCCACCGACCAACCTCACATCGAGGATTCGCTCTTTACACGACTCTTACATAAAGCTGAGCCTGCTGTGGTAGTGTTCTTGACCGCCCGCTCACCACACGGGCAAAAGAACAGATCAATAAACATTAAAAAAAAAAAAAAAAAAAACGTTAACCTCTGTGGAACCGAAGCTTAAATGCCCGTCACACGAATCTTTGAATAGTTTATATATAATCATTAGTGGCGTATATACATTTATAAATATATATTTGAAAATATTTACTTTTATTTACTTGGATGTCATTAGAAGTGTTTTTACCCAAATTTGAGTGAATAGTCTCATAAAACATACATATTTTTATCTATAAATTCGAAAATTGGAGCTAAGTTTGTATGGGGGCTATGCCTAAAAATGGGCGTACCACCTTTTTTTTTGATATTGGATGTCATTAGAAGTGTTTTTACCCAACATTGAGTGACTATATTCATAAATAATACATATTTTTATACAAAAATTGGAAAATGGGCGGTAAGTTTGTATGGGGGCTATAGCTAAAAATGGGAGTGGCAGCTTCGATTTCACATTGGATAACATTACAAGTATTTTTACCCAACTTGGAATGACTACATTCATAAATAATAGCTATGATTTTAACACTTGAACTGCTTATGTTTGAGAAAAGCGTAAGTTCCGAGTTTCAGGTCCATATCTTTAAAACTAAGCTAATGAATCGCAGACAAACAGACGGACATGTCTAGATTGACTCGTCTCGATGTGCTGATCAAGAATATATATACTTTATAGAGTCTACGATTTCTCCTTTAATGCGTTACAAACTTTCTGACAATATGAAAATACCCTTTACACTATGTGTGGCGCGTATAAAAAAAAGGTTTTGAAAAGATCGTTGAACCCAAAAATGGCAATAAACTGTCATATGTAGATATTATTCGTAAAAATATGATAATTCATAAAAAAATGTTTTATCCACTCTAAGAGCAGAAAAAGTACTAAAATAGAAAATCACATTTATCGCTACGTATTCTTTAATATTGCCGATATCGTAAAATTTAGTACGTAGAAAAATTTCTCATGTCAAGGGCTATCCAACCTTATTTAAAATATTAAATATCACTAAAAGCAGGGATAGGGAATAAAAAAAGCTTTCATTTTATACAAAAATCAATTAAATAACAGAGGAGAGTATAGTATCTACGCAAGTCTACCTGTTTGAAGCATGTAACCTCATAGTTGGCCCCTTGGGATAATAGAGTTTTTTTGGAGTTCAAAAAAAATTTACTTGTGTTCAGATCTAAGCAACTTTGGCTAGAATCCAAACATGTGCAATTTTTCTCATGTTATAAAAATTTACACAACAAATTGTTAAATAACGTATACATTTATTTAATTAATATATTTCGTTGATTTTTGAGGTATTTTGATTTTTATTTTCATATCGTCGAATGCTCTCAAGAATTCATTTACGATGTCAACGTATTTGTTACTTGTGTGTGTAGTAAACGATGTTTACCTTAAAAGTTGTCGCAAAGAAAAGTGAAACTTTATTTAATTTTTAGTGAAAGATTTATCTCGAATGATTTTCATTTACTCATTTACTAATTGTAAGCAAATACTACTTTAAAGAAGAGGACTACTTTTGGGAGCTCTGATATTAATAAATAATGTTCATTACAAATTATATGCATTTTGAAGCTAATCAGCCAATCCTTAAAAAATTCATTTTTTTTTGCAAAGGAAGCATTTTCAAACAATTGTTTAAAGTTTAGGACACGTCACCCAACAATTTATGTGACTTGCTTTGCAAAAATAAAACTTATACGTATATTTAGTTCATAAATAAGAATCTTGTGTTTCATACTTGATTTAGAACTTTTAATTTAATTTTGTATCCAACTTCATTTGTGCATTCCGAATTAAACCATTTTCACAGCCGGCCGAGTGTAGAGCAAATAAGTTTTACGTTCGGCACCGATTTTAACATTGTTTCTTTCCTCATCATTGTACGATTTCTTCAGAGACCATAGTTTTATTTTTTTCATTCGATTTATTATTTTTTTTCTTTTTCAATAAATCACAAACAGCGTTGTTATGCTTAGTTTGGTCATCCAGCTGGTGGATTACATTTTCTTTTAAAACGATTTATTAGATTGAACCGCTTCTTCTCTCTATTTAGCTCGAGTTACCAATAGTACTCATTATACTCATACTCCATAAAAATTTGAAACGTTTGTGATATTTTATTAAAAAGGAAAAAAAAAAAACAATAACCGACTGACTTCTCTTTGGTTGAGTCGAGTATCTTGTAAGACAGCTCGATAATACAGTTCGAGATATTCATAGTCGGTCAAGCAGACCCAAAGGTAACTCCTCCCCTCCAGAACGAAGTAAGGATCTTGAGAATCTTCTTAAGATACGAACGAGGCTAGTATAGCCATCAATATACTTTATTTTACTTAAGTTATCCGTTCTATTGTATTGATATTCTACATGAAAAAAAAAACAAGGAAAAACGTTTACATCGGTGGAACCGAAGCTTACATACGTCTTACGCGTATTTTTAAATATTTAATGTGTTATCATCAGTGACTTAAATAAAACTTCGAGATGGGATGGAAAGAAGTTAATGGGCAAACTCAAGTTTAGACACAATATTGGTAACAAATTATAAGCTAAAAATTTGAAAAAATCGATACGAGTGTGTGGGGCCTATGCCTAAAAATGGGCGTGGCACCTTGGTTTTAATGTTTTTAGTGTTTTTACCTAATTTGGAGTGAATATATGCATAAATAATAAATATTTTCATACAAAACTTTCATTTTAGAACTTGACCTAGTCGTTACCGAGAAAAGCTTAGGTTTTAAATTTCAGCTAAATATCATTAGTAGTCTCCGACAGACAGACAGACAGACAGACGGACATGGCTATCAAACTGAATATATCCGTTTACACTGTATAAGGGTATAAACAGATGCTAAAACTAAACAATCAGAGTTTTGGTACAAATACTCGAAAATTTACACCATGACACCGATACTTTCATTTCGTTTCGTACTGAACTTTTGAAGGACCAAACCAAAACGATAGAACATTAAGAGAACTTTATGTGAATGATTGCTTCGATTTTGTTTACGTTCCCAAACACAAACGAATCGAATCAATAAAGTACTCTAAGCATAGAAGCAAAACAAAATATAAAGTTTGTGCTCGTGACACAAAACGAAACAAAACATATTCAGAACATAACAATAATAATGATTTGAACAAATGTTTGTTTTAGTGTTCTTTCGAAAAGTTCTGTACTGTACTGTTCTTTTTGTACTTAATAAAATATTTAGATATTTTTATTTGTTTTCTAAATTTTGATTTCAAAATTTGGTCACGCTGGTATTTAAAATCAGTATCTTTTGAGCCAAATTCAAAAAAAAAAAAAAAAAAACTGAAAACTGCCGCGTCCACAAAACAACGCATTACGCGAATTATTTTATATTAATTCTGAAAATTATATACTCTGTAACAATGGAAACTGCAACGGGAATATATTGAGCAAACATGCTGGAAATCTGGAGAGGCATTTAAAAACAGCGCATTGGGAACTTTTTGAAAATTACATAAAAAATAAAAACAAGGTTAGTGAATTAGGCGCTAAGAAGGACATTGTAAAAATTTCTAAGGAAATAAGCAAGGTAAATATAGAGAAAGTATTAGTAGTTGCGTATGGCGGAGGATCGCGCTTTTAAAATTTTAACAGAGCCAGTATTAGAAGCGGCTCAAAATCTTCTAAATGAACACAACATTACAGAGCGAATAGTGACATATTTCAATAAAATAAAAGACGATATTAGAAACGAAGTTAAGGGGAGACTGATTTCATTGAAAATTGACACGGCAAAAAAATAAAACTATAATAATTCAAACGCTAGCAATAAAAGAACTTAAGAAAACCACACGGCTGATTATTTAATTTCCATCATTCTTGATGTCATTGCTAAATATCAAAATGATAGCGACATGTAAGTTATCATAATGGACGTAATATTCGAGATTGAAAAACTACCGAGCAGTAACATTCAAGTTGCATTACTTGAAGCTTTAAATAAGCGAAAGACCAAATTATTCGACAGTTGCTTATTTAACGCAGCTGTTTTTTTGGATTCGAGAAATAAAGTTCTTAACTTTCCCCTATTTAAACAGAAAATACTACAAACTCTGATGAACCCGCAACAAGAAGTCAAGTATTTCAAGCACCAAAAACACTCAGTATATATCTATCTAGTCTTGATCCTGTGTCCAACACTGTAGATCATTCGACATCCTTAAACTTGCGTTTGGAAACTGATCTAATCATGTATGAAAAGCAAACAAGACAACCACTCAATAGCAATCTAATGGAATTTTGGACAAACCAAGCCAACTCACTAACTTGCCTAGCAGAAATTATATAAGCTACACCATGTACCCAAGACAGTGTAGAGCGGTTGTATTCAGCGTTAAAATATGTTTTATCATATGTACGAAATAAGCTTACATGTGCTCCAAATAGCTTAGTGCACATTTTGCTCGTGAGACCTAATAGTGTATTTGAATACAAACAAAATAATTAAAAGATCAGTTTGTACAAAAAATTTCTAGACAATTTGCAAAATTTTCGATAATTTGCGAATTTTTAAAAAATTTGCAACTTTGCGCAAATTTGCAAAATTTCCTTTATTTTCAAAATTTGGAAATTTAGCTGTATTTCCATAATTTTTAAAATTTTTCCAAAAATTTCAATTTTTTTGCTTGGTCACGGCATCATTCGACATATGCCATTGGACAAGACTGCGCACATCATCTGAGTTGTGTTTAATGACTAAATTAAGTAGATTAACTATCCTGTTCATGTAGAACTAGGCAACATATACACCGACTCAACTTTTAAAATAAACTTTTTGAGAATTATTATATTTTTAAAATTTTATGTAAGAAAAGTAAAGAACAGTACGAAACTTTTTAAAAGTGTGTGGTCGCCAAGTCCTTTAAGGTTCGAAGGACCAATATGTACAATAACGTGCACACTTTGAATTCTGTTATAGAACTCCAAAAGAAATGTTAATATATAATGGCAATATAGCATTATATACTAACATTTAAATTTAATGTTTCTAATCTCACTTGGAGAGAACAAACATGTTTGAGTAGTTGTAAGGTACTAACTTTATTTATGAAAATTACATGCTTATATACAATTTCTATTTCTATTATAAAGTGGACTGTATGTGTAAAATTATATTATGTGTATGTTTACAATGAATATGAATATATGTTAAAAATAGCTTATCCATTTAAGGCGTCGAGTTTTATCGTTTGTGCAGGAGTCAAGAGTCATCGCATTGCTACTTAAGTACTGAGCATCCCTTAGCAACTAGCTGCCCAACACGAATGTTAGCCTCTGCTTTCAACCATTTTGAACGTAACTGCAGCTCGTGAATATAATCACGACGCCAAAGATCCCACAAACGTTGTTTTAAGTACGTGATTTTCTGGTACTGGTTAAGATTTGATACTTTATTTTCGTCAATCCTTTGTTCTGGAAGCGCAAGTAGCGAAGCGCCAATTAACAAATGCGCCGGTGTTAGCGCCTCGCCATCGTTTGGGTCGTCTGACAGTCCAGTAAGAGGTCTTGAATTGAGAATAGCTTCAACCTCGATCACCACTGTCTGCAATTCTTCAAATGTCAAGTGAGAGTTCGCCATATTTTTAACTAATAGTGTCTTCATTGACTTAACCGAGGCCTCCCATAGCCCACCAAAGTGCGGAGAGCGGGGTGGAATGAAGCGAAATTCACAGCCCACTGCTGTGCATACTTCTACCATGCTTGTTATCGTCTGTTGTTCAAAAAAACGTTGTTTACATTCCTCAAGTTTAGCCTTAGCACCAACGAAATTTGTAGCGTTATCACAATATATGCGCTGGGGTATACCACGGCGACCTATAAAACGCTTTAAACATAAAATAAAATTATTAGTAGATAGGTCTGAAATTAACTCAGCGTGAACTGCTTTGCTTGTAAAGCAAACAAAAATAGCGACATAAGTTTTATACGGTGCTTTGCCACGTATGCGATATGTGGTGTAAAATGGACCACACAAGTCTACGCCTGATATCAAAAATGGCCGACTTGCGCGCAGACGATTAACAGGAAGTGAGCCCATAATCTGACGTTGCAGCCTTGGCTTGTAATGGAAGCAGTGGATGCAGCTCCGTACAATTTTTCTCACTAAATCTCGAGCGTTTACAATCCAAACTTGAAGACGAATTATTCCTATTAATGCCTTCGGTCCTGCGTGTAAATGTTTTCTATGTAGATATTGTACAAATAGTTCTGTAAATCTGTGCTTTCTTGGTAGAAGCGCTGGAAACTTTGCCTCGAAATTTATCGGTGCGAGAGAAAGTCGACCACCTACGCGTAGTATGTCAAACTTTCCAGATTTTGTGTGCGTTTCATGCAAAAATGGAGTTAGTTTTTGCATTTCAGTTTTAAGCGATTTGTTTTCTGTCAAACGGATGATATCTTCAGAATACGATTGATGCTGTATGATTGAAACGATACGAAGAAACGTTTCCTGCTGCTCGATTGCAGAAACAGGTTTTACATCAGTAATTGTCATGTTCCTTTTCGATTGAATTCCATTAAAAACTCGTAAGACGTATGATAATACGCGAATAATCTTTTGATAAGACGACATATTTCCAAGTATTTTCTCAATAAAATTTTCCATATCATTGCTGATACTACATTTTAGTACAACCACTTTACGCTGCTCAAGTGTTTTGTTATCAAAGGTTTCAATTGAAACTTGCTGTGGCCACTCAGATTCCTCTTTACATAGAAATTGGGGTCCACTAAACCAGATTGTTTTTGGTAGTTCATGTACCCTACAGCCACGTGAGACGATGTCGGCCGGGTTATCTTTGCTTGGTACGTGTCTCCAACTGATGCCAGACGACTTTTCCTGCACTTCAGCTACACGGTTCGCTACAAAACAATTAAGTTTGGCTGAGTACATTGTAATCCATTGCAAAACTACTTGAGAATCTGTCCAAAAATAAACGCTTTTCGTGAATTTCCTGAACATATATTCAATTTTACTCCAAGTTTTACATAACAGTACTGCAGCGCATAACTCTAAGCGTGGAAGTGAGACTGCTTTTATTGGTGCAACTTTCGATTTAGCTATAAGCAATAAAGTAACATACTTCCCATCGACAATAGTACGCAAATATAGGCAGCATCCATATGCGCGTAGCGATGCATCTGCAAACCCATGAATTTCGCAAAACAATTTAGGTGATGAATTTACATACCTTGGAATTTCTATTGTGTTTAGATGTAATAAGTCATCTTCGATTTGTTTCCATAATTTTTGTATGTGCAGAGGAAGGGGATCATCCCAACCTAAACGTAAAATCCATAATTCTTGAATGAGGATTTTGCATCGGATGATAACTGGGCTTAAAACTCCTAGTAAATCGTAAATACGAGCAACCACCGATACTATAGATCTTTTCGTTGCGTATTGAATGACTGGCAAATCATACCTGAAACAAAATGTGTCTTTTCGTGGTTTCCACGACATTCCAAGAGCTTTTGTTATTTCGTGTTCATCGACTTTTATGGCCACTTCTTCGTTTTCACTTCGCCAATGCTTATTATTGCTGTTCCACTTTGTCAGTTGCAAACCTGCTTTTCCCAAGAGTTCTTTCACTTCATTAGCCTTGCTGTACAACTCCTGAATATCATCAGCGCCAGTAAGCAAGTCATCCACATACATATCTTGCTGCACTACTTTTGCTCCAATAGGAAAATCATTTTCAAATTTATCAGCAATATGGTTTAAGCCTCTTATAGCCAAAAATGGAGAGCAAGATAGACCATAAGTAACCGTATTTAACTGAAAAAGTTGCAAAGGTTCGTTTGAATTATTTCGCCATAAAATTAATTGAAACACACGATCCATTGGATGCACCATAAACTGTCGGTACATTTAAGAAATATCTGCGGTGAGTGCGATACGATTTAAGCTAAACGATAAGAGCGTAAGTATTAAGTCCTTTTGAATCTTAGGTCCTACTGACAAAATTTTATTCAGAGAAACATGTGACGACGTATGAGCTGAAGCATCGAATACAACTCGAAGCTTCGTTGTGGAACTTTGAGGTCGTAAAACGCAGTGATGAGGTATCACATAATGCGGGCTAGACAAGTCAATATTCTTAATTACACTCATGTGTTTAAGTTTGACATATTCATCCATAAATTCTGTATAAAGTTCTTTTAATGGTTTATTTTGATTTAAGCGACGTTCAAGTAATTCAAATCGTCGTTTTGCAATACCAAATGAATTTCCAAGAGCATGTGGTGATGCTTTAAATGGTAGACGAACTTCTACTCTACCTGTCTCCAAAATTTTGACGTTTTTCTTAAAATGTTCTTCACATTCAATGTCCTTTTTCGAATGTGCATTTTGTCTTTGTTTGGAAGCCTCAAACTCTTCAACTTCCCAAAAGCGCTGTAGCGCGAAGTCTAAGTTGTGTGTGCGAATTACGTTGCATGTAACGTTATTTGATTGACGTGGTTCATTGATTTGACCACCAACTATCCATCCAAGTTTAGTGTTTATCAAGTGCGGTAATCCTTCTCCTAAAGATATTTTACCATCCATAAAAACTTCAAAGAAATGTTGCGAACTAATTAACAAATCTATGTGTTGTGGTTTATTAAATGCCGGATCAGCTAAATGAATCGTTTCCGGAATTTTCCAATTACGTATATTAATCAACGCAGCACGTTGATTTGTTGATATTGCCTTTGTAACAGCAAACTGAGAAGACCAATTATAATTTGTAACGCGAGATTTTATAGTTGCTGCTACGGAAAACTTAAGTGTTGTTCTAATATCAGATATACCAGATATTTCCTGATGAGTACGTATATATTTCAACTGCAGTCGTTTTGCTAGCTCTTCGGTTATAAAGTTCAATTCAGAAAAGAAGAGAAGTCTCAGGTTGAAACAATCCATATTTATCCTTAATCAGCACGACTGCTGTAGGAATCAATGTTCTTTTAAATGTTTTTGCTACTAAAGATGTAGCCGCAACTATCGACGTGTTTGCTTGACCAAAATTTGACTGGTTGGAAGAATTCAAAGTATGATTTGAATGTGGAACAAATTTATGTAGACTTGAATGGTGTGTGCTACTACACACTCTGCAACGAGATTTGCTAACGCACTTTGCAGCCATATGCCCTTTGCGAAGACAATTCAGACACAGTGAAGACTGCTTTACGAAATTGTATCGATCTACAATTGCAAGCGCTAAATATGTTGGACAATTTCCCAAGCTATGATCCATGCTTTGGCATTGAACACAACCAGGCTGTGCATTAACAAATGTGCTTGATGATTTTCGAAAACTGCAATTTAACTTTGTATCTTTCGCCTTATGTTCTGCTATTCGTTTCGAATGACTCTCCAAAAATTGACAATGTCTGTTTAATATGCGACTACAACTTTCCCAAGTAGGAAATGATTAAAATTCTTGCTTTGAATCATATGCTAATTTCGTATCAGAATCCACTTTCGACAAAACAAGATAAATTATTATTGCATTTAGAATTTCTGTGTCCGAACCTAATGAGCTTAATGATCCACGAAGCGCTGAGACTAAATCAATTATTGTACGAAGCGATGCTGGATCCGATTTAATCATAGATTGCACATTAAACAGAGAATGGATATGTTCGAGAAATATGAGTACTTTTTTGTCATATCGCTCTTTTAACTGCTTGAGCGCTTTAGGATAATTTTCCTCTGTAACCTGAAATGGCTCAACAACTTTCAATGCGCCACCAGAGAGACAAGTCAATAAATAATTAAATTTGTTTATAACTGATAAGGATACATCATCGTCCACCATGTTGGTAAATGCGTTTATGAATCGCTTATAATCACTATACTTCCCATCGAATTTGGGTAACTTAAGTGCTGGTAGCCGACTTTGAATGGAAAAACTACTATTACACGTAGTTCCATGAAAGAAACTTGCTTCTTCACTTTTTTGAGACTTATCGTTGCCAAGTCGTTTGAGTATTATAACTTTTGCTGATATAAATAATTCCTCCAACTCGTTGCGCGAATTATCTGCTGGGTTTAACGTTTCAATTTGTGACTGGAGTTGACATAGTTGCTCGAAATATTTCTCTAAAATCTGTAGTCGACATTCGAATATAGATAAACAAGCATCCTTTGCTTCATTTTCCGCTTTGAGCTTGATGTTTGATATATTTTTCAAAATGCTAGTTCGCTGCTGTTTGAGTAAAACTAGCTGCTGTTCGACTGATGGTAGACTCATTTTCAAAAAAAAAAAATAATTTAATATGAGTAGTCGACTAATTGAGTGAAATGCAGAAACAGCAAGAAGATAAATCACTCAATTGTGAGTAATCACTGGCCTCGACTGTAAGAACGAAGCGACGAAAGATAATTGAAAAAAACACCGGTTCACTGCGATCTTCTAATTTGAAAATATGTATTCAAATTAAATAATAATATGTATGTGATAAAATAGACATATATACGTACGTACTCTTTAACAGTTACTTGCACTGTTATTCAAATATACATACATACGCATAAAATTACGGTTTCTTCTTCTCACTAGTATAATTGATTGTCGTTTTTAAGTACAGTGAGGATCCATGTATGTACACTTAAACAATTTCTGCGTATTATATCCAACTATTTTTAATGTTATTCCAATTCCTGTAGCTAAAGAGTCCAACGGTGGGTCGAAGTTGGTGAGATAAGTAGACGATTCGAAAGACCTTTAGAGTTTTTTTTTATTCGAGAGGTTTGACTGTATGCTGCTTCTTCCTAGGCAGCATCGATAATGTAAAGTTGTGTGTGTCTCTTGTACTATAACAAGATTTTGTTAAACGCGGTCCGAACTAACACAATAGTTAGTGCAACAACGCTTCAAATAATAATAAACACGATAGTTTATTATATCAAATCAATTTTGAACAGATTTGCCTTTTGCCGGGCAAGGTATGTCCTGTCACGGTCGCCAATGTTGCGCCTCAAATTAATGAGGTAATAAAACTCCCTTGTTGCCGTGTCTTCAAAAGCTTTATTTCGACTGACTTCAGTTTCAAATTACAATATGATTATAAGCATTACAAATAGAGAGCTTACGCTCTTGCTCTCTGCAAACTATAACAAGCAATGTTAGTGATATTCGAATCTCCTTACACTAGTTAACATGATTTTGTTCTACTTATAACTTTGCATAACTTATTTAAACAAAATAGCAACTAACAATATTTATGAATTATTGAATAAATGGCAATTACAATTTCTCCCCAAACAGAAACCTTCCAACTCTATTCAAAATGTAACAGATGTCAACAATGGAACATTTGGGGTTTTTTGTGCCTGTGCTTAAATAAGCGTTTTCATTAAAAAATTAGTTAATAAACTAAACATGCCATACGCTTACTTTTTATACCCGCCACACATAGTGTGAAGGGTATATTCAGTTTGTCGGAAAGTTTGTAACGCATTGTAGGAGACGTCGTAGACCCCATAGAGTATATATATTCTTGATCAGCTCGATGAGACGAATCGATTTAGCCATGTCCGTCTGTCTGTCTGTCTGTTTACTTCTACGCATATTTTTCGATAAAGATATATAGATATTACGCCGAAATTTGGAACTTAAGCTTTTCTCGGCAACGACTACTTTGTATGTTAAAATCAAGTTGCCACGCCCATTTTTAGGTGTAGCCCCCATGCAAACTTACCGAAAATTTCTGAATTTTTGTATGAAAATATGTATTATTTATGCATGTTTTCACTCCAAATTGGGTAAAAACTCTTCTATTGTCATCCAAAGTCGAAACCAAGGTGCCACGCCCATTCTTAGGTATAGCCCCCATACAAATTGACCGCCCATTTTCCAATTTTTGAATAAAAATTGGTATTATTTATGAATTTATTTACTCCAAATTGGGTAAAAACACTGGTTATATCATCCAATTCCAAAACCAAGAGGCCACGCCCATTTTTATATTTAGTCCCCATACAAACTTACCGATTATTTTTGAACTTTTGTATGAAAAATTAATTATTTTCGTCTATATATTTTTAAATGTATATAAGCCACTGATGATCACACATAAACTATTCAAAGATTCGTGTGGCGGGTATTTATGCTTCGGTTCCACCGAAGTTAACGTTTTTCCTTGTTTTGATTCAGATAATTCAGAAATAAAACAGACTTTATTCATAAATAAGTTTTATTTTTCAGTAAAATTAATTTTGCGGGCATTTTTAAGCGTTATATATATACACTATATACAGTGGCTCACAGCTTAATTGACCCACCTTCAAATAAAAATTTCATCTGTTCATAACTTTTTAACCAATACAAATTTTTGAAAAAGTTAAACGTAGAATTGTTATTTCAATATTAAGATAATGGAAAACATAACTTTTTTATACATATTTAAAAAAAAAAATCAATAAGAAAATAACAAAAACTTAAACAACTTATAATTTCAAGGCCACAGCTTATCTGACCCATTAGTTATTTTAAACAGAAATTTCAAAATTAAGGATAGTTTTTTACATTTAATATTTGGTATGACCCCCTTCTTGATCCAATACAGCCTTAAGTCTTGCAGGCATTGAATCCACCTATTTTTTGGGATTCTAGGCGCTGTTTTGGCCCATTCCTTTCATAATTCATATTTTAGCTAATCCTGGCTAGATATCATGGGTTTACAGATGGTAGTGTCTAGCAATGCTTATAAATTTTAAATGATAACAACATCAGGTGATAGTAAAGGAGGTTGCACTAATCCCTGCCTTGCACTAGGGCCTGAAAGACCACCGTACGATGTTGGAAACCTTGATTTTGTTGAAAAATCAACAAATAGATCGAATTACTTTGATATTCTGATGCGTAATATTTTCCTAAGTGCCATACTCTTGGAATAAGGGGGCCAATTCTGATTCAACCAACATAATGATCCCAAGGCAGGGACTACGATGTCCTGTTCCGTCTGGAACGGTCGCTAACTAGTGCAACCTCCGATACTATCACCTGATGTTGTTATCATTCAAAATTTATTGCATTGCTAGACACTATCATCTGTAAACCCATGATATCTAGCGAGGTTTAGCTAAAATATAAATTATTAAGGAAATGGGCCAAAACAAAGCCTAGAATCCCAAAAAATTGGAGGATTCAGTGCGAAATGGAGTGAAACCTGTTCTAAATTTTATATATCATACTAAACCATAAAAACAACTTAATATATTTAAATTCTAGTTTTTTAAAGGCTGAAGTCAATGCATCAAATAAGCTGTTTTTGTTTTCCAAGGATAACTTGGTCAAATCTAATTTTAATAAAACTAATTAAGACTCCTTGGTTAACTAGAAAAATATATCTAAAAAATGGAGTTTCCCGATATTTTCTATATTGTGTTGTTTTGAAGATAGAGCGCTTTGAACTTTAAAAGAAAAAGTGCATCTTTTAAGCTGAGAGCCACCGTATATGCATATATGTATAGTATAAAATATCATAACTCGAGAATAGCTGGACCGATTTTGGATTTCAAAATTAACTAACAATCATCACGCCTCCCCGCACCTTCCCCTGCAATTTTATGGCAATCGGTCGAGCGTTCTTGAATTATGGAGTGATAATCACAATGTACACTTCTTTTTATATATATTAGAAGATATTAGCCGAAACGTTATTCTTTTGTTGAATTAATTGCAGCAGTACAATTCAAAATCACATTGGTATAATTGTTTAATTAGCATTTTACAAAATTTCTAGTAAATTAATCTATTAATCTATCTTTTATCTATCTATCTATCTATCTATCTATCTATCTATCTATCTAACTATCTAACTATCTAACTATCTAACTATCTAACTATCTAACTATCTAACTATCTAACTATCTAACTATCTAACTATCTAACTATCTAACTATCTAACTATCTAACTATCTAACTATCTAACTATCTAACTATCTAACTATCTAACTATCTAACTATCTAACTATCTAACTATCTAACTATCTAACTATCTAACTATCTAACTATCTAACTATCTAAATATCTAACTATCTAACTATCTAACTATCTATCTATCTATTTATCTATCTTCGATCTAGCCATGTCCGTCTGTCTGTCCGTCGGTCTGTATGTATGCGTTTCATTTGCTCAGTTTTAAAGATATTGACCTGAAACTCGGAACTTAAGCTTTTCTCAGTCCTAAGCAGTTCAAGTGTTAAAATCAAAGTACCACGCCCATTTTAAGGTATAGCCCCCATACAAACTTATCGTTTTTTTCGGATTTTTTCTATGAAAATAGCTATTATTTATGAATGTAGTTACTCCAAGTTGGGTAAAAATACTTGTAATGTCATCTAATATTAAATCCAGGCTGCCACGCCCATTTTTAGCTATAGCCCCCATACAAACTTACCGTCCATTTTCGAATTTTATATGAAAATAGCTATTAATTATGAATGTAGTCACTCCAAGTTGGGTAAAAATACTTCTAATGTCATCGACGCCCATTTTTAGCTATAGCCTCCATACAAGTTTACCGCACCTTTTTTTCTTTCTAATTTTTGTATAAAAATAGGTATTATTTATAAGAATATTTACTCAAATTTGGGAAAAAACACTTCTAATGACATCCAATAACAAAACCTAGGTGCCACGCCCATTTTTAGCCATAGTCCCCATACAAACTTATCGATTATTTTCGAACAAATGTATGAAAAAGTAATTGTTTTCGAATATATATTTATAAATGTATTTAAGCCACTGATGATCACACATAAACTATTCAAAGATTCGTGTGACGGGTATTTGAGCTTCGGTTCCACCGAAGTTAACGTTTTTCTTGTCTTTTTTTTGTTTTGTTGCTTGGTCAGAAAGGGAAGAAATGTTGAAAATTTTGACCCGGGGCCTAACGGAGGTCTTGAAACCGGAAAAGCCATATATTTGGAGTGAATAGACAGTAGAGTAGAGACTTGAAACAGGACTCATTTGAAAGATGGTTAAAAAACATTTTAAGCGTTCAAGGTGTTCAAGGGATTTCCGGAATTTGGACCTGGGATCCATATGTGGACCCAATATAGATTTTTTGAGCAATTTTTTTTATTTTTATTACAGGTGAGCACTTAGACGGGATCTTAGAAAATTTTGACCCGTGGCCTAATGGGGCCTTGAAACCGGAAAAGCCATATCTTTGGAATGAATAGACGTAGAGACTTGAAATATGGCTCATTTGAAAGATGGTTAAAAAACATTTTAAGCGTTCAAGGTGTTCAAGGGATTTCCGGAATTTGGACCTGGGACCCAAATGTGGACCCAATATAGATTTTTTGACCAATTTTTTTTTTATTACAGGTACCCACTTAAACGGGATTTTAGAAAATTTTGACCCGGGGTCTAATGAGAGCCTTGAAAAAGAAGTCATACATTTGGATTGAATAGACGTAGAAACTTGAAACTGGACGCATTTGAATGATGGTTAGTCGTGTTTAAGGGATTTCCAAAATTTGAACCCACATTTTTTGAACAATTTATATTTAGACTCCAAAGAGAAGCAAAAAAAAAAAAAAACTCGAGCAAAGCCGCGGGTACCTGCTATAATATATAAAAATACTTTGTCACAGCTTTTGTAACGATACTCCACGAAAACGGGTTGACTGATTCTTATGAAATAGTGTGTGTATATTCAGTTGGTCTAAGATTCGGACATAAACTATTTTTCATACCACTAATTGAAGTGGCGGACGTTGTCCCCATTGAATTAATCATCATTCATCTAATATTTCCTGAAACAACTCCGCGTATTTCAATTAAATTTTGTACATATGAAGTACATATGTAGCTTTAGAAAAATGAGCGGTGTGCGTGGCTCCCATAGAAGTATTTGAGAGAAATTTAATTCGGTATACATTTTAAGAAAAAAGTTTGAAAAAAAACGGACGATGGGCGATGGGCCCCATTAAAGCGATAAAAAAAAATTAATTTTATTTTTGCAAATAATTGATCAAGAGAAATGAAACTCAGTATAAATGATATTACACAGAGAAAAGTATATTCTATTGAAAAGATGAGCGGTGGGAGAACCAAAAAAAATGAGCTAGACAAATGAAATAAGGTTCTACTACATGACCCGAGCAAGGCCGGGTAGTTCAGCTAGTCACATATAAATTTATAAATATATATTTGAAAATCATTACTTTTTCATACAAATTTTCTAAAATAATCGATAAGTTTTTATGGGAGCTAGAGCTAAAATGGACGTGCCACCTTGGTTTTGATATTGGATGTCATTAGAAGTGTTTTTACTCAATTTTGAGTGAATACATTTTTAAATAATGTCTATTTTTATACAAAAATTCCAAAATTGGCGGTCATTTTGTATGGGTGCTACACCTTAAAATGGGCGTGGCACCTTAACTCTTGTTAATGCACAGCTAATGCACAGCTATTCATATTTATATATATATATATATATACGAGGTGTGTTCAAAAAGTATCGCATATTTTGTGTTTTTTATACCTGTTACACTAGTGTAAACAGGTATATTCCGTTTGTCGGAAAATTTGTAACGCACTAAAGGAGGCATCGTAGACCCTGTAAAGTATATATATTCTTGATCACCTCGACGAGACGAATCGATTTAGCCATGTCCGTCTGTCTGTGTGTTGCTGCGCGGTTTATTCGCTCAGTTTTAAAGATATTGGGCTGAAATTTTAAACTTAAGCTTTTCTAGGTCCTGTGTAGTTTCTATGTTAAAATCAATGTGCCACGCCCACTTTTAGATATTGCTCCCATAGAAAAGAATAACATTTTGTCAAGTTCTTATAAGAAAAAAATGTATTTATAAAGCGAATGGCTTCAAATGTGGTACAAATGCTTCGTATATTAAGCCAAATCTTCAGTTTAAAATTGGTCCAAATCGGACCGCGAATTTCTAAATTTTTAAGAATATATTTAATTTGTTTAGTATTTTGAAATAAAATTTAATACAAAAGCTGCACACGAAGGTCTATCAACGTCAAATGTTGTGTAACAGGTTTATAGTATAAACTTCGATCCAACCGAAGTTAACTTTTTTTTCTTTTTTAAATTATTTATTTATTCATGAATATCTATTTTGTCCCCTTTAAAGTAATCCCCTCCCGATAAAATACACCTATGCCAACGTTTTTTCCAATCCTCGAAACATGCCAAATAGTCCCTTTCCGGTATAGCCATCAGCGCCTTCTTCGATTTAGCTTTTATCTCCTCAATCGACTCGAAACGCGTTCCCCGGAGTGGTTTCTTGAATTTTGGGAATAGCCAGAAGTCACACGGTGCCAAATCAAGCGAATACGGTGGTTGCGGAACGATATTGGTTGGGTTTTTGGCAAAAAAGTAACGAAAAATCAGTACAGTTTTAAAAAAAAATCATCATTTTTGGTACCAACCGAGACTTGACACGTTTGAGGCCCAAAACATCCTTCAAAATTGTATTAATTGATCCTTTCGATACGCCAATCTCATCAGCAATGTCTCTCATAGTTAATCGACGGTATGCAAGCAATAATTCTTTTACTTTTTGATGTGAACATCGTCCGTCAACACGTCAACACGTTCGCAACCTTCTTTCAACAATTTATACCAATCAAATGTTGTTGATTTTGGTAGAGCTCGGTCCCCATAAGTCTTCTTCAACATTTTGATTCCATTTATTCCATTCAGAAAAAAAAATAGATACAGGTTCTTTGATCCATTTTTTTGAAAAGGTAAAAATCGAAGACGATCCAAAACACGTTCAAGCAAAGCAGCTGTCAACAATTAAGTGAACATTCAAAATGGCCGAGCTTGTCGGCATAAGTGAGAGACATGAGTACCAACATAACGCCACAAAAAATCGAAATTCGAATATACGTAACCCGCGAAAATTCAAAATTCGCTATATATATATATATATATATATGTTGCACTACAGCCGATTGTCGGCCTTGGCAGCACGTAATATTTGGCACCAGCGGTTGTAATCCAATGCCTCAATATACCAATTCAGGATACCGATCCTGCGGATGTCATCTAGGACCTGGTCCTCCCAACGCAGCGGCGGTCGTCTTCTCTGCCGCGCCCCTCCGATTTGATTCACGTTTTGCTTCAAAACTTTTCTTGCTGGAGCTTCTGTGTCCATCCGATACAGGTGCGCATATGGATGTCATTTTCCACTCTAACTGGACCAAAGACTCTAAGCATTTCTCTGACGAAATTGTCAGAGTAATTAAAACACTCGTTTTAAAGTTCGGTGTCATGGTAGCTACAACTGTAGTGTAAGTGTTTATGATGTTTTCCCCGAATATCAAAATTAACCAAGAATACCTACTTAAACACTAATTCAGGAAATAATACACTCACCCAGACCCGTTGGAGAGTTTTTTTTAGGTCTTCCGGTTGACCAGGCTTGGCCCCTACTCTCAGCTTTGATTCCTGTTCTATGTAGTTGTTTTTTCAAAAAAAAAAAAAAATTATCATAATAATTGTAGCGTGTATTTATTA
This sequence comes from Leucophenga varia, assembly GCA_018903435.1. Taxonomy (NCBI): domain Eukaryota; kingdom Metazoa; phylum Arthropoda; class Insecta; order Diptera; family Drosophilidae; genus Leucophenga; species Leucophenga varia. The sequence goes on from JAEIFJ010000630.1 coordinate 161,018, forward strand.
AGTAAGTTGAAACGTACAAGATATAAAAGCTTAAAATAAAATAAGTAACAATAATACATTAGGGTTATAAGAAAATATTTGTGATGCTCACCAGGAATGTCCACATGTTCGGCCACTATCGCGGCTTAGTAGTGGCCCACACCTGGTAGTGCATCCTAAAAAGGCTAGTAATTTATCCACTGCTTGCTATAGGTGTTCACACCAGCCACTATCGCGGCTACGTAGTGGTCATCTACAATGGTCAGCAGTATATTCAAGGCTTGCCATTGATGTCCACACCAGCCACTATCGCGGTTACGTAGTGGCCATCTACAATGGTCAGCAATTTTTTTGATGCCCGCCATTGGTGTCCACAGCAGCCACTATCGCGGCTACGTGATGGCCACCTTCTGGCGGGGCATCCTATAAAGGGCGCATTGTGGTGCAGGCTGTCCACTATCGCGTCCTTTTCCTGCAACCACGCGTCTGTTCTAGCCGGGGCACTATCTAACAAACATCGTCCACTATCGTATCCTGGTGGTGACTGTGCCGCGCCGGCGCATCGTTCAGTTGGCCTCAATTGAGTTGGGCACTTATGTTTCCAGACTCAAGAGTCCAATATTGCCTACAAGTATGCACTTGGTATACGAGCCAGATGAACTTACCTCGTTGGAGTTCATCAGACGACTGATTTTATTTAGCATTTGGCTGCCCTTTTATACTAATTTTCGTAGCGAGTTTTGTTTTTGTAAAAGCTAAAATAAAGCGACCAAATAATCGATAAATTTAAATTTATCAGCTGATGTGAGCTTTTACACTTAAATTTATCAGCTGATGATGTTGTATGTCGACTTGCGCAGAGGGCGCTTTTCTAAAAGTTCGTTATTTTAAGCTAAAACTAAACTATTATCTAAATTATTGTTACAGAGTTAAATAAAAAAAAAAAAATAATATTTTAAAGATCAGCATTGTCCCGCCCAGCCCAGTACATGTGTCGCTTTATTCACCATTGTTGTTATATGAACATTAAAGCTTAATTTTGGGTCCATTAGAACACTCAAATCACAAAAAATAAACTCCCTAACAAGATCATGAGTAAGGCACCACACACCATGTATGCAATGAGTTCGAATTAGACTACAGTAGATTATGCTGGGATGCGCAAGAATAAGACAAACTCAATTTGACATCATCAGCTCAGTATGCATAAGAGTGTCAAAATGTTCAATCGCGAATGGAAGATCATTTAAAAAATTGCAAAAATAATGGTCCATATTGACTTTAAACCACCACTGGCTATGAGATGAGACTGCTTTCATTAAATGCGCTGGCCTCAATGACACAATTTATGATGGCCTTACCATTATGGATTCGGATAAGCCATGTGGTTTACGTTAGTCGTGCTCTCGATGCCTTGTGCTGGAAGGACATTTCGCACGGAGGTTTAATGTTGTGCGAAAAAGTCTGTCGGCCATTGACAAAACTGTTAAGCAACTTTCGAACGAACTAGATAAGCATAAGAAATTATTTGAAGATTTTGATTTCCAACAGTCTCCACGAAAAAAAAAATCGAAACCACCTTTTTCATTGACTGTGCCTTCTGAAATGGCGCTTATAAATTTGTCAATGCCGATTAGTTCGAATTACCAATCATCACATGATGCTCAACAGGAACCGACAATTATTACAGTGGGTCCACCGTCAAATATTTCGTCATTATATGCCGATGCTACGTCACTAACTCCAATTTTGGATTCTGCAGCGCCTATGGCTTCTACTGCACTGAGGACAATAAATATTTTAAACACGGTTGGCCCTCGTAAACACATCTTCGTCTCGAGAATCTACAACTGTAGATGATATCTCAGAATTAATCACATCCAAGAGCTGTTTCACTGGTTTAAGTTTATCAGAGCAAAAATTTTCATTAAATTACTCCAGAAACATAGCTTCGTTTAAGATCAGTGTTTCTTACGAGTATTTTGAGACCGAATTCGCTCTAGTTAAAGAGTATGCGCCATACAGTACATTGCAATTTATATAGAGTGTCTTGGATACATTGCGAAAACCTCTCTTTCTTGATTCCATCTACCCATTTGGAATTTTTCGACACCATTTCAAATTTATCCCTTTACCTAATTAATAATTTATTTATTTATTTATTATGTAACACAACTACATTAAAAAAACAGTTGCTAAAACTAATCTTAAACATAAAGACAGCTTAAATACTAATAGAGAAAAGAAAATACGTCCAGGTTGACCGATTGTGCCCCGACTCACAGCCATGATATCGATCTAAATGGTTGTATTTTACAAAAAACGGATTTAAATAAAAACAAGAAGAAAAGTTAACTTCGGTTGGACCGAAGTTTATACTATATACCTGTAACACATCATTTGACGTTGATAGACCTTCGTGTGCAGCATTTGTATTAAATTTTATTTCAAAATACTAAACAAATTAAATATACTCTTAAAAATTTATGGAATTCGCGGTCCGATTTGGACCAATTTTAAACTGAAGATTTGGCATGGTATAAGAAACATTTTAACCATATTTGAAGCCATTCGCTTTATAAATACATTTTTTTCATATAAGAACTTGAAAAAATGTTGTACTTTTGTATGGGAGCTATACCTAAAAGTGGGCGTGGCACATTGATTTTAACATAGAAACTACACAGGACCTAGAAAAGCTTAAGTTTAAAATTTCAGCCCAATATCTTTAAAACTGAGCGAATAAATCGCGCAGCAACACACAGACAGACGGACAGACAGACGGACATGGCTAAATCGATTCGTCTCGTCGAGGTGATCAAGAATATATATACTTTACAGGATCTAAGATGCCTCCTTTCATGCTTACAAACTTTCCCACAAACTGAATATACCTGTTTACACTAGTGTAACAGGTATAACAAGGAAAAACGTTAACCTCGGTGGAACCGAAGCTGAAATACCCGTTACATGGGGCGTGGCGTCTTGGTTTGACCCTAGATGACAAAGAAATGTTTTTACGAAATTGGGAGCGAGTACATTCATAAATAATTACTATTTTTAAACAAACAAGGAAAAACGTTAACTTCGGTGGACCGAAGCTGAAATACCCGTTACATGGGCGTGGCGTCTTGGTTTTGACCCTGGATGACAAAAGAAATGTTTTTACCTAATTAGGAGCGAGTTCATTCATAAATAATTACTATTTTTAAACAAAAATCGAAAAAAATCGGTAAGTTTGTATGGGGGCTATGCCTAAAATGGGCGTGGCACCTCATTTTCGAACTTAACCTAGTCGTTGCCGAGAAAAGTTTAAGTTTAAAATTTCAGCCCAATATCTTTATATCTTCATCGAAAAGATCGCATAGCAACAAACAGACGGAAGGACAGACGGACAGACAGACGGACATGGCTAGATCGATTCGTCTCATCGTGATAAAGAATATATATACTTTGTGGGGTCTCCGATGCCTCCTTCAATGCGCTATAAACTTTTGGACAAACTGTTCAGCATAAAGAATAGATCTTTTAATAGAATTTAAGGAAGAATTGAAAGAGAAAAGATGAGAAAATTTATTGTTCATAGAACAGAGAGAACGAAGTGAGTCAGCCCAGCGCTTAATAAAGCCAAGTACACCTCTTGCTTTATTTACCATAGCGGTAATATGAACACTAAAACTTAATTTAGAGTCCATGAGAGCACCCAAATCACAAAAACCAAACTCTCTAATAAGATTATGATTATGTAATGAGTAAGTCATTAAAATTGCTTTTCTATGATGGAAGGTCATGCACTTACATTTAGAAAAATTTAGATTAAGAAAGTTAACGACGCACCAGTTATACAACGCGTTCAAATCTGATTGCAGTAGACTTAGCTGAGCAGCATTTGAATATGATAAACATAATTTAACATCGTCCGCATACATAAGTATATCAGCATTTTCGATGACCAATGGAAGATCGTTTATGAAAATAAAAAAAAGTAATGGCTCAAGATGACTTCCTTGAGGAACACCAAAGAGAAACATTTATTCTACTAGACAGTCAATTATTGAATAATACTCTTTGTGTTTGTCCTACAAGATACGAGTGAAGTCAGTTGACCGCTTATGACATACACTGTCAAATGCCTTGCTAAAATCAGTATATATAACATCAGTCTGGTTACCAGGTACAAAACCCCTTATTCAAGAAGATTGGTAAGATTGATTTGCCTTTCACAAAACCGTGTGGATGAGGAGTAATTATTGACTTCAAGGAACGTTGCAACTGATCAGAAATAGTCCGGTCAATATAGACATTTTAAATAACAATAATTCCCGAAAAGCCAAAAATTGGTGGAGAGCTTGGGTTTACCATTACAAAGAAAGTTTTAAAAGTCCCCATCGATCCTATGTGTGCTTCAAAAGTTATTCGCGGTCAAAGGTCAAAATTTCAGGTTTTTTAGACTTTTCTCGAAAACGGTAAGTTTTATAAAAAAAATACCTGAAGCCAAGTTGTAGACCTTGAAATTCTCTACAAAAATGATCTTAATGATTTCTTTTCCTAAGAGTCACCATTCCTGAGATATCTCGATTTTGAGAGTCACATACACGATATGCACACATTTCCCCGCCACCTGTGAGGTAGTGTATTCAGCGCGATTTTTTTTTACAGTGGTTTCCCCTGTAGGCCTACTCCACTAACTAAATAACTGTCATGACAATTTTATGATAATTTAAGAGAACAATACCCGTCAAGTTTAAGTTATTACCTTATTTCTTAAGATATTTTAATCAGATTTATACTCTACTTCAACAGTCATGTATTCTTCATTTTTTTCTTCTTCTTCCTCTCTGCTGGATGTTCACAAATTGTTCAAATGTGGCTGAATCATTGGTCTCTTCATTGAAATCACAGTTTTTGAGCAAGACTGAGCTTGGCAATTGGTACGCACTGGAGAACACAGCAACCCGACTTTTTACAGCTGCATTTCGCACTACAACCTTTTTTGCAATTGCAAAAAGTAGTGTTGAGGAGTTTTTCTGGAGCAGGTAGTTGTAAAGTTTTAATAGGTTCCAGAGTATTATCTATTAATTTCCAACCCCAGTCTTCAGGGTTTAGTTGATTGCCTAGCCATGTTTGAATTTGAAAGTATACTCGATATAAGTGTTGAATAGCTGATGCCAATGTTGGAGGAAGACATGCTAGTTGTACTTGTTTCTTGTTTCGCGTATTTTTTACAAAAGTTAAGTATCGGTATTTATCAATGCAAGTAATTTTTTTGGAGCTCCATAGACCGCAAGAAAAAAGCGAATTCCTTCCGTAATTATTGTTTGAGGTGTGGAATCATTTTCTGTAAATACTTTAGAGCAGTCAGTCAAATCTTTTTTTCGAATAATTTGAATATTGACGTTTTGCCCCTTCTGTACATTGCTGACGAAGTGTCGCAGCCAGTTATCGCATGTAAAAATAAAATATAGTTTTGGCATTTGGGAAAAGCAGTTAAACTGTTTAAAGAATATATTTCTGTTCGCTGTTGAGCCCTTCTATGTTTCAGAAAATATTTAATTTTATCCATTGGAGTCCTTGCAGTAAGTAGTACTAACAAATCAATATCTTCACCAACTACAATTGTTGTGTTTGTTGCATTAGATTTTTCTATTGCTGTTTCAATTAAGAGGACATCTGCGTCATTTTGAGCTTGTTTCACTGCAATATTCGCATCAGTTAATTTGTCACTTTACATAGAAATGAAACGAGATTTATTATTAATGTTAGCGAAAAATTGTTGTTGATTCGCTGGAACTGTCATAAATTCATCAAAGATAATCTCGGAACCCGATGATGTTTTTGTAGTTCGACGTGGTTTTCTGCAGCTTTAATATTCTTTGTCGAGTCACTGTAGCCGTCAAATACTACCGTCACTGTAAGCCCATAATGTCTGCGTTATATAAAGGTTTCTTCTCGATCCCACACATCGTGATGTAGTAGGTACGCCGAATACATTACCTCGCAGGTGGTGGAAATGTGTGCATATCGTGTATAATGTGACTCTTAAAATCGAGATATCTCAGGAATGGTGACACTTAGGAAAAGAAATCATTAAGATCATTTTTGTAGAGAATTTCAAGGACTACAACTTGGCTTCAGGTATTTTTTTTATAAAACTTACCGTTTTCGAGAAAAGTCTAAAAAACCTGAAATTTTGACCTTTGACCGCGAATAACTTTTTGAAGCACACATAGGATCGATGGGGACTTTTAAAACTTTCTTTGTAATGGTAAACCCAAGCTCTCCACCAATTTTTGGCTTTTCGGGAATTATTGTTATTTGACCAACATTTTTATGTCTAAATTGACCGGACTAAAATAATCTTTTAAAATAATTTCGGAATAGCACTCAACTTAGCGATACCTCTATAATTCGAAACATCGGATTTGTTCCCTTTTTGTGCAAAAATATAATATAAGATTCTTTCCAAAGTTTCGGAAATTTACATTGTTTAAAAAACAAGTTGAAAAGTATAAATAACGTATAACAAATAGAGTCAGCGCACCGTTTTAATACACAACTTGGTATATTATCAGGCCCAGATAGAAAAGAGAATTTAATAGAATGGAGACGTTGTAGCAACTCAGACATGCAAATTACAGGAGAAGATATAAAATCATAAGATGGAATATTGCTGAAGTAAGAAGAATTAGAGTTAGATGTTAAACAAGTAAAGGTAGAATTATAGGTAGATAAGCAAACAAATCCGATGCCTGAGAATCAGAGGATGCAACAGTTTTATCATAAAAGAAATTTGAGGGATATGAAAAATTTTTACGTTTTACATCAACTAATTAGAAAAAAAAAACTTTTAGGATCACCGCTAATTTTCAGTTTAACTTTTTGGAAATAGTTTGCGTAGCATTGTAACAGAGTAACAGAATAATTTGAAAAATCAATAGAAGACCCAGAACTTTTACATTTTTTAAAAAGACGTGATTTTATATTATTTAATCTTCTTAGATTACGAGAGAATCAAGGTAACCCAACTTTATTAGGCACATTAACAAACGGAACACATTTATCAAAATACCCAAAAACAATTGAGTTAAAATAGTTTAATGCAACCTCAATATCAGTACTAACTAATAATTGGTTCAACTTAGCAAAGTTCGTTTTTATACTCGTTACACAAAGTGTAAACGGGTATATTCAGTTTGGTATAAAGTTTGCAACGCATTGAAGGAGGCATCGGAGACCCCATAAAGTATATATATTATTGATCAGCTCGATGAGTCGAATCGATTTAGCCATGCCCGTCTGTCTGTTGCGATGCGTTTTACTCGGAAAGTTTTAAAGATATTGACCTGAAATTTGAAACTTAAGCTTTTTTGTGCTCCTAGTTAGTTTGTATGTCAGAACCAAGATGCCACGCCCATTTTTAGATATATCCCCCATACAAACTTACCACTTTTTTCGATTTTTTGTATGAAAATTGTTATTGTTTATGAATGCTTTCACTACAACTTGGGGTAAGAATACTTCTAATGGCATCCATTATCAAGAGAATGCTGCCACGCCCATTTTTAGATATAGTCCCCATAAAAACTTATCACTTTTTTTCAATTTTTTGTATAAAAATATGTTTTATAAACATATTCATCCACTTCTTACGTCATCCAATGTCAAATCTAAGGTGCCACGCCCATTTTTAGGTATACTCTCCACACAAACTTACCGCCCATTTTCGAGTTTTATATAAAAACATTTATTATTTCTGAGTAAATTGAATTAAATTTGGTAAAATCAATTCCAATGTCCACCTAAGTGAACACTTTCGATATGGAACTATTGATGATAATAATATTGATGCATCAACCAGCAACACTCCGGTCAAAAATATGCCTGTAAGTCTTAATGTTGTTGCTCATCGGAAATCTATATTTATTTCTCGTCTGTCTTCAGCTACAACTGAGGATAATATTAAAGCATACATAACATATAAGCTTGGTTTTTCTTCATTGAATCTATCTATTGCCAAGTTCAACTTAAGCTATACTAAATCCATTTCGTCTTTTAAGGTGATCGAGCCGGTTTCTGTTTTCGATCAAATTCTTTCTCCAAGTTTCTGGCCTGATGGTTTCGTTGTCCATGAATATGTATATAAAAATAGACGTACTCAATTGACACAGAATGGTGTTGAGTTGCCGACTGTTTCTGCTTTACCAAAAAACTAAGTACGCATTCTTTTCTCGTTCACTATCAAAATGTGAGAGGGTTAAGAACTAAACTTAGTTATTTGTACCTTAATAGTTTTTCGTTTTGCGCTGATGTCATTGTTTCTACTGAAACGTGGCTTCAGCCCCACATTCTTAATTCGGAATTACTCTGTACTAATTTTACTTCATTTAGGAAGGGTTGAACACTTCGTTCTGGTGGAGGCGTTATGATATCAGCCAAGTAGTCTCTCATGGTTGAAAAAGTCAATACTTTAGATAGGTTGATTGAGTTTATATGTATTAAAATTTGTCTTGGAAAGTCTAATATATACATATACATAACTTTTTCATATATCCCTCCGTCGTCAGATACAAGCGTTTACTTACAACACGCGAATTTTATTTCGTATATAGCTTTGCTTTTAAATGACAACGATCAGATTATTGTCACGGGTGACTTTAATTTATTCAACATAAAGTGGATTAACTTAGATGATTCTTCTGTACTATTTCCGTCGGATAGCCATGATTTTTTTGATTATCTGCTTGATTTCTGGATGCAACAGTATAACAATGTTTTTAACAGTTTAAACCGACTTCTCGATCATATTTTTGTTGGAACTGGTTTAATTCTATCCATTAGTAGAATGCATCCTCTAACACTACCCGAAGATAGTTATCATCCTACTTTACAAATTTATTTTCAACTGTTCGTCGTATGAGATGTTTTAAAACAAGCCGAATTTTTAAGAACATTTAATGATTCATCTAGTACTGGCACAATAGAGTTTAACTCGGATGACACCATAGGCGTTCGAAAAGTTGGTGTCTCCACGATCGAAATCGGAGTACCCGGGTCTTCAACAATAGGAATCTTCAAGAACGGCTTTGATTTTGGAGAACTCCTCTTCTTCCGTTTAGGTGAGGAACTCAGACATTTCATATCATTGCTGATATTTAGGGGGAAAAAAACCAACAACAAATACGCATTTTATAACGGAATGCACCAACAGATGTTATGCTTACCCAACTTTGTAAAATATAGCAAGAACAACGTTTGCTTCAATTAAAACAATGAAACAAAAAAGAAAAAAGTATACAAATTGAAAAAAATGTTTAATCTATATATATAAAAATAAGTCCCAAGTTCTGTTGGTGATCGATGGATGGAAAACTACTGGACGGATTTTCACGAAATTTTGCATGTGTGTTCGTATTCACACAAGGATGGTTTAGGGCAATTAAAAAATTGTAAAATGTAATTTTGACCCTGGGCCTAATGGGGGTCTTGAAACCGGAAAAGCCATATCTTTGGAGTGAATAGACGTAGAGACTTGAAACAGGGCTCATTTGAAAGATGGTCAAAAAACATATTTAGCGTTCAAGGTGTTCAAGGGATTTCAGGAATTTGGAACTGGGACCCATATGTGGACCCAATATAGATTTTTTACCAATTTCTTTTATTTTTGTTACAATTGAGCACTTAGACGGGATTTTAGAAATTTTTGACCCGGGGCCTAATGAGAGCCTTGAAAAAAAGTCATACATTTGGATTGAATAAACGTAGAGACTTGAAACTGGGCGTATTTGAATGATGGTTAGTCGTGTTTATGGGATTTCCAAAATTTGAACCCACATTTTTTTAACAATTTATATTTAGCCACCAAAGAGAAGCAAAAAAAAAAAACTCGAGCAAAGCCGCGGGTACCTGCTAGTATTAAATAAAATTAAACTTTGCAGATTAAACTTTGTCAATAAAAACAATTAACAAGAAAAAAAATATTAAACAATAAAAACAAAGTATATTTCAATCAATAAATAATAAAAATAGTTAAATTTTAGTTAAAAAAAAAAGAGTTATGTATCCAGCGTAAAATCGACTGCACTGTGTTAATATTCAGTGTTTGTAATAGCTCAAATAGGTTACTCGACCTAAAATTTGCGGATAGAATTTTGAATGTTGAGGTGTCACGAACCTTGCCTGTCTCAACTCCTGAGGATAAATACCACCCAACGCTTAAAATAGTTATGAATTTACCAAATATTTTAGATAGGAAATGCACTATAAATTCAGTTTGCCGATGTTTTAGCAAAATTGATTTTACAAAGCTGAATTTTCTTTTGCTTACCTTTTCGATAAACTTAGCATTGAAGACTCTTGCAATATATTTTATAAATTATTCAAACACTATTTTGATGAATGTGTCTCTTTGTTCACACGCCATTTGCTTCACTTAAAAAATATAATTCGAGATATTTTAATAAAAAATAAAACTAGTCAAAATTACGCAAAGTATTTCCAATCTGCTAACAGAAGGTTCTATAAAAGCTATTAAGTAAAACTTTTTTTTTTTTTTTATTTGTTTTATTTTATTTAATACAATTTTTGTGTACAACGTGTCAAAATTATGCAAAGTATGCATTGCTCGGGCAAATTTCCAATCTGCTTACAGAAGGCTTTATAAAAGCTATTTAGTTAAACTTAAAAACAATATATATAATGATCCTAAATTATTTTATAATTTTTTTTTAGTACAAAGCGAAAATGGTCATCTGTTGCATATAATATGTTCTTCGAAAATTATATAGCCAGATCTTCGCAAGAAGGATCAAACTTTTTTGCCATTTTTTTCAATCAGTGACACTTTCATTCATACTGTCCATATGCAAAACATTTGTGACCCCATAATATCTAAAGACTTACTTCTTAAACACCTATTCTATCTTAAACTTAGTTATTCTTCAGGTCCTGATAATGTATCATCTGGTGTACTTATAATATGTGCATTTTCGTTATGCGATTCTTTGCTACATCTGTTTAAACTATTACCGAACAACTTCAGTTTTTTTTGTAAATCACTTTTTCTCCAGTTCAGCATAGCTTTCTTAGAAGCAGATCAGTTTCTACAAATTTACGTCATTTATAAACCAAGGATTTAATAAAGTTTTAAAAACAGATGTCATTTACACCGATTTCAGTAAAGCATTTGATTGTGTAAACCATTGGCTTTTCATCAATAAACTCCAATATTTACGTTTTTCTCCGGCTTTGGTAAAATGGATTTCAGCGTATTTGCATTCTCGTTCGCAACGTGTAGTTTTTGACAATTATATTTCTAACAGAATATAAGTTCTTCCTGGTGTACCTCAGGGTAGTCACCGTGGACCATTACTTTTCTTACTATTTATAAATGATCTGCAGGATATTATAGTGAATAACCATGTTTTGATGTATGCTGATGATGTTAAGCTGTGTTGGTGCTACAATGATCCTGCTGGCCATGAATTATTACAAAATGATTTGAATGCGCTTTATATTGGTATCGAAAACATAGTTTTTATCAACTTAGTGAACAGAAAAAAAATAAAAACTAAAAAAGGGTTTTTAGCTACAAAGACTTTAATATCGCAGATATCGGGAAAATAAATACGCAGAAATATTTTTCAGGTCAAGGGCTACCGAACCTAATTTTAAGATATTCAATATCGTTGGGGGCACTTTTTACTTGCTTACCCGTCTACACCCTTTCTAAAATTTATGATCTTTTATTAAAAACAGCTCGCCTGAGCAAAAGACAATAATCGACTGACTTCTATTTTGTTGAGTCGAAAGTAACTAACAAGGCAGCTCGATAATGCAGGTGGCAGAGTACTGCAACGTCGGTTGAAGATAACCATAGACGGTCAAGCAGGCCCTACAGTAACACGCACTTGGTTTCCATATTAATGTTTATAAAAATCTTTAAAAAAAAAAAATAATAATAAAAATCTGTCTGCAATTGAAAGAAAGTTGAAAAATTTCGAAAATAAAAAAAATTTTAAGTATACACAGTGTTATAATATTATTACACCAGTTTACAAAGATATTGATGGAGATCAAGATGTGATAGTTTTTACGCGACCCTTTTAAAACCTAACGTGTTACGATAAAAGAGCTCCGGATTTAACTTAAGCATAGCGCTGGAAGAAAAAACCAGGTTTTATATTGATATTTTTTTCAAGATCGTCTGTATTTGTTTTTTAAACTTTAGCGCAAATATAGATATATGTTTTAAGTATTGGCCTTGCAATTTATACCCAAAATAAATCAATTAATAAGTGCGTAAGCAAGGCATTTCAAATATGCTGCATGAAAAAGCGGTTTTAAACACGTTAAGGAGACATCTACTCGCGAAGCGTTTACAAAATTAAAAGAATTATCTAAAATATACCTTGAAATTTGCATTATACTTTGATTTTTACAGCGACTAAATAACAATACGGTGTACAATGCCTCATGTAATGCCTTACAAACCTTCCAACAAACTGGTAATACCACTCACTGTATTTTTGACGATTTTAAAAAATATGGTTTTATATTTTTATTTTTGAGTTTTCCTATTGAATAACAACACAGGTCGTCACCGAGAATGATTCAAGCATTGGAATAGGTGTATCTTATCGCTGAACACGAAACTGCTCTTAAAAATATTCGGTCTATTCGAGGTTTTGAGAAAAATGGCTTTAAAAACTAAAAAAACGGTATTTATGACTTTTTTTGATCGTATATACCAGATGAACCTGAGGTGATATTATTCCCAAATTATGTTTAAATTGAAGCTAGTACCTTCTCTTCCAAGAGCAAGGTTGAGAAAACACGGAATCTAATATGAAATTTGATGAAGCATTATTTTATGACTACCATATGTAGATATACATACATATATTGCGCTGCCAGCACTCATGTATGATAAACTGTACAGAAATTTAAAACAAAACACTATATGTGTGTGAGAAAAATGGCATCACTGCTTCTCATAGTTCTATGTTAAGAACTATGACAGATGGAATGAAAAGTGTTATCATAAAAAATGTTTGTCTTTGAAAGGTAAAAAAAAAATTGTATCACTTTTATCTAATTCTCATGGTTTTTAGAATTCTAGGGTGAAAAATAATAATAAAATACTAATAAACGAAGTCATGCCACCCAAGAGGTCGAGCTTGGGTCGTCTTACTCGCCGCGCAGAAACACGATGACGGGAGGTTTTGAATATAACTGAGGTAGAGCGGGATTTGATTCGAAAGACTGAGCGGCTGAGAATAATGCAGATGTACATCGCGAAACCAGCAGAAAGAAACTACATATAAGTCAATAGACACCGTTGTGGACTCGCAGTCAAGAATGTAGTACAAGCAACAATATTGACGGGGCCATTCAATGGTGAAGATGTACTCATTCCCCCGAATTCCCGAATAATTCCAACCGAAACGCCTTTTTAATTTAAGATTTTGCAGTTTCCAATTCGATTGGCGTTCGCTATCAATAATAACAATCATTAAAGCTCAGGACCAATCTTTGGAATTATGTGGCTTAGATTTAGGTGCGAATTGCTTCTCACACGGACAATTATATGTTGCGTGTTCCCCTGCAGGTAAACCAGATAGCCTCTACATTTATACCGAGAACGAAAAAACAAAGAATTGTATACCCATAAGTGTTACAAAATTAAATGGATATGTAACTTATGCTTTGTTTATTTATTTTTTATGCATGCAACCACAATTTGCCACAGTGAAGCGTGGCAGGGTAAAGCTAGTATATATATATTTTTATATACATATGTATATACTATATATATATATTTATATATCCGAAATGCGGTCAAGGAAATCACCTTAAAGTTTTAAAATTCGTGACGCCGTGTGGTCTAACAAATTGCATTTGCGTAATGCAAAAGCCCAGCTTAGCAGCTCCTCGTTGGTTTGTCCTTATATAAAACTCTATATTCGACCTTTCACGATCAACACTTAGATGATGCTTAAGGCTTCTTGTGGGCACAGCTTAATAAAATCGTTCCCAACCAGATTGATATTGCACAACTGATAGTTTATTTGCGTTTGTAATTTTCCCAAAAAAGTTACTATTCTCTATGTGATGTATTCAATATGTTTCGATAGTTCGCTCAACTCGGGACTTTATTTTCAATACAATACAGTGACATACAAACCTATTATGGAATGTAGGATCACAACTAAAACTTTAACTAAACAGATCAAAGACGTTCACAAAATACACAAAAAGATTTAATCGATCTAATTAATTTCACAAGAAGAATTTGTCAAAACACATTCAACTTTAAATTCCATTTTAAATAATTTAGTTCGGAACACTCTAGCAAACGTTTGTCCACTTTGAAGTGCGATTTTGTTTTGAAAAAAATCTTACCAAGCACAGCTACGTTGTTTAAATGAAGACTTGTTCATGCCTTCAAAGCTATTTTTAGAAAGTCCCTTTAGATTTCCAGAAAAAAATAGGTTTGCCATTAAAAAGATTGGACATTTAAGACACAATGTGTTTACATTTTGCCTAAATATTTTGTGATCGTTTTTTGGACGCAACCACTGCGCAGCGGTTGTAGACTAGTGTTAGTGCTTGGATGTCTTTCAAAATATGTTTCTTTCAACGCAGCGACGGGCGTCCACTCTGCCGCACCCCTCCGATTAAGTTCACTTCTTGTGAATAAACTTTTCTTGCCGGAGCCTCTGCTCATCGTTCGTGCGTATACGGATGTCATTTCCCACTCTAACTGGACCAAAGATTCTTCGAAATATCTTCCTTTCAAACACGCCCAACGCCAACTTATCCGATTCTGTCATGACCCATGCTTCGGAGCCATAGATCAGGACAAGCGTCTTGTAGAGTTTAATTTTTGTTTCTCTGGACAGAACTCTACTTCGCATATGCTTACCGAGACCAAAGTAGCTACGGTTAGGAAGAGTGATTCTTCGTTTTATTTCCTGACTGGTGTTGTTGTCGCATTGCTATGTCTGAAGCCTCTCTTGGTCTCAAAGTGGTCAGAGAGATTTTTGTCAGCGTCATCATACAGAAGCGAACGATTAATGCAGGGATACCAAGTTCAGTCAGTGCTCTGAAAAACTTTGATCTGATTAGCGTGTCAAAAGAATCTTTGAAGTCGACAAAAAGGTGATGTGTGACGTTTTCTTTCTCGTTGGTCTTTTCCAGGATTTGGCTTAGTGTGAATATAGGGTCAATGGTCAATTTCTTCGGCCTAAAACCACACTGGTACTGTTCAACTATATTTCCTCAGTACGGCTTCAGTCTATTGCATAATATGCCGGATAGGATTTTATAAGCGATTGGATGGAGACTTATTCTGCGATAGTTTGCGCAGACTGTAGGGTCGCCTTTCTTAATAACTGGTCACAGGACAGTAAGGTTCAGCTCACCAGTCCATATTTTGCACAAGGGTTGATGCATACATTTAGTCAAATCTTAGCCGGCGGTCTTAAATAACTCTGCGGGTAACTCATCTGTGCCTTCTGCTTTGTTGTTTTTTAGCCTCACAAATCTTAACGAATGTATGGTTATTTGACTGAGCTACGAAAAAAATAGACACGAAATTTTTAATGTCGGCAAAGGCGACCAAGAAATATGAAATCCTCGAGGCAACGCTCTTTAGACGGTTTGGCTTTAACGTCAAGCTGAGCCTGCTGTGGTAGTATTCTTGACCACACGCGCATCACACTGCAATCCATGCTCAAAAACTGTGTTTTTTTTTGTTTTTTGAGTTTTAAACCCATTTTTCTCAATATTTAAAGCGTAAACCATTTAAAAAGGTTATATTATGTCGGCTTGTGTAATTTATATTTAATTTGTATACATAATTCTAATCTTATCATTTTTATTTTTATTTATATTTTCATCTTAGATCATCCGATCCTTTAGCTTGGTCATTTAGTGAAGAAGAAGTTATATCTTCAAACGGAAGAAATAAGCTAAATTGTAAAGTTTGCAACAAAAAAAACTTCGATCATAACACCTCTTTCAACAATTTTTTTGAAAAACTAAAGGTAAGTATAAGTATATGTAACAAAAAATGATAATGGAGTTTGTAATGGGTTGTAAAGAAGCTATGTTTGAAGTCTATTAAAAAATTGGGACTTGCTCTAAAAACTCCTTCAAAGCTATAAATTGTGTCGGTTTTTTTTTTCTTTGTAGCGAAGCTACTTATGGCGCTTTTTATCAGTGAACACTGCAACAACATGAAATAAAAAAAATGCTGAAGCCGAGTACGCTCGATTGCAAGATACACTGTACCAATACTTTATTGTATTAGATTTTTATACAAAAATTCAAAAAATTGGGGTGCATACTACTGTGGGCATTTTACAAAGTGAATTTGTGTGTAAAATGAAAAATCTTTATTTGTTCTTGTAAATCAATTTCATCGCCTTCAAAGTAATCCCCTCCCGATAAAATTCACTTATGCCAACGTTTTTTCCAATCCTCGAAACATGCCAAATAGTCCCTTTCCGGTCACGAAGAATCGACGCTGTTTTTCAAGAAAATTCACCACTTTTGGTACCAATCGAGACTTGACACGTTTGTGGCCCAAAACATCTTTCAAAATGGTATTAATTGATCCTTTCGATACGCCAATTTCATCAGCAATGTGTCTTATAGTTATCCGATGGTGTGCAAGCACTAATTCGTTTACTTTTTAGATGTGGGCATCGTCCGTTGAGGTCGATGGTCGACCAGGGCGATCTTCGTCTTCAACACGTTTTCAACCTTCTTTGAACAATTTATACCAATCATATGTTGTTGATTTCGGTAGAGCTCGGTCCCCATAAGCCTTCTTCAACATTTTTATTTCATTTATTCCATTCAGAAAACAAAATTTGACGACACTTCTCTGCTCAATTAAATCAGACATGGTAAAAATCGAAAAATGCAGTCTTGGTCGTTTGGTAAATACAAGCATAAATATATTACTGATAATGACATTGACATGAAATTTGGTCCAAATGTTATTAACAGTCGTACCAAATCAAGAATAAAAGAACTAGCCCGAAATGTTAAGCCCGCGAAGTTTAAATTGAAAATTCTACCTTCTTTTTGCCCACTGTAGTAAATAAAGGGACTATACCCATATTGGGATATTAAAATTGGCGTATCATAGGCGTCATCCGTACTAAATATAAAGTTCCTAGATTACATAACAATATTTAATTCAAAAATTTGAAATTTTAGGGTAGAATAATTAAGTAGAGCTAGAGAAAAACAGTTTATACAGTTTTACTTGTCACCGCTAGAGATTGTACGCTATAGCAAGACGAACAGTCAGACAGGCAGACAAAACTATATCGACTCCCCTTTTAATGCTGATCAAGATTATATACTTTTAAGGGTCTATCATTTCTTCTTCTGCATGTTGCATACATTGTACAAACTTAATAGATCATTTTACCATTCCAAATAAAATTCTAGTCTTATGGCTTCACACCACCCCACCTAAAATGAAAAACAAATGCAATAAAATACAACTACACTTTATACTGAAGATACTTAAATTAGGAATACGGGAGAACAATATTCACACAAATCTTTAAAGAGTTTATGCGTATTCATCAGTGGTCACTCAAGTTTATACACAATATTGGTTTCAAATTTTAAGTTAAAAATACAGATATGTATAGCAAAAATTTTCTAGAAAATATCGGAAGATGGGCGGTAAGTTTGTATGGTAGCCACACCTAAAAATGGACGTGGCACAATGACATTGGAAGACATAGGAAGTGTTTTTACCCAATTTGGAGCAAAAACATTAATAAATAATAACCATTTTCATAAAAAATTCGAAAACGGGCGGTAGATTTGTATGGGGGCTATACCTAAAAATAGGCGTGGTACCTTGGATTTGACTTTGGATGACATAAGAAGTATTTTAACCCAATTTGGAGTAAATATAACTAATACCTATAGCTAAAATGGGCGTGGCATCTTGGTTTTGACACTGGATGACAAAAGAAATGTTTTTACCCAATTAAGAACGAATATATTCATAAATAATAAGTATTTTTAAATAAACAAGAAAAAACGTTAACTTCGGTAGAACCGAAGCTTAAATACCCGCCACACGAATCTTAAAAGAGTTTATGAGTAATCATCAGTGGTCACCCAAGTTTACACACAGTATTGATTTAAAATTTTGAGCTAAAAATACAGATATGTATAACAACATATTTCTCGAAAATATCTGGAAATGGGCGGCAAGTTTATATGGAAGAAACACCTAAAAATGGGCGTGGCACCATGATATTGGAAGAGTTTTTATCCAATATGGAGTAAATTCATGAATAAATAATAACCATTTTCATACAAAAATTCGAAAATGGGCGGAAATTTTGTATGGGGGCTATGCCAAAAAATGGGCGTGGCACATCTGATTTGACATTGGATGACATTAGAAGTGTTTTTAACCAAATTTGAGTGAATATATGCATAAATAATTAGTATTTTTTTTTACAAAAAATCGGAAAAAACGGAAAGTTTATATGGGAGCTATGCCTAAAAGAGGGTAAATTTGTATGGGGGCTATACCTAAAAATGGGCGTGGCACTCTAATTCTAGAACTCATAATAGTCGTTGCCGAGAAAAGCTTAAGTTCCAAATTTCAGCTTAATATCTTTATATCTTCAACAAAAAAGATGCCTAGAAATATACAGACAGACAGACAGATAGACGGACATGAATAGATCGATTCGTCTTGTCGAGCTGATCAAGAATATATATACTTTATGGGGTCTACGACGTCTCCTTTAATGCGTTACAAACTTTCAGACAAAATGAATATACCCTTCACACTATGTGTGGCGGGTATAAAAATCGGAAAAAAACGGTAAGTTTGTGTGGGGGCTATACCTAAAAATGGGCGTGGCACTCTCATTTTCGAACTTAACTTAGTCGTTTCCGAGAAAAGCTTAAGTTTAAAATTTCAGCCCAATATCTTCATATCTTCATCGAAAAAATGGCATAGCAACAAACAGACGGACAGACAGACGGACATGGCTAGATCGATTCGTCTCATCGAGCTGATCAAGAATATATATACTTTATGGGGTCTACTACGTCTCCTTCAATGCGTTACAAACTTTCCGACAAACTGAATATACCCTTCACACTATGTGTGGCGGGTATGAAATAAATATATAAACCGTTCTAAAAGAATTCTTATCGACAATACACACTAATATTTTGAATCTAATTTTTAAAATTTTGTGTGTCTCAACGCATCCTCGCACAAAAACAATCACGTGTTCATAATTGAAGTATGCAAATCAATAATGAAAATCTATACAAAAATTACAATACATAGTAAGTAGTGAATAATTTAGGTTTAGAATAAAGAATGGTTTTTAAGGCAAAGTAAGATCTTTATTCCTAAAGATATTATATTACTACTATCATTTGGGAATAATTTGAAGTTGTTACAAAGAAATAAAATTTATATATATATATATATATATATATATATATATATATATATATAGCTGATTGTTGGCCTTGTATTGATTTTTCCTGACTATGTAGATGTCAGTATATAGTTTGTACAGCTGATCGTCCGTGCGTCTACGGATGTCATTTCCTACTCTAACTGGACTGAAGAAGTATCTTCCTATAAAACACGCCACTGTCACTGTTGTCACTGTTTACATCTGTGCCGAGGTAGTCAAAGTTTTCTATAGCCTCAAAGCTGAAGTTCTTTGTCCTCAACGACCGTCAACATCGTGTAGATTGTCTGCGGGTGGATACCAAGATACATTTGTGTACATAATTTTTATATTAATTCTTTCACTGCGTCTGGTATCTTTCTCAATTATATATTTTTTTAATTTATCACCAGTTTCAATGACTGGAGAGGCTTTCTCCAGATTTAAGGAATATTCACTAAATTGTACATCCGATCTTGAACTTACAGGTTCACTATTTTTCACCAGAGGAAAATCCGACTCACCAAGTTGGACCACAGAGTCTTCTACAAGTACATCCCTAGATTTTAGCATGTTTATTACCACTCCAAAACATTTCTAGCTGCACTGTCGAAGCAAATATGTTAAGTTATTTTAACACTGGCTTTTATATGGTGTTTTCTTCATATTTTTCAACACTCACTTAGGTTAGGTTATGTTGAAATGGACGCCGCGATTTCTCGCGATGTCATTTGGGCCAAAAAAGGCCCACTGTGATACAATATGATCCCTCTTTATTATCCTCCTTCTCGAACCAGCTCGATTTCCTTATGAAGGCGGCTACTGCTTAGCAATAAGTTGCTTATCTATAAAATAGTTATTATGCCATCGTGGAGATATGGGATACAACTGTGGGGCACTGCGTCGAAAACCCATATTGAGCGTGTACAAAGAATGCAAAATAAGACTCTACGATGTATCTGTTATACCCCGTGGTTTGTTCATAACACGGTCATTAGCCACGACTTAGATGTGCCATCAGTCTTTGATGAAATAAATCGACACAGCTCCAGATACAACGATCGTCTACGTGATCACATTAACCCATTGGCTTCGGCTCTCGCTATCAATACATGACGAAGGCGCCACAAGAGATTCAACCCAGATGATCTACCTACGCGTCAAAAGACTAAAAAAGTAACATAACTTATAATACTTTAAGCTAATACTTTTACGTCTTGTCATGTTTTTAGATTTCAAAAATATGTTTAAAGTTTCTTCAGTGAAATGCTCAACATAAATAAATATATATAAGTGGCACTACAGCCGATTGCCGGCCTTGGCATCACATAAGATTTGGCACCAGCGGTTGTAATCTAGTGCCTCATTTTACCATATTGGGATACCGATCCTGCGGATGTCATCTAGGACCTGGTCCTCCCAACGCAGCGGCGGACGTCCTCTCTGCCGCGCCCCTCCGATTTGATTCACATTTTGCTTCCAAACTTTTCTTGCTGGAGCTTCTGTGTCCATCCGACACAGGTGACCAGCTCAGTACAGCCTTTTGTATTGGATGTTCATGACTATGTCGATGTCATCATATAGCTCGTACAGCTCATCGTTCGTGCTCACACGGATGTCATTTTCCACTCTAACTGGACCACAGATTCTCCGAAGTATCTTCCTCTCAAATACGCCCAACGCCGACTTATCCGATTCTGTCATGACCCATGCTTCTGAGCCATACATCAGGATCGGCATTATCAGCGTCTTGTAGAGTTTAATCTTTGTTTTTCTGGACAGCACTCTACTTCGCATCTGCTTACCGAGACCAAATTAGCTAAGGTTCGCAAGAGTGATTCTTCGTTTAATCTCCTGACTGATGATGTTGTTGTTGTTTACATCTGAGCCCAAATAGATGAAGTTTTCTACAACCTCAAAGCTGAAGTTCCCTGAACTCAAAGACCGTCTGCGACGTGCAGATTGTCTGCGAGTGGATTCCAAGTACTTCGTCTTGTTCTCGTTGACCGTCAGTCCCATAGGACGACATTGTTTTTCGATGTCTGAGAACGCGCCGGTGATCGCTCGAGCATTTTTCCCGATAATATCTATGTCGTCGGCATATGCGAGCAGCATAGTCTCTTTATAGAAAATATTGCCCGTCCGGGCGACGTTTAGGCACCGCATCAGGATGTACTCCAATAGGAGGTTGAAAAAGTCGCATGACAACGCATCACCATGTCTGAAGCCTCTCTTGGTGTCAAAGGAGTCGGAGAGATCTTTACCGACCCTGACAACGCTTTGGGTGTTTGCCAGCGTCATCATATTGAGGCGAACAATTTTTGAGGGGATTTAAAAATAAGTCAATGCCTTGAAAAGTATGATCTGATTGGCGTGTCGAAAGCGGCTTTGAAATCGATTTGCTTCTCCTTGGTTTTTTTCCAGGATCTGTCGCAGCGTAGGTATGGAGTCGCTGGTTGACTTCTTTGGTCTTAAACCGCACTGGTACTGTCCAACTCTACGTCCTACGTACGATTTCAGTCTATTGCATATTACGCCAGATAGTATTTTGTATGCGATAGAGAGGAGACTTATTCCGCGATAGTTTGCGCACATTGCAGGGTCTCCTTTCTTTATGATTGGAAACAGGACACTTAGGTTCCAGTCATCAGGCATACGCTCACCAGACCATATTTTGCACAAGAGTTGATGCATACATCCAATCAACTCGTCGCCGCCGGTCTAAAATAACTCTGCGGGTAATTCGTCTGCGCCTGCCGCTTTGTTATTTTTAGGTCTTTGTATGACTTCTACGACCTCGTCATAGCCTGGTGGCTCCACAGGAATCCCATCATCGGCCGGAGGATCCAGATTTTCATCATCTCCACCAGCGGTATTTTTCCCGTCATCGCCACCAAGTAGGGTAGAGAAGTGGGGCGGACCTCCATACCCTTAGTGATTCCTGGACTTCTGTTACCATGTTTCCTTGTTCATTCTTGCAGAACGAAGCTCCTTGCTTACCCATCATGTCAGTCTCCTCCACTTCACGCCTTTCCAGTTCTCGTTTCTTCCGTCTGATCAGGCGTTTTTCCTCTCTCCGTTTCTCCCTATATAGCTCAACAACAGCTCGTGTTGCTCCCGCCTGCAGAGTTCTTTGTCGTGCCATATTCTTCTCTGCAGTAGCGAGGCGACATTCATCATCATACCATGTCTGCCTTTGAGGATTAGTAAAGCCAATAACGTCTTTGGCTGCCGTGGCTAATGAGTTTGAGATACGCTTCCACTGATCGTTTATACAGTCGGAGGCCGGAGGATTCTCTCGGAGTAGATGTGAGACCCTTGTTGAGAAGGCAGCGGCGGTCTGCTGTGACTTTAACCTACCAACATCTAGCTCTCGTTGTGTGGTAGCTCGCTTGGCGTGCGTTGTGCTGAGTCTAGTACGTACCTTGGCTAGGACAAGGTTGTGGTCTGAGTCGATGTTAAGACCTCTGTACGCTCGTACATTAAGCACGCTAGAAGAGTGCCTGGCATCTATCACCACGTGATCTATTTGGGTGCGGATACTTAGGTCGCCACTGTGCCATGTTGTCTTGTGGATCTCGAGATGTGGGAATCTGGTACTACTTATGATCATGTTTCTGCCCGCACCAAAGTCGATTAGCCTTTCTCCATTACAGTTGGTGGTGTCATGTAGGCTAAATTTACCGATGGTAGGGCGAAAGATTTCTTCTCTCCCAATTTGTGCGTTGAAATCACCGATGCCAATTTTTAAGTCATGCTTGGGGCAGCGATTGTAGAGGCTTTATAATCGATGATAGAATTCGTCTTTCTCCATTGTCGGTTCGTGTACACATAGGCTAATGTTGAAAAATTTATCTCTGATGCGTATCGAGGCGAGACGTTCATCTACAGCTGTAAACCTGGAGACGAGTCTACGTAGTTTACTACCAACCACGAAGCCACATCCGAATATGTGTTGCCTCTCATGACCACTGTAGTAGATGTCACAGGTTGCTAAGTTTATGCAACCATGGCCAGTCAATCGCATTTCCTGGATAGCAGTGATGTCTGCTCTAGAGAGTACAACTGTTAAGAGTGGTAGTAAGTTCTTCTATTGCACCATCCCTGTTAAGGGTTCGGACGTTCCAGGTGCACATACGTATGTCGTGATCCTTGTATCGTTTTCGGGGATCGACTTTTTTATATGCTCTAACGGTAGTTGGGGCCTCCAGGATCATTGGTGGATTAACGCATCTGAGGCTGCCACCTGGAGTATTTTCGTTTATACTAGCCATCATTGCATTTGGTACACTTTGTTCTGTGTGTGTCTCACGGGTTGTAAACCACCCCACCGACCAACCTCACATCGAGGATTCGCTCTTTAGACGACTCTTACGTCAAGCTGAGCCTGCTGTGGTAGTATTCTTGACTGCCCGCTCACCACACGGGACATAAATAAATAATTAGAAAACAAAAAAACAAACATAGTTAGTTTCTGTCTATTATGGCGTATAAGTTGGGCTGTTCGTTTAGTGCTAAGCTCTGGCCACGTAAGTTTCGAGATATGACATTTGGTATTTGTTGTCCATCTAGTCTGCTATTCTGATTATTTCCTCTTTCTCTCGCAGCTTCAGAGAGGTCATGGGAATTCCAGTCGAACTCCTCCCAGGAGAAATAACGGAATTTGTACATTCTCTGGCCAATCAATCTGCTTCGCAATTACCTAATATATCTTGGTGACCCGGAACCCATGTGAGGCAAATATCCCATTGCTCAGCCATCTCGTTGAGAGATTTGCGGCACTGGGAGATAGTTTTGGATGTATTTTTGAAAGCGTCAAGTGCTTGTAGAGCAGCCTGACTATCCGAAACGATATGTACTTTTTGCCTTCAACCTGGGATGTGCCCCAAATAATGCATAGCTTCGTTTATGGCAATTATTTCAGCTTGAAAAACGCTGCAGTGATCAGGACGTCTGAACTTCCGGGGAAAAGATACCTCCTCCTACCCATCCCTCGAGTTTGGACCCGTCTGTGTAAATATTAATGGCGTTGGTTTCATAATGGGGTGGGTCTACCAATTGAACTCTTGTTGGGATAGAAATTTTGTACTTCTTACCAGAAGTTGGGTATGACGTAATGTAGTCAGTGACTGGAGGCGAGGACATTAGAAGGTTGAGTATCTTCGAGTGTCCGTAGTTGCCATTGAGCCAGCCTGCTATCTCTCTGACTCTAATAGCTGTGTTCGTTACCAGTTCTTTGGCTATGAGATCTAGGGGTAATAGATATAGGAGAGTATTAAGTGCATCAGTTGGTGTGGTGCGTAGAGCTCCACTAATGCAGAACTCCGCACTTCTTTTGAACCTTTTGTAAACGGTTGCGGTTGGTCACTTTATCGAGTGCTGGCCACCACTGCCTTGTACAGCCAGTGTACAATGCAAGGAGAAAGCCCCCACCTTCTGCTGAAGGCTTTTTTACACGTGAAGAGCGCCACGTTTTCTTTTTTGATACGTTATGTTATCGTTCCAGTTTAGCTTTTATCTAGGATAACACCTAGATATTTGGCACTGACACTGAAGGTTAAGGAGATGTTGTTCAGTTTAGATGGAACTAGGGTATATATCTTATATTTCCTAGTGAAGAGTAAAAGTTCCGTTTTGTCATGCTTAGTCCGCATGAGGTTGCCCAGGACGGTAAGCTTTTTAATGCTGATTGCATTAGATAACAGAGTGTTTGAGGGTACTTTCCTCTTATTCAGATGACTAAGTTGTCCGCGTAAGCAATCACCTGGTATCCCTCCTCCGCCATACGCTTCAACAGCTGGTTGACGCAAAGAAGATGAGAGAGAACACCCCCTTGGGGGGGTCCCTCTATTAACGCACCTTCGAGCCGCCGCCTCTCCCAGCGTAGAGTTAACTGCTCTGCTGGTTAGCATAGAGAGTATAAAACCAGTTAGGGAGGCGTCGACTCCAACATCAGTTAAGGCACCAGTGATGGCCCCGGAGAAGATTTTTCTATTGTAGAGGTGACATATGGAGTGCTGTCTCCGTGGATTCTCCTTTGGTATATGCGTGTTGAGAATTGGAAATAAATCTGTGGTTAATACTTTCTTTGATGTAAATGTCTATTAGACTTTCTAGGGTTTTTAGTACGAAAGATGATAAGCTAATCGGTCTGAAACACTGGTCGTGAAATGGCTTCTATTGCACCTATCACTTATTGTTGGATAGGACTACCAGGAAAGTGTGTATCCAACAAAAGATTTAATGACACAATACTAGAGTTGGTCCAGGTACCATCAGGTTTAACTATATAGCCTACTGCTACTGGGGTTTTAGAGATGACCTTTCTCAAGTGTGAATCTTCAGAAGTGGTCTCTATTGTGGTCTCTCTATATAGCCTTGGCAGCACGAAGGGTATCAACCCAGATGTTATAGTCCTTTGCCACTCGATACCAATTCTGGATCCCGATCTTCCGGACGTCCTCCAGAACTTGATCCTTCCAACGCAGCGGCGGTCTTCCCCGCTGTCGCGCCCCTCTGATTTCGTCCACGTTTTTATCATGTACCGTTTTCGCCGGAGCGTCTTCATTCATTCGAATCACGTGTCCAGCCCAGTGCAATCGTTTGTACCTGATGCGCCTGACTATATCGATGTCCTTATATAGCTGGTACAGCTCGTGATTCATGCGAGTACGGTAATCATTGTCCACTCTGACAGGGCCAAGGATTTTACGAAGAATTTTTCTCTCAAATGTACCCAACGCCGATTTATCAGCCTCTGACATGACCCATGTTTCTGCGCCATACATCAGGACTGGGATAATCAGCGTCTTGTAGAGTTGGATTTTCGTTTTTCTGGATAAAACTCTACTCCTCATTTGCCCACCGAGACCAAAGTAGCATCGGTTAGCCAGAGTAATTCTTCGTTTAATTTCTAGGCTGGTGTTATTGCTCTTGTTTTTTTGAGAGCCCAAGTAGACGAAGTTTTCTACAACGTCGAAGGTGAAATTCCCCATAGCCACAGAATCTTTAGGTCGTGTTATTGATTTGCGAGAGGATACCAAGTACTTCGTCTTACTTTCGTTCACCGCCAGTCCCATCTTGCGGGAATTCTCTTCAATATCGTTGAAAGCCCAGCTCACCGTACGTGGATTTTTGCCGATTATGTCGATATCATCGGCATACGCGAGCAGCATAGTTTCTTTTAAGAAAATGTTGCGCGTCAAATCGACGTGTGGACATTTGCGTAATATATACTCCAACAAGAGATTGAAGAAGTCGCACGACAACGCATCTCCCTGTCTAAAGCCTCTCTTGGTGTCAAAGGGGTCGGAGAGATGTTTACCGACCCTGTCAACGCTTTGAGTGTTTGTCAGCGTCATCATACAGAGGCGAACGATTTTTTCAGGGATCCCAAGTTCAGTCAATGCTTTAAAGAACTTTGATCTGATTGGCGTGTCAAAAGCGGCTTTGAAATCGACGAAAAGGTGGTGTGTGTCGATATGCTTCTCCTTGGTCTTTACCAGGATCTGGCTCAGCGTGAATATGGAGTCGGTGGTCGACTTCTTCGGTCTAAAACCGCACTGGTATTGTCCAACAGTGCTTGCTTCGTGAGGTTCCAGCCTATCGCACAGTACACCAAATAGGATTTTGTACGCGATTTGTATGAGACTTATACCGCGGTAGTTTGCGCAGATTGCGGGGTCCCCTTTCTTAAGGATTGGACAGAGCACACTTACGTTCCAATCGCTGGGCATGCATTCACCAGTCCATATTTTGCATAAGAGTTGATGCATACATCGAGTCAACTCTTTGCCGCTGGTCTTAAATAACTCTGCGGGAATTTCGTCTGCGCCCGCCGCTTTGTTATTTTTAAGCCTTTTTTATGACTTCTGAGACCTCGTTATAGCCTGGTGGCTCCACAGGGATGCCATCATCGGTCGGGGGAACCAGATATTCATCTTCTCCGCTGGCGGCATTGTTCCCGTCCTCGCCTCCAAGTAAGGTAGAGAAGTGGTTCATCCATAACATAAGTGACTCCTGGACATCTGTCACCACAGTTCCATGCGCGTCTTTACATGCGCGTCTTGTGCATTAAGCTTTAAAAGATCATAATGTGTAATATGTCACGTTTTTTATAAGTATAATTAGCAGCATTTTTGTTCTTATATGTTAGTTGCTAAGTTATCAAATAAATAAATAAATAATAAAATTTTTAATTTTTGCGTGGTAGAGAAATTAGAAGAAAGAAAACATCACACAATACTTTCTTAAATAACTAAAAATAAAAACAAATCTAAGCAAAAAGGTTGCGTACAGGTCTTTTAGAAGCAGCTACTCAGCACACCCTGTAATGGTTACGATTCCAAAAATATACAAACAATATTTATGTGACCTTTATAACAGACTCACAACTTACAACATATCGAAGCTATACTGCGCTAAAACCATTGACAAGACCATTTAGCCCATAATAAAAAGAAAATTACTCATTATAAAACTCATGTTACTTTCAATATTTTCAAAAAGGAAAATTTTCAATATTGTTCTGCAGAATTTCTTGATGTAAAACATGCTTTTGTTAGGGTCTGGCACGATAGGCTTTTTTTCAAGTTGAAAAAATGGCTCCCAGCGCCTTTTTCCTCTTTTTTGCATCATACCTCAAGGAAAGAGCTTTTCGCAGTGGTGTTTCACAAGGCATTGTATTAGGACCTGTGCTGTACACAATTTATAGTGCAGATATGCCTACTCCAACTAATGACAATGTTCAGGTTGGCACTTATGCTGATGATACAACAATCCTCATCATGTCGAAGCTTCAAACATCTTGCAAGAATACTTAAATGACTTCCTGGTTTCATCGATTGAATATATCGATTAACAATGAAAAGTCTGTTCACATGACTTTTGCAAAGAGGCGTGAAAACTGCCCATGTGTATTTTATGACAATGTAATGATTCCTCAACAATCGGTAGCAAAGTATTACTTAGGTATTACTTGGAGTAAGCACATTACTGCAAAAATTAAATTATGCAAATGGCGCATCAATAAAATGCATTGGCTGCTACATAAAAAGAGCAAACTCAGCTTATCAAAGTGCTGCTTTACAAAAAAATTGATTGTTCCAATTTGGACATATGAACTGCAGCTTTGGGGAACAGCTAGTAATTCTAATTTAAAAAGAATCCAGAGAATGCAAAATATAATTCTAAGGCAATTAGCTGATGCTCCTTGGTATGTACGAAACAGCACGCTACACATAGGGACTTAAATGTTCCTACAGTTCTGGAACAACTCCATAAGATCAGCAGTAAATACATCGAGAGGTTGCATGACCATCCTAATCATCCGTTGGATTTACCGTTTAGGGAGTAAATCTAGTAGACATTCATAAGATAGGCAAATTGCATTTGCACTAACGTTATTTTTCGTTTTGTAACTCCATTTAATTGGTGTCGTTAAGACAGTTTTAAATAAAAAGTTATATAACAAAAAAAAGAGAGGCAAGAGTTAGTATTAATAAAGCGATCGAGAAGTGAACAACGTTGAGTTTTATTTTCGCGAGGTGTCGACTTAAATTGTTCAGATATAATGCTTACCAATAAGAACAAATAAGGTTGGTTTTTTTTGTCTTAAATAAAAATTTATTTATTTTTTATATACCCGTTACACATAGTGTAAACGGGTATTTTCAGTTTGTCCGAAAGTTCGCAACGCATTAAAGGAGACATTGGAGACCCCATAAAGTATATATATTATTGATCAGCTCGATGAGACGAATCGATTTAGCCATGTCCGTCTGTCTGTTGCGATGCGTTTTACTCAGAATGCTTTTAAGATATTGACCTGAAACTTTTAACTTAAGCTTTTCTTGCTCCTAGGATTTTTGTATGTCGGAGTCAAGGTGCCACGCCCATTTTTGGGTATAGCCTCTGTTACGAAAAGGCTGCAAACGACATCGCGCATACATTGTGAGCTGTTGTTCTGCCATTATCATATGCACTTCATTAACATCAAACCTTGCAAATATCATACGCACACCAATTGTATTTGCTTACACATTAGTTTGCAATAAGCAATACTTACAACAGCTTATTTAATTTAGCAAATGTATATATACGTGTGCAATATTGTAACTCTTTCTCTTTACATTTAAAATCGCCGCCAACACCCCACCATTATAATTCACTAATTAATAAAAAAATTATGCACTAAGATTGAACCTTAATTGTTTGAATTGGGGAAAGGCGATTGAATTAAAAGTAGTGTAAAGTAAAAATAGTTTTTACATCTTCTGGGGTTTGCACAAAATATAAGCAAAGAGTAAAAATCTTGAGGACTTCAGTAACTGGCTTTTCCAATTGAAAGAAAGTGCTAACGCTGTTATTATAACCAGCACTGCAACCAAGGCACGTAAACGTATCACGAATCGTAAAAGAAACGCGACTTACTACATGTGTCGCTTGTCAAGGCAAAGCCTCATGCGTTTGAATAGTGCAAATCAAACAAACAGTGTGGCATTGACGTGTGTCACAAATTTTATTTATATAAATATGTAAAAGTTCAGTGTATAATTTTCCGCCAATTTTTAATACTTTTTAAAATTTTCGCAGTGGTTATTGTTGTCGCCATGGCGGCACCAGCAGGCAATATGGCATCATCAACTCAAGCCAAATTAAAGTAGCAATTGTCGCTAGGAGGAGCTACCACGGCTATATATGGCTCAAGAATGAAATAGTTTAAGATAGATGACGGTTCTCATCAAACGGGTAAGGTCATCGAGTGAAAGTTCGTGGAGCTCTGGGTCAGATGAGCTGAGACGCAAAGCCGCCTCTCGTCAAAATTTGTCACTCCTGAACACAAAAGCCAAGGCCAAAAATTGCAACATTACAGATACTAGCAGATTCGCAATTCTATCAGATGATAATGATGTGTTAGTTCTTAGTAAGGATGATCACATGGACACTGCTTCTACTGCAGCAGCGAAGATAATTAAGCCACCACCGATATTTATCCCGGACGTTACTAAGATTTTAGAACTTTTAAGCGATATATAAAGAGTGGTTAAATTTCAAGGGCCGATGTTGATTTTGAATAAAACACGAATTATTTAGGAAATTATTGACATTTCTTTTTATTATGATATATTGGTATGACTCAATTATGTATGGAACAAAATATCGGCCAAATGGCCGCCACGGCTTCGGCGACACACGTCCATCCGATGGTCTAAATTTTCGATGACGCTGAGGCATAATTGAGGTTCAATGTCGTTAATGTGCCGAATTATCTCATCCTTTAGCTCTTGAATTGTTGTTGGTTTATTGGCCTACACCTTTTCTTTCAAATAACCTGAAAGAAAGAAGTTCAACGGTGTCAAATCACATGATCTTTGCGGCCAGTTGACATCGCCGCGACGTGAGATTATTCGGCCATCAAATTTTTCGCGCAAAAGAGCCATTGTTTCGTTAGCTGTGTGGCAAGTGGCACCGTCCTGTTGAAACCACATATCGTCCACATCCATATCTTCCAATTCAGGCCACAAAAAGTTTGTTATCATCTCACGATAGCGAAATCCATCCACAGTAATTGCCTGGCCAGCTTCGTTTTCGAAGAAGTACGGCCCTATGATGCCGCCAGCCCATAAACCGCACCAAACAGTCACTCTTTGTGGATGCATTGGTTTTTCGACAATCACTCTTGGATTCTCATTCGCTTAAATGCGGCAATTGCGCTTATTGACGAATCCACTGAGGTGAAAATGTGCCTCATTACTGACGATTAAATTCACCGAAAAAATCACGAAGTGCACGATATGCATTTTGATTTGAACGCCCATTTTCATAATAGGCCTGAATAACTTTAACGCGTTGCTCAATTGTGTATCTTTCCATGGTTCAAATTGAGTTAGTCTGAAGTTGAGAAATGTTAAAAGAAATGCAGGAAAAAACTTGACGTTTAGGTGTGGTTCACATTCAACATCGGCCCTTGAAATTTAACCACCCTTTATATGGTCATATGCAATAAGAATTTTGACTATAAGTCTGGCAAGGATGGGCGTGTTAGAGTAAACTTGTCCGATAAGGACAGTTTCTCTAAGCTAAAACAACTCCGTGATGCGAACAGAATGAGCGTTCTTACAGGATTGTGTTTAAAGGGCTATATAACTCCACCGATTTGGATGAGATCAAGGAGACTTTGGCTGAACACGGGCATGCTGTACGAGGCCGCGAAATTGAAAACGCCATTTATCGATTTAACAATAAGCCGATGTCTTTATTTTTTGTTGTTTTGGTACCGGCCAGCAACAACAAGGAGGTTTTTTCCGAACAAGTCCAAGGACATTCTTCAATGCAACCGCTGGCAGGGTTTTGGGCGTTCACAGAAGTACTGCCGTTTACCACCAAAATGCTGAGTGCACGAAGCGAAAGGATGAAACTGCCTGTTGCGCTCACTGTCAAGGAGACCATGCAGCTTCATACAAAGGCTGTAAAGTATGTAAGAAAGCGAAAGCCAAGACCCACTCCGGTGTCTTAAGGAATAAGAACCTCTGGCCTCTTAGCGCTCTCAGTTAATCATGGCATCTGGTTTGCCAGCACAGTGCGAGGAGGTGACTGAATGTCCAGGGCATCGCACCACGCTGCAACCATCAGCGTTGCCCCCAATTATAAGTCGAATAAATCCCAGACTGGACCGACTGGAAACCATGATTGAAAAAATGCTCGATTAATTTGCAGTCATGATGCAATTGTTTACGTCATTAATAACGAAACTATGCAAATAAGTCTCCATATCGTACTATGGAACGCGATTGGCCTGTGTAGGAGTAGGTCTGAGGTCGAGCATAAGATGGCTCAAAAGGCTTCACCCGTTCAATCTCCCTTATGGGAGACATTAACACACTCATACTTATTTTTACTTTTTATTTATTTCTTAACATTCCTTATTCCTTACCCATAATGGCTCCGCTAACGCATTGTCAACTGTTCCCTTTACCCCAAAACCTTGTTCATTGTCTTTTAAATATAAATTGCAAGTAAATTTATCCATTATAATAAAAAATAAAATAAAATTGACGTGTGTGAATATCCTCATCATCCACTACTGCATCCAATAAAGCCAACTACACAAGAAAACTCTGCTCCTACTACAGCACCTACATTAACTGGTGGTAACTGTAATGCACATTGCTATGACGGGAGTACTACCATATTTAAAGTACTTCCTGTAACTGTAATAAAAGGGCATCTCAACATACGCGTTCTTCGACGACGGCTCATCATTGACGTTAATAGATGGAGAATTACAACTCGAGCTAAATATAAAAGGAACGTCGCAATCACTCTGTTTAAAATGGACCGGAGAAACACACCGCTATGAAGATGATTCCGTGCGATTAGACCTTCAAATATCTGCGCCAGGTGCCGCTAAAAAAAATGCACCCTAAAAAATTTCATACTGTAAAGCAGCTGCAACTTCCACCACAAACGCTAGACGCTGCCTTCCTCTATGGATGCTGTGCCCAAAATCTTAATTGGCGTCGACAACAGCAAATTGGGAATTAGCCTCAAATGTAAAGAAGGGTCTTACGTTGAACCCATCGCCGAGAAAACTTGCTTAGGCTGGACGATCAAAGGCACCTTAATGGAACCAAACACTCTACGGCAAAAAGGCGCACACTACATATTGCATGTGTGCGAATGCAACTACTTCAATGAAGAACTTTCAAGTCTCATCAGAGACTACATTTGTCTCGACAACGTAAACGCTGTCATCGGACCCAAATTGGCTTATAAATAAGAGAAGCGTGCACAAAACCAGCTGGAACGGTTCACCGTGCGCCAAGGGGAACACTACGAAACCAGCCTACTTTGGCGCTATGATAATGCTCAATTGCCTAACAGTTATAACATGGCACTAAAACGAACAAACGGTCTGCGTCAGCGGCTAAAAAATGACGCTAATCTTGCTACACAAATGCAAAACAAAATCGATCAATACATCGCTAAATCGTATGCCCATTAGCTGCTAGCTGATGAAATTAATACAGAACGATGCTGGCATTTGCCTATGTTTCCAGTCAGATATGCAATCAAGCCCGGCAAGTTACGTCTGGTATTAATTCACAATTACTTAAGGGACCAGATCAACTAAGTTCTTTATTATCAATTTTAAGACGATTTCGAGTACGACAAGTTGCCATAGCCGGCGACACCGCTGAAATGTATTATTAAGGGTTTATATACAGTTAGGATTTTCAAAAAATCAGTTTTTTTTTTTTGCATTTTCCTAATATATGTATATATATTTGAGTATACACACACAAAATTTCAAGTCGATCCGACGAATATTTTCGAAGTTATAGACACATTAGTGAAGGCGCGCTGAGAGATCTCGCAGTAAAGTAAAGTGCTTTTAAAACTTTAAACGCGTTTTTCTCGAAACGGTGTTTTCAAAGTCGGTGTGCAAGATTTCTCAGAAACGGCTGAACCGATCGGTCTGAAATTTTTACACAAGCTTCTTAACTATATTTTTTAGTAATTAATCGAAGGATTTCCCCATCCGATGAAAATTTCTTATTTTAAAACAATTAAAGAGCCAAATTGGTTTGGTTGAAAATCGAACCTTTTGCTTTGAGTAGCCGCCATTTTTGCTTATTCCTTCGATTAATCACTAGATTATTTATTAAATTAATGAAATCTATTTGGCTTTTGAATTTTGGATGATCCAGTCCAGAGATATCGTGCACACCGCAAAAGGCCTTTTTTTTGTGGACCTCTGCAAAATTGGCAATATCAACTTTCCCGATAATTATTTTTGGCAATAAAACATATGTGAATATAGTTTAAGGTTGTTATAATATACCTGCCAAGTTTCAAATCAAAAAACCAAATAGTTTGCTTACAAAAAATTCTTGAAAAATGCCTTTTTTTCGACCTCCAAACTGTATATAACCCCTTAAGTTCGCGGATGTCAAATCCGCCTTAGGTACTCGAAGCTCTAGGTGTATAACAGACATTAGCATTGTCTGGCTAATGATGAACTTCCCACTATGGAAAAAGTTCTTGGCATGTGGTAGTTAACTTCAGCAGACTGCTTCGCAAATATGGTTTCGCCACACAATTGAAACCGCGATCTACTAAATGAAAACCGAAGACCTACTAAACGAGAAATGTTCAGCATCATAATATCCATCTACGATCCTCTGGGACCTTTTACGTCATGTACGCCAAAAACATATTCCAGGAAGTTTGACGTTCTGGCTGCTTTTGGGATGACCCAATACTAGATGATCAATATATAAAGTGGCTTCGCTGGACACGATTGTTACCTGAGGTCCAAGAAATACGAATTCCTAGGTGCTACTTTAGCTCCAGTCTACAAAATAATGACGCTATTGAGCTACACACCTTCGTAGACGCTAGCGAAGAAGGCTATGCCGCAGTATGTTATTTGCTGTTCAATAATGGCACATACACAGCTTGTGCATTACTTGGCTGTAAAACTAGGTTGTCACCGCTAAAAATGATGTACATTCCTCGTCTAAAACTGTAGGCCGCTCTACTCGGAGTACGACTTGCCACTGGCATTCAACGATCGTTAAAATTCGGTACAGTTGCGAAATCCTATTGGACGGACTCCAAATCTGTTTTGTCCTGGTTTGCCTTCGGACCATCGCCGGTATCAGCAATTCGTAGCTTTCCGAGTCAATGAGATATAAGAACTCACTAATATTGAAAATTGGAGATGGGTTCCCTCCGCCGAAAACGTCGCAGATGACGCCACCAAGTGGACCAAAAATCCAGATTTAACCATACACAGTAGATGGTTCAACGGACCAAATTTTTTGAGAAAGATGAAATCAGATTGGGTAAAGTCCACTACAAACACTCAATCAACTAAGACCTGAGGCCAAAATACGTCGCCCTGCACATATCAATTTGCCGTAATCAAAATAGGCAAATTCAGTTTGAGAGATTTTCACGATATCAGACGTTGCTCAACGTGATCGTCACGGTCATTAACACTGCCCAATATTCGCTAGCTGGTACCAAGGGGTACAAGAATCACGACTAGTTATCAACCAAGCAGAACTAATAATTTTACGTTTAGTTCGACATGAAAGCTACGGCGACGAAATCTCTGCGCTACAAAAGAACAGGTACATATCTAAATCGAGTACAATTTTTGGCAGTTAATAAATTTAAACGATTGTGCCAACTATGCCGCAACCAGGCCGTCCGCTCCCAACCACCTAGAATGAGTGCACTACCAAGCATGCGACTCAATGCCTTCAGCCGTGCATTCTTATACGTAGGTGTGGACTATTTCGGCCGCATGATGGTTGCAGTCAGGCGCAGCCGAGAAAAAACGTTATGGCGTACTGTTCAGTATTTCATCACCACGAGCAGTACACCTGGAAATAGCTAACTCGCTTTCAACCAATTCCTGCATCCTCACCGTACGAAAGTTTGTAGCTCGACGCGGTGTGCCTAAAATCAGAGCTATGGAGCGACAATGGCACTAATTTTAAAGGAGCTGAACGAGAACTGAAAGAGTCCAACAAATTGCTTGACAAAAACGCAATAATCCGCGCCCTAACAACACCAGGAACTCAGTGAAAAATTATCCCGCCTGCTTCCCCACATATGGGAGGCATTTGGGAAAGTCTGGTACGTGTCAAAACCGTTCTAAAACACGTTCTGCCGTCTTGAACCCCAACAGAGGAGTTGCTGTACGCTGCATTTCTAGAGGTCGAAATGTGCATCAATTCGCGACCTCTCACTTATATTCCGATCGAGCAAACAGCTGAACCATCGCTTACACCTAACCGTTTTTTGTTAGGAAGTTCATCCGGCACCAAAACGCTGGTTGAGGCAGTAAGTGACGTCGTCCTATTGAGAGCCATTGGAAAGCAGCACAACATGCCTTTTTGGAAAAGATTTATCCGCGAAGCAGACAACCCACGAAACTGTTGGCCACGGGGACGCGTCATAGCAGTCAGAACATCCGCTGACGGGCAAGTACGAAGTGCAACAGTAAGAACTATATCAGGCACCAGCGACGAAGCTTGCAGTATTAGATCTGGTATGCAAACCGGAGGCAGCCATACCGGAGGCGAGTGTTACGAAAAGTCTGCAAACTTCATCGCGGCATACATTGTAAGCTGTTGTTCTGCCATTATCATATGCACTTCATTAACATCAAACCTTGCAAATATCATACGCACACCTATTGTATTTACTATCACATTAATTTGCATTAAGGAACACTAACAACAGCTTATTTAATTTAGCAAATGTATATATACGTGTGCAATATTGTAACTCTTTCTTTTTACATTGACTTTGACATTGAGGTACGTTGAGCACTGCAGTTTTTAAAATCACCGCCAATACCCTACAATTATAATTTACTAATTAATAATTGGGGTAAAAGTAGTGCAAACTAAAAATAGTTTTTACAGCCCCCATACAAACTTTCCGCCCATTTTCAAGTTTTTGTATAAAAATAGGTATTATTTATGAATATATTTGCTCCAAATTGGGTAAAAACACTTCTTATGTCATCCAATGTGAAATCCAAGGTGCCACGCCCATTTTTTGATATAGCACCCATACAAACTTACCACCCATTTTCGAATTATTGTATAAAAGCATTTATTTTTTCTGAATGAAACCAATTGAAATTTGGTAAAATCAATTCCAATGTCCATCTAAGTGAACACTATCGATATGATAAGGACCGGGCCGATAAAACATAAAGCCTCCATACAAATTTGATCAAATCCATCGTGAAATTTAATCTTTGTCCCTGGTACTATATATAGTGTTGTTAAACGAGTATTTTTTATGTTTTCCATGTTTTCTTTTTCTAATTAAATAAAAAAAATGTAACAAATAAAAAAATCGTGACGGAAAAACAATCAAGACCGCCTTTTTTTTGTGGACCTCTGCAAAATTGGCAATATCAACTTTCCCGATAATTATTTTTGGCAATAAAACATATGTGAATATAGTTTAAGGTTGTTATAATATACCTGCCAAGTTTCAAATCAAAAAACCAAATAGTTTGCTTACAAAAAATTCTTGAAAAATGCCTTTTTTTCGACCTCCAAACTGTATATAACCCCTTAAGTTCGCGGATGTCAAATCCGCCTTAGGTACTCGAAGCTCTAGGTGTATAACAGACATTAGCATTGTCTGGCTAATGATGAACTTCCCACTATGGAAAAAGTTCTTGGCATGTGGTAGTTAACTTCAGCAGACTGCTTCGCAAATATGGTTTCGCCACACAATTGAAACCGCGATCTACTAAATGAAAACCGAAGACCTACTAAACGAGAAATGTTCAGCATCATAATATCCATCTACGATCCTCTGGGACCTTTTACGTCATGTACGCCAAAAACATATTCCAGGAAGTTTGACGTTCTGGCTGCTTTTGGGATGACCCAATACTAGATGATCAATATATAAAGTGGCTTCGCTGGACACGATTGTTACCTGAGGTCCAAGAAATACGAATTCCTAGGTGCTACTTTAGCTCCAGTCTACAAAATAATGACGCTATTGAGCTACACACCTTCGTAGACGCTAGCGAAGAAGGCTATGCCGCAGTATGTTATTTGCTGTTCAATAATGGCACATACACAGCTTGTGCATTACTTGGCTGTAAAACTAGGTTGTCACCGCTAAAAATGATGTACATTCCTCGTCTAAAACTGTAGGCCGCTCTACTCGGAGTACGACTTGCCACTGGCATTCAACGATCGTTAAAATTCGGTACAGTTGCGAAATCCTATTGGACGGACTCCAAATCTGTTTTGTCCTGGTTTGCCTTCGGACCATCGCCGGTATCAGCAATTCGTAGCTTTCCGAGTCAATGAGATATAAGAACTCACTAATATTGAAAATTGGAGATGGGTTCCCTCCGCCGAAAACGTCGCAGATGACGCCACCAAGTGGACCAAAAATCCAGATTTAACCATACACAGTAGATGGTTCAACGGACCAAATTTTTGAGAAAGATGAAATCAGATTGGGTAAAGTCCACTACAAACACTCAATCAACTAAGACCTGAGGCCAAAATACGTCGCCCTGCACATATCAATTTGCCGTAATCAAAATAGGCAAATTCAGTTTGAGAGATTTTCACGATATCAGACGTTGCTCAACGTGATCGTCACGGTCATTAACACTGCCCAATATTCGCTAGCTGGTACCAAGGGGGGTACAAGAATCACGACTAGTTATCAACCAAGCAGAACTAATAATTTTACGTTTAGTTCGACATGAAAGCTACGGCGACGAAATCTCTGCGCTACAAAAGAACAGGTACATATCTAAATCGAGTACAATTTTTGGCAGTTAATAAATTTAAACGATTGTGCCAACTATGCCGCAACCAGGCCGTCCGCTCCCAACCACCTAGAATGAGTGCACTACCAAGCATGCGACTCAATGCCTTCAGCCGTGCATTCTTATACGTAGGTGTGGACTATTTCGGCCGCATGATGGTTGCAGTCAGGCGCAGCCGAGAAAAACGTTATGGCGTACTGTTCAGTATTTCATCACCACGAGCAGTACACCTGGAAATAGCTAACTCGCTTTCAACCAATTCCTGCATCCTCACCGTACGAAAGTTTGTAGCTCGACGCGGTGTGCCTACAGAGCTATGGAGCGACAATGGCACTAATTTTAAAGGAGCTGAACGAGAACTGAAAGAGTCCAACAAATTGCTTGACAAAAACGCAATAATCCGCGCCCTAACAACACCAGGAACTCAGTGAAAAATTATCCCGCCTGCTTCCCCACATATGGGAGGCATTTGGGAAAGTCTGGTACGTGTCAAAACCGTTCTAAAACACGTTCTGCCGTCTTGAACCCCAACAGAGGAGTTGCTGTACGCTGCATTTCTAGAGGTCGAAATGTGCATCAATTCGCGACCTCTCACTTATATTCCGATCGAGCAAACAGCTGAACCATCGCTTACACCTAACCGTTTTTTGTTAGGAAGTTCATCCGGCACCAAAACGCTGGTTGAGGCAGTAAGTGACGTCGTCCTATTGAGAGCCATTGGAAAGCAGCACAACATGCCTTTTTGGAAAAGATTTATCCGCGAAGCAGACAACCCACGAAACTGTTGGCCACGGGGACGCGTCATAGCAGTCAGAACATCCGCTGACGGGCAAGTACGAAGTGCAACAGTAAGAACTATATCAGGCACCAGCGACGAAGCTTGCAGTATTAGATCTGGTATGCAAACCGGAGGCAGCCATACCGGAGGCGAGTGTTACGAAAAAGTCTGCAAACTTCATCGCGGCATACATTGTAAGCTGTTGTTCTGCCATTATCATATGCACTTCATTAACATCAAACCTTGCAAATATCATACGCACACCTATTGTATTTACTATCACATTAATTTGCATTAAGGAACACTAACAACAGCTTATTTAATTTAGCAAATGTATATATACGTGTGCAATATTGTAACTCTTTCTTTTTACATTGACTTTGACATTGAGGTACGTTGAGCACTGCAGTTTTTAAAATCACCGCCAATACCCTACAATTATAATTTACTAATTAATAATTGGGGTAAAAGTAGTGCAAACTAAAAATAGTTTTTACAGCCCCCATACAAACTTTCCGCCCATTTTCAAGTTTTTGTATAAAAATAGGTATTATTTATGAATATATTTGCTCCAAATTGGGTAAAAACACTTCTTATGTCATCCAATGTGAAATCCAAGGTGCCACGCCCATTTTTTTGATATAGCACCCATACAAACTTACCACCCATTTTCGAATTATTGTATAAAAGCATTTATTTTTTTCTGAATGAAACCAATTGAAATTTGGTAAAATCAATTCCAATGTCCATCTAAGTGAACACTATCGATATGATAAGGACCGGGCCGATAAAACATAAAGCCTCCATACAAATTTGATCAAATCCATCGTGAAATTTAATCTTTGTCCCTGGTACTATATATAGTGTTGTTAAACGAGTATTTTTTATGTTTTCCATGTTTTCTTTTTCTAATTAAATAAAAAAAATGTAACAAATAAAAAAATCGTGACGGAAAAACAATCAAGACCGCATATACCGATGTAGGGTATCGACATATTATATTGAAGCTTTTTAATTAAAGTATCTAGTAGTATTAGAACGTTTTATCGAAAATGTGTAGGAATTTAAAAAAAAAAAAAATTGCACTCATTTAAATTGTTTTGTTCCGAACCAAATGATATTATCGAAGCACATGAAAAAAATAAATATTGTGTAGTAATATATGTAACGAGGAAGACTTAAGCGCCGTTCTCCTCGACTTACTTTCACACCAGAGAAAGAAACTTCGAGAGCCACGCACGATGACAAAAACGAACTGTCATCTCACCCAGTACAACCCTGTTCACACAACACCGATATCATTCCACTCAAATAACAGTAATACTAATAACAACGATACTATTCAATTAATCTCAACAAGGTGCACAATTTAAACAACCTTGTGTTAGCTACTATATCTCCGACATATGTATGTAGTAGTGTATGTATGAGCGTATGATTTTGTATTAGTGTGTAAAATATGTTCAATATGTATTAGTGAATAATGATGTGCTCGCGATGCTTTGTGTGTCGATTAAGCGAGAGGCAAGAGTTAGTATTAAGAAAGCGATCGAGAAGTGAACAACGTTGAGTTTTATTTTCGCGAGGTTTCGACTTAAATTGTGTGGATATTATGCTTACCAATAAGAACAAATTAGTTTTGTTTTTATGTCTTAAATAAAAATTTCTTTATTTTTTTTATACCCGTTACACATAGTGTAAGCGGGTATTTTCAGTTTGTCCGAAAGTTTGCAACGCATTAAAGGGGACATCGGAGACCTCATAAAGTATATATTATTGATCAGCTCGATTTACCCATGTCCGTCTGTCTATCCGTCTGTCTGTCTGCCTGTGGCGTTTTACTCGGAATGTTTTTAAGATATTGACATGCAATTTTAAACTTAAGCTTTTTGTGGTCCTAGTTAGTTTTTATGTCAGACACAAGGTGTCACGCCCATATTTGGATAAAGTCCCCATACAAACTTACCGCCCATTTTCGAGTTTTTGTATGAACATATATATTATTTATACTCCAACTTGTGTAACGTTTTCCTTGTTTTTAACTATTTTTGGCAAATTCGCCATTTTGAAAATATTTACATAATTTTTTTATATCCGTTACACATAGTGTAAAAGGGTATATTCAGTTTCTCCGATGAGTCGAATCGATTTAGCCATGTGCGTCGGCCTGTCCATATGTTGCGACGCGTTTTACTCAGAATGTTTTTAAAATATTGACATGAAATTTTAAACTAAATCTTGTTTTGGTCCTAGGCACTTTTTGTGTTAAAATCAAGTTGCCACGCCCATTTTAAGACATTGCCCTCATACAAATTTACCTCCCTTTTCCGACTTTTTGTATGAAAACATTAATTTTTCCTGAATGAATTTAATTAAAATTTGGAAAAATCAGTATATATATTTCACTTGTAGTGAGGTACCACAAGTATTGTTGCATCGATTCGTCGAGAGAAAACTTTTGTCCGAAAAGCATCAGCAACTGATCCTTGTTATGTTATCCATTTTCGTTTATGTACTATATGTAAGTAGACAGTACATATATATGAATGTATCTCTCAAAATTAAATAAAAACAACACAGGTCTATCAAGAGACTTTTTTTAATGACCAATTCACTATAGAATATAGCCCCCACACAAACCCAAGGCTTATGTCATGCTTACATTAGAAGGGTTATAAACTTAACATGATTAGTAAACCCAGAGCGGTTACACTGACTGGGTAAGGGT
Organism: Leucophenga varia; assembly: GCA_018903435.1. Taxonomy (NCBI): domain Eukaryota; kingdom Metazoa; phylum Arthropoda; class Insecta; order Diptera; family Drosophilidae; genus Leucophenga; species Leucophenga varia. The sequence goes on from JAEIFJ010000630.1 coordinate 203,314, forward strand.
TAGTTTAGTTGACATAAATCAGCTGTTGTTATTCAACAAGCAACAAAAATGTGTGTTTATGAAATAGACGTAAGTCAGCTGTTGTCGTTCAACAAACAAGAAACCATTTATTCTGAATCATTTTATAAAGGGTGGTTAAATTTCAAGGGCCGATGTTGATTTTGAATAAAACACGAATTATTTAGGAAATCATTGACATTTCTTTTTATTATGATATATTGGTATGACTTAATTATGTATGGAACAAAATATCGGCCAAATGGCCGCCACGGCTTCGGCGGCACACGTACATCCGATGGTCTAAATTTTCGATGACGCTGAGGCTTAATTGAGGTTCAATGTCGTTAATGTGCCGAATTATCTCATCCTTTAGCTCTTGAATTGTTGTCGGCTTATTGGCGTACACCTTTTCTTTCAAATAACCCCAAAGAAAGAAGTCCAACGGTGTCAAATCACATGATCTTGGCGGCCAGTTGACATCGCCGCGACGTGAGATTATTCGGCCATCAAATTTTTCGCGCAAAAGAGCCATTGTTTCGTTAGCTGTGTGGCAAGTGGCACCGTCCTGTTGAAACCACATATCGTCCACATCCATATCTTCCAATTCAAGCCACAAAAAGTTTGTTATCATCTCACGATAGCGAACACCATCCACAGTAATTGACTGGCCAGCCTCATTTTCGAAGAAGTACGGCCCTATGATGCCGCCAGCACATAAACCGCACCAAACAGTCACTCTTTGTGGATGCATTGGTTTTTCGACAATCACTCTTGGATTCTCATTCGCCCAAATGCGGCCATTCTGCTTATTGACGAATCCACTGAGGTGAAAATGTGCCTCATCACTGAAGATGATTTCCTTCGAAAATTGATCATCTACTGTTGCCATTTCTTGCCACCATTCTGACCATTGACGACGGTTGAAATGGTCAAGATGCTTTAGTTCTTGAGTCAATTGAACCTTGTAAGCGTGTAGATGCAAGTCTTTATGCATAATATTCATCAATGACGAGCGTGAGAGGTGCAAATGTTGGGCACGACGGCGACTTGAGGTGGACGGCTCTTCAGCCACAGTATCGCGAACAGCAGCAATATTTTCTGCAGTACGAGCTGTACGAGCATGCACTGGTGTTTTCACATCTCCTACAGACCCGGTTTGCTCAAATTTTTGCACGCTTTTTCCAATTGTACGCACATTTGGACGATTAAATTGACCGAAAAAAATCACGAAGTGCACGATATGCATTTTGATTTGAACGCCCATTTTCATAATAGGCCTGAATAACTTTAACGCGTTGCTCGATTGTGTATCTTTCCATGGTTCAAATTGAGTTAGTCTGAAGTTGAGAAATGTTAAAAGAAATGCAGGAAAAAACTTGACGTTTAGGTGTGGTTCACATTCAACATCGGCCCTTGAAGTTTAACCACCCTTTAGTATACTTTAATAATAAAAAAAATTAGGAAACAGAAAAAAAAAAAAATCAAAAACAATATAGTTGGTCGTTACAGGTCAATTAAAATTTAAATTTACTCAGCTGTTGTTGATTTTTTTAGTGATGTGTGTTTTGTAGCAGCTGATTTTGGCTTTCAATGATGTTACTTACTGTTATTTCATAATGCAGGGTAATATTCAGTTTCTTGTTCTGTGTTTTGACAGTTTAAACCCTGATGCTCACACCTAATTCTCATCGGGGTTTTTTTTTTCGCGTTTTTATATAAAAAGGGAATATAGTATATTAAACTTATTGCTTCAAATATGATGAAAACTCTTTGTATTGTAGTCCATGAGTACATATGTGTAGCATTGAAAATAGATGAGGTCACTGCATTATCACCTCAAATTTCCCTAATATTGTCACGAAAAGTTTGTGTGATTTGGTATCAAAACTTCGGTTTTACCGAAGTTAACGTTTTCCCTTGTCTATTCTAAATTGTTTGAAAGGTCTTAATTTTTTTCATTCTAAAACTATCTTTACTTTCTTTGCTGAGTTATATGTGCCTAAGTAATTTTTGACCATAGATCCAAATTCTGCGGGTCCCCCTAAAAATTCTTCATATAGAGGGGTGTCAGGGAAATTTCTACGAACCCAATTCCAACCTAATTTCAACCAAAATAGATTTCAAGGTATCACACAAATCTTTTTGGGTTGGTTTTAAATCTCTCAAGTTTTTGTAAGAGATTTGATATAATTTTAGTAAAGTACACCATTAAAAAAGATGTTTTAATTATAAAAGTTATGTTAGCAGAAACGTAATTCTTTTTCTGAAATAACTGCACCATTAAAATCCAAAACAACATTGGCATAATTGTTTAATTTTAATTTACTTGCAAAAAAATCTTTAGCAAAACCAACCGAACTTAAAGAATGCCAACTTGCTCGAAATGAACTTTTATATTTTTCTATGATTAATTATTTTCAAGTATGTAATTATAATTTGCTTTGTAATTGAAGTAAAAATTCTACTATTAAAAATACATTATAAATTTAATGCGAAGTAACCCCGAATGAAATGTTCATTTATGAAAAGTATTTGCGTAAAATATTAATACTCTAAGTTTGCAGGTTAGCTTAAGAAATGTATACGTGCTAGTGATGGGAAAAATTATAAACTAATACAAATGTCGCTAGTATCATAGATAATTTGCCCGCACTAGTATTTATGAGCACATGCATATGTACGTATATATTGTAGCAGAAAAGGCATGAGGTAGAGAGAGCACGTAGTTATGTGATCTTAGGTTTATTATGTGTTAGAGAGAGAGCGTTTAGATCGTGAGCGCACTCTGCAAATGTACGCTCTCACTCTCTTTGAGTGGAGAGTATTGTATACATATACACACAGTAGAATAAGCTAGAATAAGAAATAATTGTAAATGATAAATTAGTCTCGGCAGAACCGTAGAAGAATAAAGGTTGACGTTTAATATCAACATCACACCGTGATCCTAACAAATAAATATGAATATCTCGGTCGATTTAAATAAATATAAAGTACACCAATTGAATAAGTTATTGAAGGCTTTGCAGTTACCGGCGCAGGAAAAAAGGCTGAGGTTGATAGCTCGTTTGAATGAAGTTCCAGCAGAGCGCCATGGCGAAACTATGTCGACTCTAAGAGAAGAGGGGTCGGAAGATAAGCGGCAACGGCAGCAAATTGACGAAGAAACGGACATGCAGGGACGATATAGTGGGGGGGTATGCACACACACACGAGCACAGAATATTCCAGACGGCGCAAGAAGTTTGTGAAACTGTAAATCGTAACGGCGAAAGCGTATCAGAAGTGTTAATTTGGGTGTGAGAAGTGTGTAAAAATTTGAATTGTGTCGACGACGACAGTGGCCTTTGTGTTGTAATTGTTGTTGTAGAAGCTATTATTGGTTCGATGGGAGGCAGTGGAGTAGTCGGCGTGGCGGCTCTGGGGTAATAGACGAGTTGGAGTTGGAGTCTGGAATAGGATTATGAAATAGTGCATACTCGTAGGTCTGGAAAGCAGATGCAGCATGTAGATGCTTTCAGTAGATGTACGAACATAATGGTGGTGGAAACGAATAGTTTTGAGGGACAATCTTATTATATTTTTTATGTCAGGCTAAGGATAAAAAGTTGCAAAAGATAAAGAAAACGTTAGAGAAGACTGAAGAAAAACTATTTGATATAAGAAAGGGTATAGTGTAAAAACGAATGGTGGTAGATAGGTTTTTTATGTTCCGGATGAAATGGAGGAACAGATATTAAATAATTATCACAATGAATTAGGACATATCGGAAGAGATAAAGTTATGACTGCAATGTCGAAGATATATTGGTTTCCAAATCTAAAAGAAAAATTTAAAAACATATTAGCAATTGTTTGAGATGCGTGGCTTATTAAGATATGTTGCATTATATTTCTAAGGGTAATAAGCCGTTAAACATAGTACATATTGATCATTACGGGCCGGTTGACTTGGGTAGAACGAAGAAGCATTTATTTGTGGTTATAGATGCTTTTACGAAATTTGTGAGACTATATCCAACAAGATGCCCGTGTGGTGAGCGGGCGGTCAAGAATACTACCACAGCAGGCTCAGCTTGAGGGTGGGGTGGTTTACAACGACGTAAAATCAAAGAACCTGTAAGACACACACAGAACAAAGTGTACCAAATGCAATGATGGCTAGTATAAATGAAAGTACTCCAGGTGGCAGCCTCAGATGTGTTAAACCACCAATGATTTTGGAGGCCCCAACTACCGTTAGAGCATATAAAAAAGTCGATCCCCGAAAACGATACGAGGATCACGACATACGTATGTGCACCTGGAACGTCCGAACCCTTAACAGGGATGGTGCAATAGAAGAACTTACTACCACTCTTAACAACTTCAGAGCAGACATCACTGCTATCCAGGAAATGCGAGAGACTAGCCATGGTTGCATAAACTTCGCAACCTGTGACATCTACTACAGTGGTCATGAGAGGCAACACATATTCGGATGTGGTTTCGTGGTTGGTAGTAAACAACGTAGACTCGTCTCCAGGTTTACAGCTGTAGATGAACGTCTCGCCTCGATACGCATCAGAGCTAAATTTTTCAACATTAGCCTTATATGTGTACACGCCCCGACAAATGTTAAAGATGAGATGGAGAAAGACGAATTCTATCAGCGATTATAAAGCCTCTTCGATCGCTGCCCCAAGCATGACATCAAAATTGGCATCGGTGATTTCAACGCACAAATTGGGAGAGAAGAAATCTTTCGCCCTACCATCGGTAAATTTAGCCTACATGACACCACCAACAGTAATGGAGAAAGGCTAATCGACTTTGCTGCGGGCAGAAACATAATCATAAGAAGTACCAGATTGCCACATATCGAGATCCACAAGGCAACATGGCGCAGTGGCGACCTAAGTATCCGCACCCAAATAGATCATGTGGTGATAGATGCCAGGCACTCTTCTAGCGTGCTTAATGTACGAGCGTACAGAGGTCTTAACATCGACTCAGACCACTACCTTGTCCTAGCCAAAGTACGTCAATCTAGACTCAGCACAGCGCACGCCAAGCGAGCTACCACACAACGAAAACTAGATGTTGGTAGGTTAAAGTCACAGCAGACCGCCGCTGCCTTCTCAACAAGGGTCTCATATCTACTCCGAGATAATCCTCCGGCCTCCGACTGTATAAACGATCAGTGGAAGCGTATCTCAAGCTCATTAGCCACGGCAGCCAAAGAGGTTATTGGCTTTACTAATCCTCGAAGGCAGACATGGTATAATGAGGAATGTCGCATCGCTACTGCAGAGAAGAATATGGCACGACAAAGAACTGTGCAGGCGGGAGCAACACGAGCTATTGTTGAGCGATGTAGGGGGGAACGGACAGAGGAAAATCGCCTGATCAGACGGAAGAAACGAGAACTGGAAAGGCGTGAAGTGGAGGAGATTGAGATGATGGGTAGCAGAAACGAGGCCCATGGTTTTTATCAAAAAATCAAACGTATGACCGATGGTCATAAGCAAGGAGCTTCGTTCTGCACGGATGGACAAGGAAACATTGTAACAGATGTCCAGGAATCTCTAAGGCTATGGAGGTCTCACTTCTCTACCCTACTTGGTGGCGATGACGGGAACAATACCGCTGGTGGAGATGATGAAAATCTGGGTCCTCCGGCCGATGATGGGATTCCTGTGGAGCCACCAGACTATGACGAGGTCTCAAAAGTCATAGAAAAGCTTAAAAATAACAAAGCGGCAGGCGCAGACGAATTACCCGCAGAGTTATTTAAGACCGGCGGCGACGAGTTGATTGGATGTATGCATCAACTCTTGTGCAAAATATGGTCTGGTGAGCGTATGCCTGATGACTGGAACCTAAGTGTCCTGTGTCCAGTTTTTAAGAAAGGAGACCCTGCAGTCTGCGCAAACTATCGCGGAATAAGTCTCCTCTCTATCGCATACAAAATACTATCTGGCGTAATATGCAATAGACTGAAACCGTGCGTAAGACGTATAGTTGGACAGTATCAGTGTGGTTTTAGACCAAAGAAGTCAACCGGCGACTACATATTTACGCTGCGGCAGATCCTGGAAAAAAACAAGGAGAAGCAAATCGACACACAACACCTATTCGTCGATTTCAAAGCCGCTTTCGACACGCCAATCAGATCAAAGTTTTTCAAGGCATTGACTGATCTTTAAATCCCCTCAAAAATTGTTCGCCTCTGTATGATGACGCTGGAAAACACCCAAAGCATTGTCAGGGTCGGTAAAGATCTCTCCGACTCCTTTGACACCAAGAGAGGTTTCAGACAGGGTGACGCGTTGTCATGCGACTTTTTCAACCTCCTATTGGAGTACATCCTGATGCGGTGCCCAAACGTCGACCGGACGGGCAATATTTTCTTTAAAAAACTATGCTGCCCGCATATGCCGACGACATAGATATTATCGGGAAAAATGCTCGAGCGATCACCGGCGCGTTCTTAGACATAGAAAAAGAATGTCGTCCTGTGGGACTGACGGTCAACGAGAACAAGACGAAGTACTTGGAATCCACTCGCAGACAATCTGCACGTCGCAGACGGTCTTTGAGGCTGTAGAAAACTTCGTCTATTTAGGCTCAGATGTGAACATCAACAACATCATCAGTCAGGAGATTAAACGAAGAATCACTCTTGCGAACCGTAGTTATTTTGGTCTCGGCAAGCAGATGCGAAGTAGAGTGCTGTCCAGAAAAGCAAAGATTAAACTCTACAAGACGCTGATAATGCCGGTCCTGATGTATGGCTCAGAAGCATGGGTCTTGTGGGAATCGGATAAGTCGGCGTTGGGCGTATTTGAGAGGAAGATACTTCGGAGAATCTTTGGTCCAGTTAGAGTAAAAAGTATATGATGACATCGACATAGTCAGGAAAATCCAATACAAAAGGCTGTCCTGGGCTGGTCACCTGTGCCGGATGGACACAGAAGCTCCAGCAAGAAAAGTTTGGAAGCAAAACGTGAATATAATCGGAGGGGCGCGGCAGAGAGGACGTCCGCCGCTTCGTTGGGAGGACCAGGTCCTAGATGACATCCGCAGGATCGGTATCCCTAACTGGTATTTTCAGGCACTGGATTTTAACCGCTGGTGCCAAATCTTATGTGATGTCAAGGCCGACAATCGGCTGTAGTGCCACTTATATATATATAAAGGGGGGTTAAATTTCAAGGGCCGATGTTGATTTTGAATATAACACGAATTATTTAGGAAATCATTGACATTTCTTTTTATTATGATATATTGGTATGAGTCAACTATGTATGGAACAAGATATCGGCGAAATGGCCGCCACGGCTTCGGCGGCACACGTACATCCGATGGTCTAAATTTTCGATGACGCTGAGGCATAATTGAGGTTCAATGTCGTTAATGTGCCGAATTTTCTCATCCCTTAGCTCTTGAATTGTTGTTGGCTTATTGGCGTACACCTTTTCTTTCAAATAACCCCAAAAAAAGAAGTCCAACGGTGTCAAATCACATGATCTTGACGGCCAGTTGACATCGTCGCGACGTGAGATTATTCGGCCATCAAATTTTTCGCGCAAAAGAGCCATTGTTTCGTTAGCTGTGTGGCAAGTGGCACCGTCCTGTTGAAACCACATATCGTCCACATCCATATCTTCCAATTCAAGCCACAAAAAGTTTGTTATCATCTCACGATAGCGAACACCATCCACAGTAATTGCCTGGCCAGCCTTATTTTCGAAGAAGTACGGCCCTATGATGCCGCCAGCCCATAAACCGCACCAAACAGTCACTCTTTGTGGATGCATTGGTTTTTCGACAATCACTCTTGGATTCTCATTCGCCCAAATGCGGCCATTCTGCTTATTGACGAATCCACTGAGGTGAAAATGTGCCTCATCACTGAAGATGATTTCCTTCGAAAATTGATCATCCACTGTTGCCATTTCTTGCCACCATTCTGACCATTGACGACGCTTGAAATGGTCAAGAGGCTTTAGTTCTAGAGTCAATTGAACCTTGTAAGCGTGTAAATGCAAGTCTTTATGCATAGTATTCATCAATGACGAGCGTGAGAGGTGCAATTGTTGGGCACGACGACGAGTTGAGGTGGACGGCTCTTCAGCCACACTATCGCGAACAGCAGCAATATTTTCTGCAGTACGATTTTTCACATCTCCTACAGACCCGGTTTGCTCAAATTTTTGCACGATTTTTCCGATTGTACGCACATTTGGACGATTAAATTGACCGAAAAAATCACGAAGTGCACGATATGCATTTTGATTTGAACGCCCATTTTCATAATAGGCCTGAATAACTTTAACGCGTTGCTCGATTGTGTATCTTTCCATGGTTCAAATTGAGTTATTCTGAAGTTGAGAAATGTCAAAAGAAATGCAGGAAAAAACTTGACGTTTAGGTGTGGTTCACATTCAACATCGGCTCTTGAAATTTAACCAACCTTTATAAATATATCTAACAAGAACAACTAAGAGTAAGAAAGCGATTGATGCGTTGAAGGATTATTTCAGAGCATATAGTAGGCCAGTGTGCATTGTATCGGGTAGAGGTAGTTGCTTTACGTCTAAGGAAATTGATGAGTTTTTACGTGAAATGTTGAATAGAACGATAGGTCCGATGATAGCAAAACTGGCAGAGTCGGAAAAAGGAAAAATCTTGCACTGGATTACAGTTATTGAAAATGTTGAGTATTCAGTAAATAATACTTTACAGAAGAGTGTTTAACAGTTGCCAAGTAAAATACTTTTTGAAATTGAACATAGGGGACATGTTATGGACGAATTGAAAGAAAAGAGAAATAGCTTGATAATGTACAGGAAGTAAGAGATTTGGGTAATATTAAGAATAAGAAGAAGCTGTGCGGCATCAAGAGCAATCGGAAGCGAAAATACAATGAAAAGAAGAAAAAGTCAACTGAATATAAAGCAGGCGATTATATTATTTTAAAGAATTTTGACAGTACAGCAGGTATAGGAAAAAGTTAATACCGAAAAATAAAGGACCGTACATGACAGAAAAGGTATTGAAAAATGATCGGCATTTGATTAAGGACGTAGAAGGTTTCCAATTGTAAGGTAATCCATATCAAGGTGTTTGGAGTGGTCAGAAGATTAGGCATTGGCTAAAAAGAAACGTAAAGAATAAGAAAAATGCAAGAAATGGATATGAATGAATGTAAAGTTAAACAAATGTTATTTAAAATGAAAGAAATAATGTTATGTAAAAAATGATATTAGCAATGGTATGCAAAATGAAAGAAATAATGCGATATTAATAATGTTATGAATAATTTTATAAACAATGAAAACGTTTTGTAAATAGGAAACTAGTATTAATTTAAACTATTGTTGTAAAAAAAAATGTACTGAAGTGTGTCAAGATCAGGATATCTTAGTGTCAGGACGGCCGAATTGTAGCAGAAAAGCCATGAGGTAGAGAGAGCACGTAGTTATGTGATCGTATGTTTATTATGTGTTAGAGCGAGCGCGATTATATCGTGAGCGCCATCTACAAATGTACGCTCTCACTCTTTTTGAGTTAAGAGTATTTTATACATATACACAAAGTAAAATAAGCTAGAATTAGAAATAATTGTAAATGATAAATCAGTATCGGCTGAACCGCAGAAGAATAAAGGTTGACGTCAAATATCAATATCGCACCGGTGTATTTTACGTTTATAGTATGTACAACAATACACTCAGTAGAGTTGTTGTAAATTTTTTTCTCGTTTAATATTAATTAAATTTTTTTAGGTTGTGTCATAAAAAATATAAATAAACCATGGACCATGAACAAAAGACTACAAAAATGTTCAGCTTTCAGATATTAGCAAAAGTGTCTTCAAACAATGAAATCATTCGAAAATCTGTGACACCGAGACTTTATTTTGGAGATCTACAAACCGAACGAAAAGAGATTACTACTATCTGTACTGTAGAATAGACAACTCTTGAATAATAAAAAATGGTCAATAACGCTACGTTGAATGAAATGTTGTAACAGTTTTTTGTTCCCATGGGACTAAATACAACCAAAAAAATATAATTTACCATTTTAAATAATTTAATTTAGTGTCCATTAAACCCCCAAATCATAAAAAAAAAAATCATAACAAGCCTATGATTGTTTAAAAAGTTGGTTACTACAATTGGCTTTTTATTGTGAAAAGTCGTGCACTTACATTTATAAAAATTTACATTAAACAAGGAAAAACGTTACCTTCGGTAAACCGAAGTTTTGACTTTGTATAGGGACTATATAATATTGTGACCTCATTTTTTCAATGCTTATACTATGCACACATGGACCACCATAACAAGAGCAATTAGCTTATGGCTTTGTTTTTATAAAAACTCGAAAATAAGCCTTGAGTTTGTATGGCTATATTGAATTGATCCTTAAAAAACATCTTGTGTAGAGCTACGTTTTCATAAAAAGTATTTTTATTCAATTTGAAGAGGATACATTATTAAATAGCTATTTTTCTGATTGCCAATTCAGAGAGCTATGCCTAAAAATGGGCGTGGCACTTTGATTTTAACACTTCTGATCAATATATTTTTAAATAAGCGAATGAAACGCATAACTACAGACAGGAGAACATGGCTAGATCGACTCGTTTCTTCGTGTATATACTTTATACGGTGTACTATGTCTCCTTTAATGCGTTTCAAACTTTCTAACTAAATGATAATACCCTCCACACTATGTATGTCGGGTATAACAATATTGGCTAAACAGCAGATATTCAGCGAGTTTAAATAAGACTGCATTGATTAAGCAAGGAGGCATAAAAAGAAAACAAACAAAGCTTGACACAACAACATAAAACGGAGTAGATAAATCACTCAGGAAAAAAGTTAGTTATTTTTGGTTTTGTAGCATCTTTTTTAGTCATCCAATAGTAACGCAAATTGCTTAATTTTTCGTATGTTGGGTATTAGTACGTAAAATGAAATTTTATTTAAAAGAATGTATATATGTTAGGTCTGTTCGTTTACTTTTCTATTAAAATACTAACAAAATTTCAGACACAATAAATATTCTCTTAAAGTAAAAATGTTGTCGAACGGAATTTAGTAAAATCTTGTAAGTTTCCATATATTTGTCTTTGATATATTATTTTATTTACAGAAATTTCCTTTCGACTTGTCGCTTTTAATTTATTGGTGGCTTGCAGACGTTTCACAACACTGGTCTGAACCTTTATCTGGAGAATTAAAATACCTATACATTGAATTATTTTCACTTTACTCGTAAGTATTAATATTTTTCATGATTGTATTGAATTACTGCATGCAACTTGAACCAGGTTTACTGCTCTTTGTTGCAAACTGTGACCAATAGGTGAGAATTGTGGAAATTTAAAGGCAATTGAGTAAGCTCAACCAGGAGAGACAATTATCCAACCTATTTAAATCTAAAACTTACCATGTTATGGTATCTGGTACCATTTTATGTAGTGTCATAATCTTTCAAAATATGTTTATATTTTTGAATGTCGCCAATGGCTCACCAACTAACTCCTTTCCTGGAAGGATGTCAGAAATTGTACCCTGTCTATGGCCAGGGACCCAGATGAGGTGGGGACTGCAGATCCATTCCATGATATTAAGGGATCTGAGGCATTCAGTAATAATTTTGGATTTGAGAGCCAATTAACTGTACGAGTAAATGAAAACACTTTTGACATTCGTAACGAAAAGTTCAAATTAGCTTTTAAAAAGAGATGGCCACCATACCTACTCTCCATTCATTACTATAGGTCTATCGCTGCGGAAAACAGTTGATTGTCGGGAAGAAGCACAATCAAGGCACCTGTGGCTTCTTCACTTTTTCATGGAATTATCATTCCTTAGTAGTTTTTTGTCTAGAATAAGACCATTTCCCATTTTCTCCTAAAACTAGCCTCGTACCGTTAAGTTTTGGTGTTATACCTTGAAAGGGTTTGTCCTTTTTAGTGACTGGTACTATCCCTCTGTCTTGTTTGGTTCACTCTTAATCCCGATGACCTTGCCCAGGAGACTTGTTCGAGTGACGCTCTATAATGTCGCACAGAGTGTGTGGAAATTTGCAGCAAGTTAATATTGGAACAAATGTATCTGCATAGGCTGCGACGTGCGAGGACTAATGAAGCGGTTGAGTTACCTAATTCAGCGTTAAGAGCTCTGCATTTAAACATTTTTTGTGGTTTGAGAGTTTTCCATACCAAGCTCTGTTAAGATTGGGGTGATAGCCGCCGGTTTAATATTACTGTAAGCAAGAAAACATTACGGGAAGAGCGTCTCGAAAAACAGATCAAGTTATTTTTGACTTGAGACTGTCCATGAGCTGTCTGGTTTATTGAGAGACCCTAATGGTGTAGAGAGGCCTGGATGCTTCGGACGTTTCCTCTATGATGATGCAGAAGTCGAGCCAAGATTTCAGCTTCCTTTTGTAGACAATAGCAAAAAGACAAGAACGAATATTATAACAATATGGCAAAAGAAAAAACTGAACACACAAATACACAGATAAATAATGAAAAGGCATTTGTTAAAAAACTTCTATGGCAGATGGCATAAAGGGTCACATCTTCTGCTGAAATTTTTCAAAATAAAGAAATTAAAAGTTGACTTATATTGTTTGAAATATTTATTACTGTGGCTTTGAATTTCTATAAAGTGTTTTTTGAGACTGTAATGCACATGCATATGAACTTTATCATAAACTAATAACTTGACGATTACTCAATGCAAGTTGAATAGTCATAAGAGTTTTTATGACTCAACAACGAAATATAAAATTTTAACTAATCTGAAACTGGGTTGCATATAATATAACAAAACCACTAAATAAGAAAATTCACTTTATATAAAAGAAAAAAGAAACACTGCCAAATTACTTTAAAACGCTGCGAATAATTTTCAACAACTGATCTAATTATGTTGCGGCAACAAAACGAAGTTTAACATCATTACAACAACAACCATAATGACGAGCAACAAAATACGAATCGGTTACAAATAAAGCGCGACTTATGTTAACAGAAAACAACAAAAACGAAACTTAATAGAAATATAACAAAACAAACCAATCGAATTTATTACAATTATATTGACGCGCAACTTATTTAAATGATTTATGACTTTACTTATGCTATTTTTACAACTATTAAAATTTCATTTTTAACTAAAACTAGGTACCTATATATAAAATTCATAAATCTTAATACTATTCAAAAAATTCAAATTAATTTTAAAAATCTATATTTCAAAAATAAATAATGTATTGAAGAAATTAGCTTCAACCATTAATTGGTAGTAAGGCCAATTTATGTATTGGCCTTTTGATAACAGCATTTTGTGTTTTTATTGACGCAACTCTAACTCTAGCGTCGTCGCCGACCACGACCTCTTCCACGCGACCTGTAAGCCACCGCTGGGGTGGTAGGTTGTCCTCGGTTTAGCAGCAGGTCGCCTTCGACTACGTTGCGTTGTGGTTTGGCCCATTTGGCCTTCTCCTGTGGGCCAAGTATATAGTCCTTGGACCACGCCAGCCAAAACCGTTGCTTGAGTACGGACAGCAGCTGCCACCTCCGCAAGCAATGCAGTGTGCTGTCCGGTACTTCTGGCACTAATTCGGGCGGCAGCGAAGTGAGAGCCTCGCCTATGAGCAGATGAGCCGGTGTAAGTGCCTCTCCATCGTTGGGATCGCTGATCAATGGAGCTATTGGCCGTGAATTGAGCACGGCTTCCACCTCCACGAGTACGGTGTGAGCCTCGTCCACGGTGAGAATTGCGCTGCCCATTGCGCGCACCAACCTGGTCTTCGCCGCTTTGACCGCTGCCTCCCAAAGTCTGCCGAAGTGTGGAGCTCTGGGCGGTATGAAGATAAAGTCTGCTCCCGTGCTGGATGCGAACGATTGTAGACCTTGGCTCTGCTTCTCGAAAGCCTCTTTCAGGTCTCTCATCCTGTTGCTCGCTCCGACGAAGTTCGTCGCGTTGTCGCAATAAATCCTCTGAGGGACGCCACGCCTCCCGACAAACCTTTCAAAAATTGATAAAAAGCAATCAGTTGATAGATCTGATACAAGCTCTAAATGAACAGCTTTCGAAGAAAAGCAGACAAATACTGCTATATACATTTTAACTGGTGGCCTGCCACGAATTTTCAAAGTGACAAATATCGGACCACAAAAATCTACACCGCAAACCATAAAGGGTCTCAGCGATCTTAATCGATCTGCTGGTAAATTTCCCATTATTTGGGTCAACAATTTTGGTTTATATTTGAAGCAATGCACACAGTTTCGAACTATTTGTGTGCATGCCTCTCGAGCATTTATAAGCCATATATTCTGTCTCAAAGTGGAAATCATTACTTTTGATCCCGCATGACAATTAATTTCGTGTATATGGCGCAAGTAAATATTAGCGAAATGCGACCCCTTATCTAACAATAGTGGAAATTTAGCATCATATGGAATCGGAGCATTAAGTAAACGTCCTCCTACTCTAATGAGAACGAGAGATCTTCCATTTAAATTTGTTTTTTGTAAAAATGGGCTCAATTTTTGTATACTTGGTTTTACTAAATTTGATTTTTCTAATTTTTTGATTTCTTCATCAAAGGCAATAGCTTGAGTTGATTCCACCAATTTTAAAAAAGCAAATTTTAATTCGTTTGCTGTAACAACGAAAGATGAAAATTTATTTTTATAGTTAATAAATCTATAAACATATGCAACAATGCGTAATAGTTTTAAATATGAAGAATGCCTTGAAATAAGATCTTGCAACAGATTTGGTTCAACAACGACATTATGTGTTGTAACTGATTTTTTATTTTCAGATTTCTTTAAATCACTCGATAGAGAAAAATGACTATTTTTTGGCCAATCGGTTTGATTTAATTTTAAAAATTGTGGGCCTTCAAATCAAATAGATTTATTAAGCTCATCAACGTCACAGCCTCTTGAAACGATATCGGCTGGGTTAAAATTTGTTGGTACATGTTGCCAAGTAATATTCGAAGATAATTCCTGGATTTTAGCAACACGATTGGCAACAAATGTTGCTAGCGTGGATGGATGCGTATTTATCCAATAAAGCGTTATTTCTAAATCAGTCCAAAAGTTGACGCTCTCGATTTCACATTTTGCCAATAACGGCTTTACGAAAGAGCATAATTTGGCTAATGTATGTGCAGCACATAGCTCCAATCTAGGTTTTGTTTTTAATGAAGCTACTCTAGATTTTGCAGTCAACAAGTTTGTAAATACTTGTTGACTCAATACGACGCGTATATAAATGCAGCAGCCATATGCAAGGCTAGATGCATCAGCAAATCCATGAATTTGAATTCTTGTAGTTCCAATAGCGTGCACATAACGAGGTATTGAGATTGAGTTAAGCTTGAAAAGATTTTGTTTAAACTTTTTCCAATCTGAATGAAGGCTTATTGGAATAGATTCATCCCAATCTAATTTTTGTCGCCACAATTTTTGAAGAAGTATTTTTGCTTTTGTGACGACTGGGCATAAGAGTCCGAGGGGATCAAAGAGCCGAGCTGAAACCGATAAAATATTTCTCTTTGTTGCTCTCAAATTATCAAAGCTCTCGTCCAAATGGTATTTAAAAACGTCATTCTTCGGACTCCAACGCATACCCAAAGCCTTTGTGAAATCGGAATCATTGAATTTTAGCGATTTTTCGACATTAGCGTTATTTGTGAAAAAATGAGGATGGTTTGAATACCATTTTGACAGTTGAAATCCTGCTGTACCAAGAATTTTTGATACTTCAACACGAATATTGTTTAAACCATTTAAGTCGTTTGCCCCACTTAACATGTCGTCAACGTAAAAATCGCTTTTTATGACTTCTGATCCGACTGGGAGAGAATCTACGAATATATTACTAAGTTCGTAAAGGCACCGAATTGCCAAAAAGGGTGCAGAAGCGGTTCCATATGTAACTGTGTTTAATTTAAAAATTTGAATCTTTTTTGATTCATTTTCTCTCCACAGAATTAGCTGAAAAATTCTATCAGTTTCTTTTACAAGAACCTGTCTATACATTTTACAAATATCAGCTGTAATTGCATATTTATGCAAACGAAATCGGATCAGGGTTAAATATAGTTCCGGTTGTATTGTAGCTCCAACCATTAAAGTCTGGTTAAGTGAGACTGATGTTGAGCTTTGACATGAAGCATCAAACACAACTCGAAGTTTTGTAGAGCTACTTTCAGGCCTTAAAACACATTGGTGTGGAATAAAATAATGGGGGCCTGTCGGAACTTGGTTATCAGTTGGCGACATATGACCGAGTTCGAGGTATTCTTTCATAAAATCCATATACATGGATCTTAGTTCATTATCTTTTGAAAGTCGGATTTCGAGCGACAAAAAACGACGTTTAGCTGTCTCATAGGACAGACGAAGGCAATCCGGATTAGTCTTAAATGGTAATTGTACCTCGAACCTACCAGACGATAACCTACGCATCGATGTTTGTTCAGCTGTATTTATTACAGCCTTTGACTCATTTGAAATTTCTTCCATTTCCCAAAATTTTTCAACAATTGAGTCAAGGGAACTTTCGATATTTTTATACCCTGTACCCAAAGGGTAAAAGGGTATATTAAGTTTGTGCGAATGTATGTAACAGGCAGAAGGAGGCAAGATAGACCCTATAAAGTATATATATTCTTGATCAGCATTGGAAGGGGAGTCGAACTAGCTTTGTCTGTCTGTCCGTCCGTCCGTCCGTCCGTCTGTCCGTCTGTCATGCTGTCTGCCGTATGAAAACGATTATTTCGGAGACTATAAGAGGTAGAGCTTTCAAAATTGAAACTTAGACTCTCCAAGGCCGTCAAGTGTGCACTTACAAACGGTTTTTCTCTAGACCCATTTTAAGGGGTACCCCCCATACAAATGTACCCCAAAATTTTGGGTTTTTGCATAAAAACGTCATTGTTTTTTATTATAGGAAGTTCAAATTTAGTATAAATTATGTCTATGATAGTCCCAATAAAATATCTAAACATGGGTAGGACCAACAAAATTTTAGGTATAGCCCCCATACAAATTTACCCCAAAATATTGGGTTTTTGCATAAAAACGTCATTGCTTTTTATTCTTTAAAATTTAAATTTAGTATTTAATTATGTCTATGGTAGTCCCAATGAAATAGACCAATATGGGTAGGCACAACAAAATTTTAGGTATAAACCAAATCAAAGATATACCCGATTTTTTAAGTTTTTCTATGAAAATCCAATTCAATGATGTATGGTAGTCAAATAGAACCTAACTTAAGGTACATATAGATTGGGTACAGGGTATCTTGCAGTCGAGCATACTCGACTTCAGCGTTCTTTCTTGTTATTTATGATATTACAATTTAAAGCTTTTTGGTTTGAGTGTGTGATATATTTTCCAGACACTATCCAGCCCAACAATGTTTTTTGTAGTGAAGGCAAAGTTAATTTTATTTGACCAACACACAACAAATTCGAAGAAAGTTTCTGCACCAATCAAAATATCAATCTTTTGTGGCTTGTTAAATCTTGGATCAGCTAATTCAATATTTTTAGGAATATTCCACTGGTGTGTACATATAGAGCTGTCCGGTTGATACGAAGTAATAGAACGAAGAACCCAAAAGGCAGACGAAAATTCATGAGAATTAATTCTCGATTGTATCGTTGCAGAAACTTTATGTTTAACAGTTGAATTTGATTGTCCAACTGTACGAATATTAAGTATATTTTCTTCTCTCAGTAAGCGCAACTTCTGAGAGAGATCTTCTGTTATGAAGTTCACTTGCGATCCAGAATCTAGTAAAGCTCTAGCAAGTTGAAATTGACCAAATCTATCTTTTATTTTAACAACTGCTGTTGCAAGAATTTCATGCTCAGATAAGGACGCATGGTTTACGTGAGCTTGAGGAGTCGATGGTTCCTCATGCGATTGCTGAGCCAAGTTAGAAGAGTCATTTGATGAATAAATGTGTAGAAGTGTATGATGTGGTCTCGAACAAACTCTACATTTTGATAATTTACACCGTGAAACGTTATGACCCTTCTTCAAACAATTTATACAAAGCTGGTTGTTTTTAGCAAAATCAAATCGCTGTACGACGAGCAACTTTGAATGAAATGGTTTACAGCTTTGCAGTAAAAACATTTGGCCTCAGCTTGTGAATTGTTTTGGAAGCAAGAATTAGAAGATTTTGTTTTGAATTTATTTTGAATTAGAGGTTCCTGCTTTTGTTTATTTTTTGATTTCGATGATTCATCAGCAGCCATATGCTGATACCTTCTATTAAGCAAAGTAGCACAATCTGACCAAGATGGTAGTTTATCATAATCAAGTTGCTCTTCATACCTAGATTTGGTAGTTGAGTCAACTTTCGCCATTACAATTTCAATTTCCGAAGTAGTCGGTGAAGATTGGCGTCTATTAGGCATTTTTAATTAACTTAGTTAATTCCGTAAAAACAAAAAAAATATTGTTATAAAAACTTTGAAATCAATCCTTCAAAAAAGAACGCTTAAGTATTTGCAAGCAAAAACGGAATAGACAAAAGCCAAAAAATCAAAAATCAAAGTCAACGACCAAAAACGGCAAAAAGAACAACAGATGTTTGCTTTTATATAAGAATGTATATAAGGTTGTGGTAAATTCAACGACGCGCAGAAAGGGCGCGAAAAATTGCAAAAAACAAACAAACAAACAAAAAAGTATATAAATATTTTTTTTTTTGTATTTGCTTATGTTGTTTGTATGTTTGTTTGTTTGTGTCAACGCTTAAACTATAACGGACACAAAACAAAGTATATAAATAACGCATAACCCTCTTTTGTTATTTTATTTTATTTTTGTTAATTGTTATTTTTATTATTTCTAAATATACAAAATCTGTTTCGAAAGCTGTTTTTTTTATGCAAACAATTTAGAGTACTTAATTTAAGTTAAATAATTTCAATTTATTAATTGCTCGAGGTAAAAATTTTCACTTTAATTGTTTGCATATGTTACCTGGTTTGAAGGAATGTTGCAAGGTGTTACTTCCCCCTTGCAGATTGGACAATCGCAATTAACCATTGATCCTCCAGATAGCAACGACAACGAATACGGCAGAAATTCCTTTTTTCAGAGTAAATGGTTAGCCAGCAAAGATGTAGGGCAGGGGTTCCCAAACTTTTTTCAACGTGGCACCCTTGTTGCGCGAAAAAAATTCGCGGCACACCCACTCTTAAAAAGGTTTGACTACTTAGGAATACAAGAAAACACAATGCAGTTTTGCGCTCATTTATCTTTAATGGGATGAATGAAACTGTTTAAATGAATTTTTCATTATTTCTTTTAAGTTGATAGGAAGTTTTGTCAATTTTACCCTTAAATCACTTGAAGCTGAAAGTTTGCTCCTGTATCTGTTTTTTATGTAAGCATACGTTGAGAATGCAGACTCACATAGATAAGTTGAAGTAAAACGGACAAGTTTTTTTATTGCAATTTTGCCAATAAATTATTTTCTGTGTATACTTGCATCCAGAACTGTTCTTGGTTCCCGTCGTGGTATTTTTGTTTCAAAGTGTTGTCTTCACTGATTTTCAGCAGATTTTGAAAAGCTTCATTTGCCATCCCAATAGGTTTACGTGTTGGGTTGCACGAAAACGGGTTTATCATCCAGCTGTAGATATCCTCAGAATCATTATCAGGAAAATACTCAACAATGGTTTTTTCCAAACCTACCAAGTGGGTGGTAATAATTTCGAGGAATTTTGGTTGAAGATGGATCTCATTTGTTTTGACAAATTCTTGTAACCGAGGAAAGTTGGAGATATCTTTGCTCTTAACACACGTGTCAAAAAATATAATTTCTTTGCGCAGTCCTTTAATTTTAGCTAATTGTGCTCCTTCTTTGCCTTGAAGAGATGTGGTGGTTTCATTTAATTTTTCGAATATATCGGAAAGGTATCCCAATTTAAGCAGCCAATCGATATCAGTTAATTTTTGAATGAAAGATTGCTCTGTAAATGTGCCCACCAGTGCATCTTTTAGTTCAAACAGTCTGGCTAAAGCCTTACCCCTTGAAAGCCACTGCACTTCTGTGTGCAGCAAGAGGTGAAAGTGTTCCATACCCATATCTTCGGTGGTTAGTTTTAAAAGGCGTGCTTGAAGTGGGCGGCTCTTAACATGATTAATTATCTTGACAGCATCATACAGTACGACTTTTAATTCTTGTGGCATCTTTCTTGTCGCCAGAGAATGCCGATGGTGGCTGGTGGCGTTTTTTGCCACTTGCTTAATCTTAGCCACCGCTCCCTTCGTTTTTCCAACCATTGCGGCCGCTCCATCACTGCAAACATCCACGCACTTGCTCCATTCCAAACAATTTTTCTGTATGAATTGGTCGATAACTTTGAAAATCTCGTCGCCAGTGGTGCGCTTCGCTTATCAAGAGTTCCTCTTCTATTTGCATTGCGAATGGGTACCTCACAAATACAAGAAGTACAGCAAGTCCCGCTACGTCGGTACTTTCATTAAGCTGTAAACTAAAAAATTCACAAGATTTTAATCTTTTTATAAGTTCGTTTTCGACTGTCTCTGAAATTGAGCTAATTCGCTTGCTTATCGTATTATTTGATAGCTGCACAGCATCAATCTTCTTGGCATTATCTGGACCTAAAATACAACTAACAACATCCTACCGACAAGGTTTAATTAATGTCTCGGCAATAGTATGAGGTTTTCCAGTTTTTGCAATATGTAAACTAACAATAAATGAAGCCTCAGTTGCATTTTCATTTTCATTTTTAGAAATTCTCTCCATCATAGATGACCCTGCCTGAAGAGATAAAGCGCGGCGCTTAAAGATTTCTTCACCTTTATGCACTAAATCAGAATGATTACATTTCAGGTGTCTTTTTAATTTGGATGGGACTAAGCAGCCATTAGCAACAATTTTATGACAATTAACGCATTGCCCTTCGGGTGTCTGTTTGTTTCCAACTGAAACAAAGCCAAATAGAGTAAGATAACTAGGGTCATATTTTCTTATTTTTCCTCGAATCTCCTTTGAAACATAAATTTCCTTTTCTCGAACTGAAGCAGAACAGTTTGGGCTTAGGCTGTCAGAAGGCTGCTGGCAGATTTCGTTACATTCGGCGATGCTGGTTGTCATTGAATCAGACGTTTCAGAAGCTTCTAAAATTTCACCACCTTTTCTTTTCAAAGACCCAGTTTTTAGCCAATTGTCCATAATTCTGCAACAAATACGTTCATAATTACTCCATTAAACGTAAAAAAGACAAAATTTCTTTACCAAAAACGCCTGATTGTCAGAGCACTTTTCAATTGCTCTGACAAGTAAATTTACTTGTATGCACAAAAAGGGAATTCCCCTAAATTTGTGCTACTATTTACAATTGATCTGACCAGTAAAATTGCTTGTATGTATATATGTACATATGTATGTATACACTAAAATGAAACCAAAGAAAAACAAATATGTACATATTCTCTTTGTGCTCTTTCTTGTTTTCGTATGGTTTCCAGCTGTTTTCTAGCTGTGTGTTTTTTTTATTTATTTGTGTTGTGTTATTGTGAATCGCAGACGCGGTATAATAATGGTGTTGCCATATTATAAAATGGAATTAGGGATTTAATAGTGGTATTGCCATATTATAAAATGAAATTCTACTGCTTAATCTCAATTTTATTGTGAAAATTATGTTATGTTTTGGCATCGCTGGCATACGCTGGCGGCACCCCTGGCTTGTGCTAGCGGCACCCATGTAGCTAGCCCTGATGTAGGGTATCCTTATGTACTCCAAGCAGCAACAAAAGTTTGTTTATTTTATAAAACTTTTTTATTATTATTTCGCGACGCGAATTCGGCAGCATTGTCAATTTGAGCACAAATTTATCAACAAATGGGTGTTTTCTTATTTATTATTTTTTTTTTTGTTATATGTTTTATGTTTTTTTTTTTTTTTTTTTTTAATTTTACTTTAATTTAAATGCATTTAAAAAAAATCACAACAATGCAACCTAGTCCCTGCTCGGGCGCCAAAATGAATAGTCATAGGAGTTTTTATGACTCAACAACGAAATATAAAATTTTAACTAATCTGAAACTGGGTTGCATATAATATAACAAAACCACTAAATAAGAAAATTCACTTTATATAAAAGAAAAAAGAAACACTGCCAAATTACTTTAAAACGCTGCGAATAATTTTCAACAACTGATTATTTTATTTTTAAAATTCATTATTCTTAGCCTATGCTTATTCTAATTATGTTGCGGCAACAAAACGAAGTTTAACATCATTACAACAACAACCATAATGACGAGCAACAAAATACGAATCGGTTACAAATAAAGCGCGACTTATGTTAACAGAAAACAACAAAAACGAAACTTAATAGAAATATAACAAAACAAACCAATCGAATTTATTACAATTATATTGACGCGCAACTTATTTAAATGATTTATGACTTTACTTATGCTATTTTTACAACTATTAAAATTTCATTTTTAACTAAAACTAGGTACCTATATATAAAATTCATAAATCTTAATACTATTCAAAAATTCAAATTAGTTTTAAAAATCTATATTTCAAAAATAAATAATGTATTGTAATCTGCTCCAACATTCCGGCCCCGTTGAAGAAATTAGCTTCAACCATTAATTAGTAGTAAGGCCAATTTATGTATTGGCCTTTTGATAACAGCATTTTGTGTTTTTATTGACGCAACTCTAACTCTAGCGTCGTCGCCGACCACGACCTCTTCCACGCGACCTGTAAGCCACCGCTGGGGTGGTAGGTTGTCCTCGTGTATTAGCAGCAGGTCGCCTTCGACTACGTTGCGTTGTGGTTTGGCCCATTTGGCCTTCTCCTGTGGGCCAAGTATATAGTCCTTGGACCACGCCAGCCAAAACCGTTGCTTGAGTACGGACAGCAGCTGCCACCTCCGCAAGCAATGCAGTGTGCTGTCCGGTACTTCTGGCACTAATTCGGGCGGCAGCGAAGTGAGAGCCTCGCCTATGAGCAGATGAGCCGGTGTAAGTGCCTCTCCATCGTTGGGATCGCTGATCAATGGAGCTATTGGCCGTGAATTGAGCACGGCTTCCACCTCCACGAGTACGGTGTGAGCCTCGTCCACGGTGAGAATTGCGCTGAATCTGAATCTTTTACATACAATATAAGTCATAAAGGACCATACATTGTATACGTTGACACGATTTGGAATGAAAATGAAAAAAGGCAATAAACCCAATAGATCTCTCAATGAAAATTAAACGTTTCAAAATACCTGGAATTCTGGAAGTCAGTAAAATAGGGTATGGAAGATGCAAAGTTCTCTGCAAAACTGGTCTGAATGCAAATGAGCTGGTTAATAACTCGGAATTAAATAAAAACGGTTATATCTCAAAAATTCTTAAGCATTTTGTGATGAAAACCGGATTAATTTTCAAAGTACCAACAGATATCACTACTGATGATTTATACGAAAATATTGAATCACCAATTGAAATCAAAGAAATTATAAGAGTTACAAGAAAAGGAAAAAATGAGCAAGGTGAGGATATAATAGTTCCAACGCAGAGAGTGAAATTGGTTTTTGAAGGAAATGCATTACCTAGTGAAATTGTTCTTGGACATTGTAAAGTGGAGGTTCAACCTTTTGTACATTTTAGCCAGTGCTATAATTGCTTCAAGTTTGGTCATTTTGCTTTGCACTGTAAAAACAACAAAAAACCATGCATTAAATGTGGAGAAGAACATGAAGGTGAAGTTACCTGTACGTTTATTAAGTGCATTAATTGTAAAGAAAATCATATGGCAAATTCTTTAAACTGTCCTGCAAGGAAGAAAGCTTTTGCAATTAATAAAACCATGGCTGTTGAAAACTTGTCAAGACAAGAAGTTAAGAAACGTTATCCTCACCTATTTAATTCCTTTAAACAAGTTGATTTTAATTATAATTTGGATTTCCCGATACCACAATGGACTAAGAAAAATCCTATAAATATTTACAATAACACAGAGCTAGCTGCCAAGGAAATTCATGCACTGAATTCATTTTCAAAAGTGGTTAAAAGAAATTTATATAAGGAAAGAGAACTAAAAAATATTGAACAAACTATGGATGCGCACAGAGCTGTTCTAAAAGAACACTCGTACACTCCTCAACATTCATTTAAAAAAGTAGATACTCATTCTCAGCACAATATTCAAGATGTAATTAATATCATTAAAAAAAGTATAACGAACTGGAATAATGCAAGTAAAACAGTAGAAACTAAAAAGATCTTCAATATGTAAACGATATCCTTGGAAGCATATTTGCAGAAGAAGACACTGAATTCTTTGATTTAACAACCTAACATCATGAGAATCTTACAATATAATATACAAAGTTTAACATATTATAATAATAAGTATCTGTTAGAGCTATATATGATAAACAATAACATCGACTGTGCACTTTTTTCGGAAATTTGGATCAAAAATAACTCAGACTGCAGCATTAAAGGTTATAATTTTGTTTCTAAGCCACGAAGAGATGGTTATGGTGGAGTAGGCATTTATATACGTAAGTCGATAAAATATAATAGAATAAAAGTAAATCCAAATGCAAGTGATACTGTTGGCATTACGACAACAAATTTAAGAAGAAACATAAATCTGTTAAATATTTACTGTACTCCAACTATGTCTCAAAACGACTTTCAAAAATCTGTGCAAGATATCTTTTTATATGGATCGACTAATGAAAACACAACAATAATATGCGGAGACTTCAATGCCAAATCTACCTTATGGGGATGTGAGGCAACTAGCCCCAAGGGTAGATTTATTGAATATACAATGTTAAACGAAAATTTCACATGTTTAAACAATGGGTCTCACACTTTTAATCCACCTCACAGAAATGGTTCTGCTTTGGATCTTTGTTTTACAAATAGCACCACAGACACTTTTACGTGGAATGCATCTAATGTAAAAATAACAAACAGTAACCACAAGCCAATTATTATTGAAGTGAACAATTACTCAGCTATTCCCGTATATTTTAAAAAAGTTATTCATAAAAATGTTCTTCAAGATGTATCCACACTTAAAAATTTCAACCTAGATGAATTTCCCATTTTGATAAAGAATATTATTGACAGTAATACGATAACAATTAATTCTCGAAACAAATATCAACCCAAACTCTGGTGGACTCCAGAAACTTCAAGGCTATTTAGGGTACGTAATGCATTGCGTCTCAAATATCACAAATCAAAAAAAATTGAAGATGCTTATGCTTACGTTAATGCAAACATAGTATTACACCAACATATTAAACTATGTAAAAGAAAATGCTTTCAAAATGCAATAGACATGATATCTAACACATCTAACATAAGAGAAATGTGGCAAAAAGTTTCGCATGTGAAAAAATATAAGCAGGAGAAAAAAAGAGCAAAACTGCTGGTCTGACAACCAAGCTAATGAATATCTTCATTATATTTCCGAGATTCCACAATCAACAAATGTTCAACTTCCTACTATTAATTTACATTTGGATGAGAACAGCAATCCTACTCCCTTCATTTTTGATGATTTCATAAGTTTTTTACAAACCAGAAACATACACTCAGCTAATGGTCTTGATGGAATTTCATATAATATGCTGCTTCATCTTTCGGATACTGGTAAGCGTGCACTATTTAATGCTATTAACGAAATTTGGACCAAAAGAGAAATTCCTGTAGAATGGCGCAAAATTAAAATTGTTCCTATTCCAAAAAAAGGCACTGATGTATCCGAAATTAAAAATCATCGCCCCATATGTTTGTTGAATATCTTGCCAAAAGTAATGGAGGGGTTAATAAAACCAAGGATAGATACTCATATCACCAAATACTCCCTTTTACCTGCTAGAAGTTATGCTTTCAGGAAAAATATGTCCACCGCAATGTGTATTAACGATCTGATTAATAAAGTTAGCATACTTAAAGCAAATGGTTATACAGTAATGGCTGCTTGCCTTGACATTCAAAAAGCTTTTGACTCAATCAAGACTTCTATATTAATCAGTAAACTTAGTTACATGAATTTTGACGTTTCTATTGTTTTTTGGATTTATTCGTTTTTGAGTAAGAGAATATTGATAATGAATAATCAACAAAAAGAAGTTGATGAAGGATTATGTCAAGGAAGTATTCTTAGCCCGCTACTATTTAATTTATACACTGCTGAGCTACATAATTTGAACAATGAAAACTGTACATTATTCCAATATGCAGATGACTTTTTTATTGTATGTTACCATAAAAATGCTGCTAAAGCCAGAGACTTTTTAAACAACAAAATATTGATTTTCAAGAAAAGTTGCGATCTTATAAATTTAAGATTTAATCCGGCTAAATCAAATGTTATTCATTTTAGTAGTAGACGGGAATCTCTGAATATTATTGTTGACAGAATTAATATTCCTGAAGTGGAAAGCATCAAATATCTAGGGCGCATTATAAAAGCAAACAATTCTTGTGACAGTCATGTGAGCCATGCAATTTCATCCTGCAACAAAACATCTATGTTTCTCAACATTCTCAGTGGCAGCCATTTTGGAATTCATCCTGCCAGGGCTCTACAATTATTCAAAAGCTTTGCTCGATCAAAACTTGAATATGCCTGTTCATCATTCGCAATTATTAATAAAACAGCATTAAAAAAGCTGAGCGTATGCTATAATAACCATTTAAGAAAAGCTTTGGGACTCATAAGATCAACGCCGGTTAACTACATTTATATTCTTTCCTGCGATTTGCCTCCCGAAAAAAGGATAATTTTTTATACAGCAAAGGAACTTGCAAAAATTTTTGCTTATCAACTTCCTGCAGCAAATGCTCTTAATAGCTCTGAAATAGAGATCAAAACAAGCTATTGGAAGGTTTTCCGAAAATTTAGTGTTGTTTTTCAAAATATTGCTTGGATACAATCTGGAAAAATCGTTAATGCAAAAATATCAGCAGACTCTGATTTTTACAAAGGCGCAGCAAAAAACAAAGATATGGCAAACAATGATGTTATAAAAAAACTTAGGTTAGAAAAGTTGAACCTATTAAGCATGGACAATTTTGAAATAATTTTTACGGATGGATCAGTCAAAGATGGTTTCACAGGTGCGGCTTGTTTTTATGCGAAAACAAATTATATTCAAAGTGTATTTACTGATAGAAACACTTCATCGTTAACAGCAGAGTTGCTAGCAATTGACTTAGCTGTAGATTTAGCAATATTAAGACACTTCACCAAAGTCGCTATTCTAACGGATAGTCTTAATGCAATACTATTGCTGGAGGCAGATGCACCTGATAATTATATTGCTCGTAACATCTTAGAAAAAATTCATAATTCAAGTATATCCAGCGTTGCCTTTCATTATATACCAGGTCACGCAAATTTCAAAGAAAACGAAATTGTTGATGCGGCTGCAAAATCAGCAAGAATTTCTGGGACGTATGTGAATATAAAATGGACTTTGAAGGATGCTATTACGTACATTTATAACAGCCTATGGACTGAATGGTCAAGGGAGTACAACAATTTTTGTACTGAAAAAAACTCAACATTCTGCAAATTGTATCCACATACCGTTAACAAACCATGGTTTAAGACCAAGCAACATAATCTATCAAGTTCGGAAATCAAGCTAATAAATCGACTATTAACTAACCATTCTTTTGATAAAAATACATTATATAAAATGAATGTTGTTCCAGACAATATATGTAGTTTTTGTGACGGTGTGGAGGATGCATCCCATATAATATTTCAATGTCGGAAATATGACCCGACTAGGTATAATTATAATTCACTAAAGAACAATAATAATTTAATGGAGTTTTTTAATGTGGAATCACCAAGTAACTACAAAGACATAGTTCTTTTTCTCAAAGATATAAACATTAAATTGTAAATTTATATAATAAAATTTTTATTTCTGTATGGCGTTATGACTCTAGTCTGGCCAATTTTTTGCATGAATTCATTTTAATTGTATTCATGCTTTAACTTAAAAAAAAAAAAAAAAAAAAAAAAAAAAATAAATAAATAATGTATTGTAATCTTCTCCAACACAAGAAATGAAGCAACGGCATTATTGATCTATGTCAGTTATGCTTGGTTCAATTACATTGCCATTATGCTTAGCCAGCATAATAAAGCAACAGCAGAATGAGGTCAATTCAAATGCATGCGCAAAGTGTTAGATTACAAACTGCGCAGCTAGCTATAAGAATAAAAGGCGTCCATTGATTTATTTGTTTATCATAAAATGGCCATCCTGCCATCGTCTTAAAAATAAATAAAAAGTATCTTAATAATCGCGCAACATTAATGGCATCAAAACTACGGAGTTATCAATAATTACAAACTAAATTAGATGTTGATTCGCCAAACAATTTAAAAATAATTAATGTGCAGCATGTAAAAAAAAATGTTAATAAAAACATGTTGCGATGGCGATCCGGCCATCGCGACAAAAATAATAATAGAAGTAATTGAAAATCATTTCTAAAAAAAAAAAAAAAAATAAAAAATAATCAAACATTTAACCAATGCAACAAACAAAAATGGAAAACTCCAAAAGTGAAATTTAAAAGACACTATTCATTTAACTTAACAGCTAAAAAAAAAAAAACTTAAAAATGTTAATCAATAAAATAATATTTCGAACGTGTTATGAAAATAGACTTGAACTTATTACAATTATTATAACAATTTAAAAATTAAAATTTACTTTATAAAAATATATATATAATGTTAACAACAAAAGTTCCCTATTGGAACTGAACGCCGCTTAGAGCCAGAAGTGCAGCGCCGATGGATAAATCATTAAAAAAACAACAACAAAAATACAAGAAGATATAAGAGCGCGCTTACCTTAACCAACAATTAATAAAATTATCTTTAAAGAGAAGTTTGAAAAAAAAAACACCCAAGTCAAAAATAAATTTTTCAACCGCCAACAACAACAGAACGATTGTTTTCAATTAAATAATAAAATTAAAACAGCGGCAACCACTACAACTGTACTGTATGTGCATCAACAATAACAATTATAACAGCAACAATTACAACAACAGCAAAGTAGTAAGACATCATCCGCCGAAATCCCGAAACCTTCAACTACTACGACAGCGTCTACACCAACTAAGAGACCAGAAAGATAACGATTGCAGCGATGGACAACTTATAAGACGAACAACTACTAGTACAACTTCATCAACGTCAACATAGGCCAAACTAAATACCTTGTAACGGGCACGAGAAGATGCTTCTTGCGTTTTTAACGCATTTATATTTATTTTTGAGCACTAAAGTGCGTTTTTTAACGCAAGTGCGCTAATTGAAGTAAACTACTAACGAAAAAAAGGGCACCAACTAACCTAGAAAAAAAAACAAAAAAATACAAGCAAGACACAGTAATTAATATAACAACATTGACTAAAGTCTAAAATTGGCTAAAAGCATTTAATTGTTTGACTTTATTAAAGTAAATTCATACTTATTTTGTATTCTCTTTACAGAGTTAAAATGAACATAAAATTGATTGTTTTTTTATTTGCATATAAAATCGTATCTGGCGTAATAAGAGTAAAACAAAACCCATACGTAAAAAATATATAATAGTAAGACAGTATCAGTGCGGTTTTAAACCGAAGAAGTCAACTATCGACTCCCTATTTACACTAATCAAATAAAAAGATCTCTCCGACCCCTTTACACCAAAAGAGAATTTTTCAGGCAGGGCGATGCGTTGTCGTGTCAGACATAGAAAAAAGTCTCGTCCAATGGGACTGACGGTGAACTAGAGCCAGACGAATTACTTGGTATCAACCCGCAGACAATTTACACGACGTAGACTATCTTTGAGGAGAGAGAACTTCAGCTTGGAGGCTGTAGAAAACTTCCTCTACCTAGGCACAGATTTAAACAGCGACAACACCAGTGAGAAAATTAAACGAATTACGGTTACTCTTGTGGTGCCTGTGTGGTGAGCGGGCGGTCAAGAATACTACCACAGCAGGCTCAGCTTGACGTAAGAGTCGTCTAAAGAGCGAATCCTCGAGGCGAGGTTGGTCGGTGGAGTGGTTTACAACGACGTAAAATCTTAGAACCCGTGAGACACACACAGAACAAAGTGTACCAATGCAAAGATGGCTAGTATGAACAAAAATACTCCAGGTGGCAGACACAGATGTGAAAATCCACCCGTGGATAATTCCGCGGCAGGGGCAAGGATTCTGGAGGCCCCAGCTACCATAAAAGCATATAAAAAAGGCGATCCCCGAAAACGATACAAGGATCACGACATACGTATGTGCACCTGGAACGTCCGAACCCTTAACAGGGATGGTGCAATACAAGAACTAACTACCACTCTTAACAACTTCAGAGCAGACATCACTGCTATCCAGGAAATGCGATGGACTGGCCATGGTTGCATAAACTTAGCAACCTGTGACATCTACTACAGTGGTCATGAGAGGCAACACATATTCGGATGTGGCTTCGTGGTTGGTAGTAAACTACGCAGACTCGTCTCCAGGTTTACAGCTGTAGATGAACGTCTCGCCTCGATACGCATCAGAGCTAAATTTTTCAACATTAGCCTTATATGTGTACACGCCCCGACAAATGTTAAAGATGAGATGGAGAAAGACGAATTCTATCAGCGATTAGAAAGCCTCTACGATCGCTGCCCCAAGCATGACATCAAAATTGTCATCGGTGATTTCAACGCACAAATTGGGAGAGAAGAAATCTTTCGCCCTACCATCGGTAAATTTAGCCTACATGACACCACCAACAGTAATGGAGAAAGGCTAATCGACTTTGCTGCGGGCAGAAACATGATCATAAGTAGTACCAGATTCCCACATCTCGAGATCCACAAGGCAACATGGCGCAGTGGCGACCTAAGTATCCGCACCCAAATAGATCACGTGGTGATAGATGCCAGGCACTCTTCTAGCGTGCTTAATGTACGAGCGTACAGAGGTCTTAACATCGACTCAGACCACTACCTTGTCCTAGCCAAGGTACGTACTAGACTCAGCACAGCGCACGCCAAGCGAGCTACCACACAACGAAAGCTAGATGTTGGTAGGTTAAAGTCACAGCAGACTGCCGCTGCCTTCTCAACAAGGGTCTCACATCTACTCCGAGAGAATCCTCCGGCCTCCGACTGTATAAACGATCAGTGGAAGCGTATCTCAAACTCATTAGCCACGGCAGCCAAAGAGGTTATTGGCTTTACTAATCCTCGAAGGCAGACATGGTACGATGAGGAATGTCGCGTCGCTACTGCAGAGAAGAATATGGCACGACAAAGAACTCTGCAGGCGGGAGCAACACGAGCTGTTGTTGAGCGATATAGGGAGAAACGGAGAGAGGAAAAACGCCTGATCAGACGGAAGAAACGAGAACTGGAAAGGCGTGAAGTGGAGGAGATTGAGATGATGGGTAGCAGAAACGAGGCCCGTGGTTTTTATCAAAAAATCAAACGTATGACCGATGGTCATAAGCAAGGAGCTTCGTTCTGCAAGGATGAACAAGGAAACATGGTAACAGATGTCCAGGAATCACTAAGGCTATGGAGGTCCCACTTCTCTACCCTACTTGGTGGCGATGACGGGAACAATACCGCTGGTGGAGATGATGAAAATCTGGGTCCTCCGGCCGATGATGGGATTCCTGTGGAGCCACCAGACTATGACGAGGTCTCAAGAAGTCATAGAAAGGCTTAAAAATAACAAAGCGGCAGGCGCAGACGAATTACCCGCAGAGTTATTTAAGACCGGCGGCGACGAGTTGATTGGATGTATGCATCAACTCTTGTGCAAAATATGGTCTGGTGAGCGTATGCCTGATGACTGGAACCTAAGTGTCCTGTGTCCAGTCTTTAAGAAAGGAGACCCTGCAGTCTGCGCAAACTATCGCGGAATAAGTCTCCTCTCTATCGCATACAAAATACTATCTGGCGTAATATGCAATAGACTGAAACCGTACGTAGGACGTATAGTTGGACAGTACCAGTGCGGTTTTAGACCAAAGAAGTCAACCAGCGACTCCATATTTACGCTGCGACAGATCCTGGAAAAAACCAAAGAGAAGCAAATCGACACACACCACCTATTCGTCGATTTCAAAGCCGCTTTCGACACGCCAATCAGATCAAAGTTTTTCAAAGCATTGACTGATCTTAAAATCCCGTCAAAAATTGTTCGCCTCTGTATGATGACGCTGGAAAACACCCAAAGCGTTGTCAGGGTCGGTAAAGATCTCTCCGACCCCTTTGACACCAAGAGAGGCTTCAGACAGGGTGATGCGTTGTCATGCGACTTTTTCAACCTCCTATTGGAGTACATCCTGATGCGGTGCCCAAACGTCGACCGGACGGGCAATATTTTCTATAAAGAAACTATGCTGCTCGCATATGCCGACGACATAGATATTATCGGCAAAAATGCTCGAGCGATCACCGGCGCGTTCTCAGACATCGAAAAACAATGTCGTCCTATGGGACTGACGGTCAACGAGAACAAGACGAAGTACTTGGAATCCACTCGCAGGCAATCTGCACGTCGCAGACGGTCTTTGAGTACAGGGAACTTCAGCTTTGAGGCTGTAGAAAACTTCATCTATTTGGGCTCAGATGTAAACAACAACAACATCATCAGTCAGGAGATTAAACGAAGAATCACTCTTGCGAACCGTAGCTATTTTGGTCTCGGTAAGCAGATGCGAAGTAGAGTGCTGTCCAGAAAAACAAAGATTAAACTCTACAAGACGCTGATAATGCCGGTCCTAATGTATGGCTCTGAAGCATGGGTCATGACAGAATCGGATAAGTCGGCGTTGGGCGTATTTGAGAGGAAGATACTTCGGAGAATCTTTGGTCCAGTTAGAGTGGAAAATGACATCCGTATGCGTACGAACGATGAGCTGTACGAGCTATATGATGACATCGACATAGTCAAGAACATCCGATACAAAAGGCTGTCCTGGGCTGGTCCCTGTGTCGGATGGACAGAGAAGCTCCTGCAAGAAAAGTTTGGAAGCAAAACGTGAATATAATCGGAGGGGCGCGGCAGAGAGGACGTCCGCCGCTGCGTTGGGAGGACCAGGTCCTAGATGACATCCGCAGGATCGGTATCCTTAACTGGTATTTTCAGGCACTGGATTTTAACCGCTGGTGCCAAATCTTATGTGATGCCAAGGCCGACAATCGGCTGTAGTGCCACTTATATATATATATATATCTATATATATATATTTTGGTCTCTGTAAGCAAATGCGAAGTAGAGTATTGTCCAGAAATTCAAAAATTAAACTCTACAAGACGCTGATAATGCCTATCATGATGTATGGCTCAGATGCATGGGTCATGAAAGAATCGGATAAGTCGAATTATTTTGTAAAATGAAAAATCTTTATTTATTCCTGTAAGTCGATTTCAACCCCTTCGAAGTAATCCTCTCCCGACAATTCTAGAAACATGCCAAATTGTCCATTTCCGGTATAGCCATCAGTGCCTTCTTCGAATCAGCTTTTATCTCCTCAATCGACTCGCAACGCGTTCTCCGGAGTGTTCTCTTGAGTTTTGGGAATAGCCAGAAGTCACACGGAGCCATATCAGGCGAATACGGTGGTTGCGGAACGATATTGGTTAAAAGTTTGTGTGGGTGCTTTAGCTAAAAATGGGCGTGACACCTTGTTTTTTATATTGGATGATATAAGATGTGTTTTTAAACAATTGGAAGTAAATACATTCCTAAATAATAGCCAGTTTCATACACAAATTTGACAATGGGCGGTCAAATTGTATGGGTCCTGTACCTAAAAATGAGCATGGCACATTTCATTTGACATTGGATAATGTTAGAAGTGTTTTTTACCCAATTTGGGGTGAATATATGCATAAATAAAAACTATTTTCATGCAAAAATCGAAGAAAAACGTTAAGTTTGTATGGGGCTACACTTAAAAATGGTCGTGGCACTTTCATATTCAAGAAAAGCTTAAGTTTCAAATTTCAGCTAAGTGTCTCCAGTACTCTCCGAATAAATCGTGTTGAAATAAACAGACAGACACGCGGACATACAGACGCACAGGCCGATGGACAGACAGACGGACATGGTTTGATCGACTCGGCTCATCGAGCTGATCAAGAATATATATACTTTATGGGGTCTCCGATGCTTCCTTTAATCCGTTTCACACTTTCCGACAAACAGATAATACCTTCACAGTATGTGTGGCGGGTATAAAAATTATCAGCATTAAATGCCCGACGGGAAAACATACTAATGCGGGAAACAATAATAAGCAAAGAAAAACGTTAACTTCGGTAGAACCGAAGCTCAAATACCCGCCAACCAAAACTTTAATTAGTTCATGTGTGATCATCAGTGACTTAGATTGTATTCCTCAAAGGGGTTGGGTTTTGAAAACTCAAGTTAAGGCTCAAATTAAAAACATATTTTTTAAATTGCTAGGTTTAAATGAAGATATAACAATAATTTTCTTGAATAAATAAAATGCAAGTTAAATTTGTGTGGGGTCTGCATGTTTTAGTGGCCCGATCCTTGTCATATCGGTAGTATATTAATACGATGACAGTAGAAGTGATTTAACCAGATTGGAGTAAATATATTCATAAAAAGGATTATTTTCTTACAAAAACACAAAAATGGGCGAAATTTTTGTGTGGGGGGCTATACCTAGAAATGGGCGAGGCATCTTGGTTTTGATATAGGATGACAAAGGAAGTGTTTTTAACCAATTCGTAGTAAATACATTCAAAATAATAACTACTGTTATATAAAGAAAACGAAAAAATTGGTAAGTTTGTATGTGGGCTTTACCGGAAATGGGCGTCGCAACTTTGACTTTAGATGACTTAAGAAGTGTTTTCACCTTATTTGAAGTGAATTCATTCATAAATAATAACTATTTTCAAATAAAAATTAAAACAAGAAAAAAAGTTAACTTCGGTTGGACCGAAGCTTATACTTATACCTGTTAAACATCATTTGACGTTGGCAGACCTTCGTGTGCAGCATTTGTATTAAATTTTATTTTAAAATAGTACCATAACCATAAATGCCTGACGTAGTGCCTGGGCCGTAGCCGCAAGGCAAGCAAGTGGTCAGAGCGAAAGTGGAGACACACAAAGGTCACCACACGTTCCCATCATTAGCACAGAGTATAGTGGGAACATGATAGGCCCTCCTAATGGAGAATAAACGGGAACTGCATCTCAAGGGGAGTCTATGGTACCCAAGCCTGGCAATAATAACTGGTTAAGTTATGGAAAGAATATGGAATAAGCAGAAGAGTATCCCTAGCTGGGGTGACCCTGATTTGCTCGGTAGTAATGAAACAGCGATTAAACTGGATATATCTGTAGCGGGCCAAAGGTGGACATTCACAAAGAATGTGTATACTACAATAGTTTTGTCGTCCTGCATGCAGAGTCTGCACTCTGACTCTGGGGACAGACCAATTTTGTGAAGGTGATACCTCAATCTGCCATGACCCGTGAGGTAGCCAGTTAGCAGCTTGAGGTCATGACGACTGAGGTGTACGATATTTTTAGGGCAGATAGGGCGAACCAATTGCTTAGCTTGCCGCAGGCCCGGGTACTGAACCCAGTATTGTCGAAGAGATTCTGAGGAGAACCTATCGATTAATCGTATGGCAGAGGCCCAAATGAGCCCACAGAGGGCTCCGGGCCAATAAAGGGAGAGGAGAAGCCGGCTCTGGCGAGCTCGTCAGCAACTTCGTTGCCGTCAATACCCCTGTGTCCAGGGACACAGCAGATAGTGACTTTACGACGCTGAGAAGGGAGCGGTAGTGCGTCTTAGCATTGGAGCACTAACTTGGATGAGAAGGTCCAAGACGTTAGTGCTTTGATAGCAGCCTGGCTATCGGAAAAAATTGTAATGTTAGCCCCCCTAGGACTGTGAGTCAGAAGGTGGTGGGCGCAGACTTCGATGGCAAAGATCTTAGATTGAAAGACGGTGGGCCAAGCACCCATTGCAACAGAGATCCTGGTGTTGGGGCCATAAATACCAGCACCAGTGCCGGTGAGCGAGCCATCAGTAAACCACTTAATGGTTGCTGGTTCGAAACCAAGGTTCCCGCTCTATCTGACCGATTGGGGAGGAGGAACGAAAAGCGTCTGCCAAAGCGAAAAACCGTGGTCATAAAATCTGTAATCTTGCAGATCTCGATGCCAGGAATTTTTTTTTTTTTTTTTTTCTAATTCATTTTTTATTTATTGAATCTTCTCTTCTTGAGAGACTAACAATAATATTTCAATTCTTATAAACTAATCACTATAAACTAAGCCTAAAGAGCTTTTGTTGGTACAACGGCCCTAATACATGTCATTGGGCTGGTAAGTCATTTCTCCTTAGTCGGGTTTGTGTGGCATGTCGTAGAAGAGTTCGGGCTAGAGGATTTGGGTGCGAGTGCAATTTATTGCTGAAATTAAGTTTGAGACGAGCTATTTCAGTTTTCACATATGGGATGCCAAGATCATTGTGAATGTTTTCGTTGCGTATATACCAAGGTGCTCCAGTTAGTGTTCTTAGTATTTTTGATTGGGTTCTTTGAATTATTTCAACATTACTTGCACTTGCATTCCCCCATAGTTGGGATCCATACGTCCATATTGGCTTGATGACTGTTTTGTAGAGCAGTACTTTGTAATCCAAGCTTAGAGGTGAGTGGAAATTAATAAGCCAGTGCAGAGAGTTTGCTTTGAGTTTTGTTTGAACTTTTTGGCTTCTATGTGTTTCCGGTATGTAAGCCGCCTGTCAAGGTGGATACCTAGGTGCATGACGTCTTGAGTCTGCTGTATAGGGACATTGTTGAAGGTTATTGGGGGGCAAGTACTTCTATTAAGAGTGAAAGTAACATGCTTGCATTTTTGCTCGTTTACATTGATGCGCCAATTTGATAGCCAGTTCTGGTCGCTTGTTCTGGGGTTTTCGATCTACTTATTATTGCAGTATCGTCAGCAAAGGTTGATGTTGTTATACCTTGCTCTATAGGTATGTCTGAAGTGTATAGAACATACAGAGTTGGGCCAAGAACGCTACCTTGTGGCACGCCGGCTTTAATATCTGATTCTGGAGATACACATGTATTTACTCGTACTGCAAACACCCGTTCGCTGAGATAGGACTCAAGAACACTGCTTAAAGTGTGTGGAAGTATCGTGCTTATTTTATATTTGAGGCCCTCAAGCCACACTCGATCAAAAGCTTGAGCGACATCGAGAAATATTGCGGAGCAGTATTCTCTGCGTTCAAAAGCAGTCCTTATCTCATTTGTAATGCGATTGACTTGTTCAATTGTACCATGCTTTTCACGAAACCCAAATTGATGGTTAGGGATAATATCTTGTATGTGAGGTTTAATTTTTAGGAGTAGTATCTTTTCAAATACTTTGGAAAGGCAAGATAGTAGGCTTATAGGCCTATATGACGCCACTTGCGTTTTGTCTTTCCCGGGTTTCGGTATCATTATTATGAGTGACTTCTTCCACTGAGATGGGAAGTGTCCACATTGTAGAATCGCATTAAAAAGTGTTGAGATGTACGTGATAGCAGGGTTTGGAAGTTCCATGATCATTTTAGGTGTAATCTGATCATGGCCTGCAGCTTTTTTGGGGTTAAGTTGTTTTTTAACAATATTCCTCACATCATGCTCGTCAATTCTAGTGGGTTCTATGTCAACAAGAGTGGTGTTTGACGGTAGAGTAAACCCATTAGTCGGCGCATTAGGTTGGAACACTTGTTTGAGATGAGCTACAAAGACTAGAGATTTTTCTTTGTCACTTCGAGCCCAATTTCCAGCTGTGTCTCTAATGGGCATGGAAACTGAAGCTGGTGGCTTTATGTGTCTGTGGGCCTTCCACAGAGGGAATTTGTTACTTGTTGGAGAAAGACGTTTAATATATTGCATCTGAGCGAGCCTGTCTTCTTGCTTAAGGGCTTTGCTAAGTTTCCGGGTAGCAATTCTTAGTCTTAACTTGGCATCGGGAGACCTTCTTGTTTGCCATTCCCTTCGAAGGCGTCGTTTCTCCATAACTAGCATTTCTATTTGGCTATTAGTCACATTGTAGTTCACATTGGGGTGTGAATTTATTTGTGGAGTTGAATGTAGTGCTGCAGCTACGAGTAACGAGTTAATATTTGTGACTGAATTTTCAATATCCGCTGCATTATTAATTCTTGGATCGAGTTCAATATGAGTATTTATATATTTTTTATACTTGAGCCAGTTTGTTTTGTGTGATGTGAGTTTACTGGGTTGTTTTGTGTTTTGCACGCACTCCAGCAGGTGAAATAGAACTGGAGAATGATCCGATGATAGATCGGCGAGGGACTCAGCTGAAATTAGACCTCTTGGTATGTTTCGAGTTATACCAAAATCTATGAGGTCTGGGATTTTCCTTGGATCTGTAGGCCAATATGTGGGACTACCTGGAGAAACATAGTCCAGCTTACCTCGTGAATTCATAATGGCTCTGTAGAGTTGTTTTCCTTTGGGATTTTGCAGACGAGAGCCCCAGTGCGTGTGTTTAGCATTGTAGTCACCTGCTGCTAGGAAGCAGTTACCCAAAGAATTAAACAACTCCGTAAAATCCTTTTCAAGGATCGCAAATCTTGGGGGGCAGTATACTGCCGTTATAGTGAGATTTCCTCGCTTTGTTTGTACGTTTATTGCAGTAGTTTGGAGGCAGCTGCTTGCGACAGATTGTAATGGGTGATGCTTGATACGACTTCTGATAAGGATGCCGGTTCCACCATGTGCCTTGCCATCGGGATGATTTGTGGCGTAAAAATTATATCCGGCAATTTGGAAATTGTATTTATTAGTAAGATGCGTTTCTACGAGAAGCATTACATCAATGTCCCTATTTCTTAAAAATAGAGACAGTTCATGTTTATGCCGAGAAACGCCGTTGGCATTCCAGAGACAAATCTTAAGGGAACCCATCAGTTATTGTGTTGGGCTGCAAGCATTTGGATTAGCGTATTTTGATTCCGCATTAGCTCTTGCATCGTGCTTTGCATAAAAGACATGAAGTTCATCATGCTTTGTTGCATAGAAGCAATCATAGATTCGATGCTATTTTGAGTTTGAGAATTATTTATTGTTTGAGCTGAGCTTATAGCTTGTGGAACCGTTTGGGGTACGGTTTTTGTATGTGTATCAGTAGTGTTTAAACCAGATTTTAGAGCACTGGCGAAGGACATACCATGGGTGGTATTGTCATGAGCATAAGTTTGAGGCACACGAACTATTTTAATCTCGGGTTGAGATCGAGCCGAGGTCAATCTTTGGTTAAATTTGCTTTTTAGCTCCTTATAAACCGGACAACCTCTATAGTTCGCTGTGTGGTTACCACCGCAGTTGCTGCACTTTTTAGCTTTGGGGTCGGCTTTATTTGCTGTGCAGGAAGAAGTGTCATGTAGTTCTCCACAGGCAACGCAAACAGCTCGAAGGGTACAGTACGTTTTGGTATGTCCGTATTCTTGGCAATTAGTGCATTGAACCGGGTTATTTCGTTTATGCGGTTCTTCAACAGTAATTCTGCGGTGCAACAGATATCTTATATTGTAAATTGGGTGTACTTCGTTGCGTTTGAGTGTGTTGTTTTCGGGCTCTAGTTCAACCTTGAACATGGGTTGTGGTACTTTGTTTTTGTTAAGTATATTAATGGCTACTTTGGGTTTGAAGCCAAGCTCCTTAAGAGCGCTTAGAATTTCACTTGATGAAACGCATGGTTCAATGCCTTTTATTACTACTTGTAAGCCTTTTGAGCTTTTTAACTGATATGTGTAGTAGTTCACATTTGTATCAGTCAAGTGTTTTGAAACTTTGCGGTAATTTTCCTCAGTGTATATTTGGAGTTTTGTTTCATGTATGTTGCCTTTAGTGAGTGGAATTATGTGGAAATTGTTGTTGCCTATAAGTTGAGCTATTTTGACAACAAGTGCATTTGAGCTTTTTTTCGCGAACATAAATTGGGGGAGGCTTACTTACTTTAATATCCCCTTCACTTGATTTTTTGTTGTTAGCTTCAATATTTGTATTGACGCTTAAGGGAAAAAAATTTATTTCGGCTTAATGTAGATTGGGATTCTTGTTTTTCATTATTTTTATTAATTTTGTTTTTATTTCCACCTTTGCTCGCTTGTGGACTAAGCTTACGTTTAATTTGAACGTAGCGATCAATGCCAGTCTGCACTGCCGCACTTGGCTTTGCATTTTTTTCTTTTTGTTGCTCTCCGTTTTGCAAAGCAGATTGCGGTAAATTATTTGTGTTGTTTTTATTTATAGAGTTTGTCACTCCAACTGAGACAGCAGGTGTTTTTAAACAACGCGATGTTTCTGTTATTATTGGAGCATTTAAGAGAGATGCTGCTACTGTTGTTGTATTATTAGAAAATGCATAAGTAATTGTAGTTGAGGAAAGGGAAGATGGAAGGGTACTAAGAGTATTATTAAAGAGTGTAGGTGTTACACATTGTGCAGCCCAAGAGAGTGGTACTTGCTGCGCTTGAGGAGAAGCGTTTTGAATACATTGCTCCGAAATGGATAATGCTTCGTTTTGTATATTGTTTTTATTTATTTTACACTCCTTACCTTGTGTTTTTGTGTGAGAGGAACTTGGTATGGATGGTGACGCCGATCTGGCTCTTTCACCATGCATAGGAGGTGGATTAAGTGTGCACTTAGTTTTTTTTCCGGGGAAGTGGGGGCGACGAAAGAGAAGTAGGCATTACGCCTATTTGCGTCATGTAAAGAGCGACGTCGCTCTTCTTGATGAGCGTCTTTTGTGCTCATTACCGCGCCTTTTTGTTTGTTTATTATTATTATTTTTTGTTCTTAATTACTTTGTTTAAATTGACAAGAGTAAAAAAAAAAAAAAATGTTTGAAGAAACATTTGTTTGTGTTGTTTTTTTTTTTTTTTTTTGTTAAACACTTTCTTTACTTTTAAAAGCACCAAAGTAATATAAAATTTTAAATTATTAGCAGTGCTGCGAATAAACACGTCTACTTGCGACGACGGTTGATGCCAGGAATGAATTTAAGGATGTTTGAGTGACCAAAGTCAAGAAGAACGTCGTTGTTCAGCGCTTGGAATCTAAGGGCTTCCGTAGCAGCTGATGACATCGTGAAGATGTGTAGAGGCTGTAGACCAATGATCGCCTCCATGGCAGCAGTGGGACATGTCCTCATCGCCCAAGTGACACAAAGACACGCCAGGCGTTGAAGGCTATCACACTGCTTAACCACGGTAGATTGCAGCAGTTTTAGCCACCAGATAAAGGAGGCATAATTGAATGGGTCTATCCATAGAAGTGTAGACCCAGTAAATAATTTTGGGTGCAAAAAGACGCCTACAGGTCCACAAAGCGAAGGTGGCCTTATTTATGGCAGTCTTAATGTGGGAACTCCAATTCAATCGTTTATCTAGGATAAGCCCTAGATACTCGTCGGAAAAACACAGGACGGAAGAGTTAAGGTAAACTGGGCCAATGTCAAGTTTGTACCGTCTGGAGAAGGGGACCAGAACTGCTTTCTGAGGATTAATGCCAAGCCCCTCTTTTGAACACCAGTTTGTTACAATTTGAAGAGTCGAGCACATCACCTCAGAGAGTGTACGCTCAAATTTGCCCGAAACCATGATGACAAGGTCATCTGCGTAACCGATGACATTGTAACCCAACGAACTGAGATAAGTTAGGAAATCATCTATTACGAGTGACCAAAGTAAAGGGGAGAGAACACCCCCTTGAGGCCAGCCCTTGATGGCCTTGATGTCAACCGATACACCTCCCAGAGAGGACGAGATATCGCGTTGATTGAGCATTGATTCGACCCACGCGATGGTGAGAGCATCAATGCCTCTTTGGGAAAGAGCCCGAGTAATAGAACCGAAGCCAGTGTTATCAAAAGCACCCTCCACATCAAGGAAAGCGCACAAAGCTATTTCCTTGGATTGGAAGGCCCTCTCAATGCCACCGACCAGGGTGTGAAGAGCGCCTTCCCTGAAAGGACTTTTAGGTATGAAAAATTTACCATGTATTTGGCACCCACCGTGCTTTAGTATGATCCTAACAGTGTAAAAAAATTCATTTTTTAAAATATTCCATCGAGGTCCAAAAAAGTAAATTCAATTTTTATAAAAAGGCGATAGAAATCTTAAACTAAAGCTGACACTCCTATTTCTGCCCGCTGGGGTTGTGACCAGACGTTGCCATGGTTATCAGTTTTTTTTTTTTTTTTTTTTTTTTTGGTTTTGATTTTTTATTTTTTTTTTTTTTTTTTTTTTTTGGCTTTTTTTTTGGTTTTTTTTTTTTTTTTTTTTTTTTTTTTTTTTTTTTACTTGTTTTTTTTTTTTACTTTTTGTAATTTTCTGTGTTGTTTAATATTTTGTGATTATAATTGATGATAATAATGAGAATTAAATATTATGTGTTTTTTAACAAAAGTTTTGTGTGCCTTTTCTTATTATAACTTTTCTAAATTTTTTCTTTCATTTAATTGATATTATAAACATCTTGTTTTTCCCCAATATGCTGACTATTACATTTTATAACTGCTTGAAGAAGTCGTTCACCATTATTTTCATATTGACCTAAAGGAACAGGAAATCTTTGTAAAGTTTGCTTGAAATCAAAATGAACAGATTCACTTGCTTGCTCTGAATAAACACCTAAACCAATTCCTTTAGACTTACAAAACTCAGGAACATGACAGAAAACAGCATGAACTTTTGGAGTGACAGGTATCTGAAGCTTTAAGTATGACTTTTCAAAAGACTTGATGTCTGATTAAATAGTTTTATAGTGTCCGAAAATTTTTTTAAATGTCTTGGCAAGATTTCGTGAAGCTGATCCGCTCTTTCCAAAACTTCCTTACATTGATTTCCATTT
This sequence comes from Leucophenga varia, assembly GCA_018903435.1. Classification (NCBI taxonomy): domain Eukaryota; kingdom Metazoa; phylum Arthropoda; class Insecta; order Diptera; family Drosophilidae; genus Leucophenga; species Leucophenga varia. The sequence continues at coordinate 246,373 of JAEIFJ010000630.1, forward strand.
GAATGCTTTATCATCCCCCCATGCTTGATTCAACTCATCAAATATTTTGTTAGTAACTCCTAGCAGCAAATGTAACTCTGGAGGAGAAATTAAGTCTATAATTAAATCATTGTCATCTCCATTAAGTAAAGGTTCATGAATACAATTGAAGAAATTAGCTGCTGTTTTTAGTATTTGGCCCGACTTTTTGTATTCATTTGCTTAGAACTTTATTCTTCCAAGTGTCCTTAGTATTCCTTCAAATGACCAAGGCTTAGTGCCCTCACACCAGGTGCATGGATATTTGGCTGAATGAGTCTGAATACCGATTAAAATATTGGCCAGTTTTAAATAGGCTGCAATACAAAAGTTGATGTCAATGATTGCAAGACAGTTTTCACATAAAGATAACCTTCTTGAACATTTGGCGCAATACCAAGTATAAATAGCCTTTTACACCAGAATTAAGATATCTTTCTGCAGATGTTTTAGTTTTCTTGCTAATATGCATTTCACATGAATCTTCAATTTTCAACGCTGCTTCTACTACTTTTAGGCACACCTTTAATGATCCTCCTCCCCCGTCTATGCCAATTTTAATTAAAGGCACTGTTCTGATTTCCTTTTTTCGGAAATAAAAGTGATTAAGCCATTGATATCATTGCATAAGACAGACAGTAGATTGAGTTATTGGCTCTTCAGTATTTTCATGGACAGATTTCTTGATAAACGTCAAATCTTTTACCTCAAAATAATTTTTTAGCATTTTCCCCCTAGCAGCAATTGATAAATCAAGGTTTGGCTCAATTGCTTTTCGATTAGCAGTCTCTTGTCGAATGACCGTGCTAATTTGTCGTAGTTTATTGTCACTTAAGTTTGCAACATTTTGTATTTTACTCATTGCCTTATGAGATAAAGAAAAAGGCAAATTAGTTTTAGCAGATGATTCGTCTATAGCAACCTTAAGATGCATTTGCTGGATTGTAAGCCTTTTCTTTAAGTACAGTACTGCTAAGTTGTTCTTTTGATTTTGGAGACAATTGCAAACACAAATTTTGTATTTTTTTATATTTTGTGCAATCATGAATTTTTCCACGGCCTATTTCCGAGTAACAAGTTGCTCATAATCAAATCGGTTTGGAATCATTCTAGGATTTGAACCCTTTAAAGATGATAAAATAGTACGGCAACCATTGCATATCGCATTTGGCAATAAGGATTCACTTACTGAAAATTCTGAATACACATTTTGACATATACTCTGTTTTAAGTCATCATTAAGAAGACGTGAACCCTTTTTCAAACAAACGACACACACTTTTTTTCCCGTTTTCTTCGTGAGATAATAAATGATTCGGCATTTTTATTAAAATTCACATATTTATGTCAATGTGTAACTAGCTGATCTCTATCAGATCAATGTGAGTTGAAAGTTACTGTTTTTTTATTTTACATTTTCATTAGGCAACTTTTGAAATCCAAAATAAATTAAAGGGTTTTTGACAACTAATTAGGGATATGCAAAAGTAAAGTTTAAGTCTTTTTTTTACAGTATCAGAGGAGGTTTCAACCCCCAAAACTCCCCTGCCTTTGTCCCTTGAAAATATATGTAGAAAACTAGTAACCGTGTTCCAACGTTTGTCCAAAAATCCAATGAGAAGAAATGAGAGTATCATCTACTTCACGTTCTCTGTTCTTTATAGACAAAATGTGAATTTACTTTTTGGACCTCGATGGAATATTTTAAAAAATGATTTTTTTTACACTGTTAGGATCATACTAATGCACGGTGGGTGCCAAATACATGGTCAATTTTTTTATACCTAAAAGTCCTTCCAGGGAACCGTGATAGGCGTTCCATCGTTTTAAGAATGAAGGAAGAAAGACTAATAGGTCTGTAAGATTTTGCCAAGTCCATGGGTTTATTACCCTGCTTAGGGATAAATACGATAATATATCCCAAGTTGAAGCTGGCTCTCATTAGACAGATTAGTGGGTCAATTATTGAATCGAGGCACTTTTGAAGCAAGGCAGGAAAAATGCCATCTACTCCAGGAGATTTAAAGGGTTGGAAGGACATTACTGCCCATCGTACTTTATCTTTGTCCATGACGACACCTGATAAGCTACGTTGCCTATTGTTAGACACCCAACGGTCAACAATAGTATGAGTCACTTCTGACTGTTGAATTTTGGAACCAGGGAAATGAACTTGTAGCAGAAGTTCTTAAGTTTCCCGACGGCTTTCTGTGAAGTCCCCATTTGGTTTTTTCAAGCGGCCGATGTCATAAGACTTATCCTTCGTGATCACTTCATGAAGACGTGCTACTTCCGGCACCGATTGCAAGCCTTCACAGTACGTTCTCCACGAGTCACGCTTGGATTGTCGAATGAGTTAGTTGTACTCGGTGAGAGAGGAACGATAAACCTCCCAACGACCGGTTTTTTTTAGCTCGATTAAAGAGCTTTCTAACAGTCCCTCTCATGGCTGTTAACCTATCAGACCACCAAGAAATTTTACGAGACCCCTGGGTAGTACGAGTGGTGGTACTTTCGTGGTAAGAACTAATCAGAATCTCCCCAAGCAAATCAGCCGACAAGAAAGTAGTCGTTGCGGAGAAAACCTTAAGTTTCAAATTTCAGATTTATTTATTAATATATTTACCGAAAAAATAAACAGACAGACAGAGATGGCTAGATCGATTCGTCTCGTCGAGCTGATCAATAATATATATACTTTATGGGGTCTACGACTCCTCCTTTAATGCGTTACAAACTTTCCGACAAACTGATAATACCCTTCACATTATGTATGGCGGGTATAAAAAACGCCTAACATATGTTCCAAGACTTACAAACATTAAAAATTGACAATAACAAACTTCACATACAAATTACAAAAGACAAAATAGGAAAATAACAACAAAACGATGTTGTTTATGAAATTAAATATAACGGAGATGAGCAGCACACAATACCAAAGCATAGGCAGGGACGACAAAGAGAGCGGCGGGGTCAAGAATAGTGGAACACAAAAATGATACGACAAAGAGAAAGATGACAACAACGGAACATACAGCTAATTCTGAAAATTACAAAATTATTAACAATCAGAGGACGGAGAGAAAGAGACTGGAATTGGAGAGTTTACTCATACAACAAAGAATAAAAGGCACGATGAAATTCAAAAAGATTTAGAGAAAATACACAGTACTTATGCAAATATTATTGCACATAACAAGATTGGACGCTGGCTGAGTCGCTATACAAAGTTTTCATTTTTATGTTATATTGTGTTGTTCAATCAGTTATGTCGTATTTTTGATCGAATTTTGACGCTTTATTTAACATACTTACAATTATCCGATTTAAGTCAAATATGCACCGTTTTGTTGCCGTTTCGAAGGCAACTTTATTATGCCCCCCTTATAAAACCCCCCTCCCTATTTGGCAAAAACTCAGACAACCAGTTTTCGCAAGCCATCAAAAGCATTTTGCATGGCCCGGAATAAATGGTAATCACTTGGTGCCCGGTCCGGACTATACGGTGGGTGCGATAGGACATCCCATCCGAGCTCCCGTAGCTTCTGGCGGGTCATCGAAGATGTGTGAGACCGAGCGTTGACCTGGTGGAACACTACACCCTTCCTGTTGGCCAATTCTGGCCGCTTCTGGTCAATCGCCTGCTTCAAGTGGTCGAGTTGCTCGCAGTAGATGATCGGACTAAGCGTCTGGCCATAGTTGAGCAGCTCATAGTGGATGATTCCCTTCCAATCCCACCACACACATAGTAAAACCTTCCTGGCCGTAAATCCGGGCTTGGCGAAGGTTTGGGTCGGCTCGCCGCGCTTCAATCACGACCTTTTTTTTGCTGGACGTTATCGTAAGTGATCCACTTTTCATCTCCAGTCACCATCCGCTTCAAAAATGGGTCGAGTTCGTTCCGTTTCAGCAGCGTATATGCGATCCAAAAGATGTTTTTGCGTTAATTCATGTGGATCCCAAACATGTATCTTTTTTGGAATCCAATCTTCTGCAAATGGTTCCAAATGGTTGTATGTCTTATACCCAGTTCCTGGCCAATCGAACAAGTGCTAACATGCCGGTCCACTTAGATGGTTTCGACTATTTTATTGGTTTGTACGAGGATTGGCCTACCAGTACTGGGTACATCTTTCACATCCACTACACCAGAACGAAATCGATTGAACCAATGCTGTGCTGTGCGAATCGTTACAGCATCGGGCCCATAAACTTCACAAATTTTTTCGGTCGCCTTCGTTGAATTTTTACCTTTTAGGTAGTAAAAATGTTAAATATGGAGAATTTCATGCATGGTGGACTCCATCTTTGGCGCGCTATAACTTGAGAGTGAAACACAGTCTGGGTGTCTTTGTAGCTCTGGGTGTCCTCTTTAAATCGCCGTACAGGATGACCCGATGCGATTAGTACAACCTAAGATATGTGAAAGAGACGCCATCTATTGAAAAAATACGACATTACTTATTGAACAACCCAATATAATTAAAATTATGATTATAATATATGTATATATATATGTATATATATGTATATAACATATATATGTATATATATGTATATATATAGTAAGTAAAATAGTGTAAATATACTTGTTTTTGATATGTTAATAATATTAATTATATATGTTTATATTACACTGAGCGACAAAAAAAATTACTTTCAAGTCTTACAGTACAAGTCGTAGGTCCAGTCGATTGAAACAAAACTGTATAATTGGAATTTTCAGGATTATTGGAATGAAAAAACAATATATATTATGTTATGATATTTCAAATTATATGTGAGTATTTTCATATGTGAGTATTTTCATGGTAGACGTTTTTGCCCCCTATATTTTTTTTACTTTATCGGTTACAGATATTTGTTTGAAAGGTACATCTACTATATAACATTAGTTTACATCAAAAATGAGGTGCTTTCCAATTGAACTATTTCCATGTACTTCGGGTGTAGATTTCAAATATGGTCACCAAAAATTTTTCTTAAGAACCGTTTAGTAGATATCTTAATAACACATTGTTTTTTATTTTTTTCATTTGTGAGAATATATATCTTTTCTTTACTCGACGATATGAAATTTGTGAAAATTGAATAAATTCTGTGTACATAGAAAAATTGTATTTTTCATGTTTTTTTTAAAAAATTTAATTTTTAATCCCAGTTTCGCATGAGATCAAAACTATTTTTATTTATTTTTTAAATTTGTAAATTAAGACAATTTCACTATGATATTATGAAAGCTTAGCCTTTCTTCAGCTATTTATATTTTGCATTAATTACTGCTTAAAGAGGTGAAGTGATTCCTAATGATGACCCTGGAACACACTGCAGAGATCAGACAGACGAGTGTACCAGATCCCACACCACAATGCATCTTGGACCCAATGGTGTAGAGCGACAGACCAGCTTCACTCCCTAGCAGCTCCGCCATCCAGTCTTGGTTTTAAAGGATTTACTGAAATCCGAAGTTTCGGACAAGAAGTCCGTAGTGCTACTTAAATCTGTCGGGATTGTGGATAAAACAGCACTGTGACTATAGCTAAGTGACAACCACATGCCTTGTTCTTTTAGTCGAAGAGCGCTGATCGAGGCCATTTGCTTGATGAACAGATCAATGGGTAACATGTTTAGCATTGCACTTAGGGCCTCGGAGGGACATGTTCTAATAGCCCCAGTGACCCCAATACAAGCCGATCTCTGTACCCTAGATAACTTTTGAATGTTGTAATTGTTTTCAAGAGCCGGCCACCAGGCAAGAGCTCCATAATAAAGGATAGGACGTACTACTACAGTTTATAGCCATAAGACCATCTTCGGTGAGAGACTCCATCTGCGGTCGAATAGTCTGGAACACGAGTAGAAAGCAATCGTTGCCTTCTTCACTCGTTCCTGGATATTGTCTTTCCAGTTTAGTTTCGGATCTTAAATAAGACCCACGTACCTTGCTCTGTCAGATAGAGATAGTTCTTCATCGCCTATCTTAGGGAATTGAAAATTAGGAATTTTATTCCTATTAGTAAAAATTATCAGTTCTGTTTTCTCCGGCTTAACTCGTAGGCCACAGCCATGGCCCATCTGCTTAGTCTACCAACAGCTCCCTCCATTATATTGCTTATCATGGAAGGAGAGAGACCGGAGACTAGTACTACAATATCGTCTGCGTAATCTACGACCTTTACACATAAAAAAGTTAGACTAATCGGCCTAAAGTCTTTTGGTTTGCTGTGGCCTACTTTTCCTGCCTTAGGTATGAAGACTACTCTAGCCTGCCTCCATGACCGAGTGGTTTAGGCAAATGTAACTGATCATCAGTTGACGGAGCACTCGACCATTTCCTTACTGATCGTCTTTAGAATTTTAGCGATGATTTTATCGGGACCCGGACTCTTATATGGCGAAAAGGTGCCAATGGCCCAGTGTGTCCTATCTATTGAGCAGACTGACCTAGCAACTTGCTCGGCCCTCGCGGTTCTGATGGGATACACAGTTGGTTTGAACTGATGAATTTCGGGAAATGAACGTCCATAAGGATATCAAGAGATTCAGTCAGTGTTTCTGCGGAAGTACCATCAGATCTCTGCAAAAAGTGATATGTTGGCATGTCTCTTTGCCAACAGCTTTCTTAACCTGGCTGATTCTTTAATGTTTTGAATTGACTCGCAGAAGTCTTTCTTGGCTGCGCGAACTGCTTTTTTTGTACCTACGCAAGCTATCTTTGTAAAGTTGTCACTGCTCATTAAAGGATTTCTTAGATTCGTTTCTGAGTTTGCTAAGGTCGCTGTTCCACCATGTTGGTACCGTTTTCCTAACATGGCGGACGAGACAACAGACCTCAAAGGCACTGTTGAGTGTTTTTTCAAATAATAGAGAGCCTTTCTCTAATTCTTTGATAGACGCAAAATTTGAAACGGGAAATTCCCTAAAACCAGCTTGGGTGATTCTGCAGAATGTGCTCCAATCTGTCCTTTTGGTGTTCCTATACACCTTGGGATTTGTCGTTGAGATATTGAGGTCGGATAGGGACAGCCTGTCCGACACTCTTCATCGATCAACTCTAAGGGACACCAGTTTAAGCAAGATCGTGATGTCTAAGACTGCTTCCCAACATACAAAGCTTTCCGTACTGGGAAAGGAGAAGGCTGGGATGTTACCTACATTACAAATTTGGAGTGAGTTCTGTATAATAAAATCAAATAAACACTCACCTCGATCGTTTATCTCGCTCCTTCCTCAGATTGAATGGCGAGCGTTGGCATCGTATACGATGATGAGGTCGCAGCCGTTGCGCTGCATCTCTCCGGGTGGTAATGGTTGATCATGTAGCATATATGCCGACGCATTGAGTCAGGCGCTGCCTCTCTCATCCATCCGCCTCGTAACTGCAAGGTCAGAACTACTAGCATCGGGACAGAAAAATAGATTTAAGTGGCATTTTGCTAAAATGCAAGCATGAGGCTTACTTACCTGGCTGTAGTACAGCTTTTACCCAGCTACATTTAGGCCTTTGACGGCGTTTTCTCTCTGGATGAGGCATAAATCGATGTCCACCTCGCCAAGGAGGACACACAAGTTATCCGAGGGATAGCAAGAGTGCTTAAGATTGATCTGCACGACTCTCATTCAATGCTCCACCAAGGTGTCTTCCAGCGCCAGGTCATTAACCTGTACGCTTCCTTCAGATAGAGAACGTCATAAGGAGGGGTTTGGTCGAAGACTTTAATGCGCGACTTACCGATACCGTAATGAAGCATGCCACCCTGCTTCTCTATAGCTGCCACGGTCTCCTCGTCGATCAGGGATCAGGGACTCGATCCCCCTCTTCCAGCCTATCCACCCAAGGGCGGTGAGGCGAGCCTCGATGATCTCCCTTTTGTCCATCACTGATTTACCGGATTTGCCGTTCGTCATCGATGGCCACGTACAGGGTGTCCCTTGCAACTCACTGTACTTCTTGTATGCCGTGGATGGCTGCTGGACCCTCCTCTGGGGGTTCCCTTTAGCATCTTTGGCCTTCTTCGCAGCATTTAAGGTCTCCTCCGCGGTCCTCGCGTTTTAGCCAGGCCTTCACTGCTGCGCTGCGTACGGATAGACGATCCTTAGTAGCGACGTCCTCGTCCACTACTTTCTGTAAATTCGTCTTAGCTGCTACGTCCCTGTCGACTACGCCCTCTTGCTCATTTTTGGCAATATTTGCCAGTATGAACAGGGCCCGCTTGTAGTCTGCCTTTGGGCTAAATTTCCTCTTCGGAATTGCGGCCCCACTGTTCGAGGCGGCTGCTCCGACCGAGCGTTTAACGGATATGACAGGAGCACCACCAGTACTACCTGCCACTATCTCTGATAGTGTGTCCCGACTAGACACAGAGACGCTGTCAAAGTCGATGAGGGACAAGTTATCTTCTAGTCCCGAGAGGTCCGAAGTCGGCGTGCTTGTTGCCATCGTAATAATTTTCTCCTGCCTTATTCGACGGGCGGACGCGGCAGAAGCGAGAGAAGATTGGGGATGTGCACAGTAGCGGTAAGGTAGTCCCCGCTACCAAACCACAGCTGTTACTGTTCTGAAGTCGCCAGCTTGCAGGGAGGCTTTGTTCGAATACATCCGGATTTTAGCTTGAGGGAAGTGTGGCAACCGAAAGAAAAAGATAAAATAGTGAAGAAGGGAGGAAGATAATTTAAAGAGTAGAAGATAGGAAAGAAGGTGTGGTGTTAGCTTAAGAAGACGACATCCCATAACGTCTTATCGGTGTTGCCCCGCAGAGCACCCACTAATTGTCCGGGCCCCATATTCGCTTTCGCTTATTTAGAGGCTAACCACGCCGCCGTTCCAAAGCCGGTTTCCACAGCTATGGGTCTCACAGTAACCACTTATCATATTTCTGTGAAGCCAGATTTTCAAGATACATCTTACGATAAAATTTTTGGTGACAGTTCTTAAAATCTACGCCCCAAAATACGTGGAATTATTTTGGTTACAAAGAACCCCATGCGACTTTTTAAATATTTGTAAACTAGTGCAAGATAAAATATATAGAGTAATATACAATATAACAGTTTCTCGCTATGTATATATACAAATAAATCGCATGTTTAATGGCAAATCCGAGCATAATTGACGAAGTTATTAGTAAACAAAGTTTTCATTAAACTATAATTTTTAATTTTATTTTTTTTAAATAAAATAAAAGTTTTATTTTACAAAACTGGCTTAATATAATTTGGTTTTCAGTTGACTGAATTACAACCCATAAATAAAACTATTAAAATTTTTTTTTCACAATGTTATTTTTTTATTTATTTATGTAAAGCAACTTAATTAAATACAAGGAAAAACGTTAACTTCGGTGGAACCGAAGCATAAATACCCGCCACACGAATCTTTGAAAAGTTTATGTGTGATCATCAATGGCTTATATATATTTATAAATATATAGACAAAAAAATTAATTTTTCATACAAAAGTTTAAAAAAATCGGTGAGTTTGTATAGGGGCTATACATAAAAATGGGCGTGGCATCTTGGTTTTGAAATTGGATGATATAAGAAGTGTTTTTACCCATTTTGGAGTAAATAAATGCATAAATTATACCAATTTTTATTTAAAAATTGAAAAATGGGCGGTAAATTTGTGTGGGGGCTGCACCTAAAAATGGGCGTGGTACTTTGTTTTTGATATCGGATGTCGTTAGAAGTGTTTTTATTCAATTTTGAGTGAATATATTCATAAATAATACCTATTTTCATATAAAAATTCGAAAATGTGCTGTAAATTTGTATGGGGGCTATACCTAGGAATGGGCGTGGCACCTTGAATTCGACTTTGGATGACATAAGAATAGTTTTTACCAAATTTGGAGTGGATACATGCATAAATAATACCTATTTTAATACAAACATTCGAAAATTTTTGGTAAGTTTGTATGGGGGCTACACCTTAAAATGGGCGTGGCAACTTGGTTTTAACATACAAAGTAGTCGTTGCCGAGAAAAGCTTAAGTTCCAAATTTCGGCGTAATATCTATATATCTTCATCAAAAAAAATGCGAAGAAATAAACAGACAGACAGACAGACGGACATGGCTAAATCGATTCGTCTCATCGAGCTGATCAAAAATATATATACTTTATGGGGTCTACGACGTCTCCTTCAATGCGTTACAAACTTTCCGACAAACTGAATATACCCTTCACACAATGTGTGGCGGGTATAAACAAACTAATGTTAAAATAAAGAAAACTTAAATACTAATACGTCCACCCACATCCGTCGGAGGATTTTTTAAAGGCCGCCCCTACTCATAGGCATATGAACATATGTTATATGTTCTTATATTTTGTCTTTGAATAAAACAGACTCAAAGAAGAAGTTGCTAACCACATCGAAATGTGTAGAAGATAAAATATAATTAACTAATTATTTAAAACTTCAAAATTGCTCAAATATGTATTTATAGAAATAAATTAAAACAGGGTCCACAAAAAAATACACATTAAAACCCCTTCGTTCTAGTAAAATATATATACGTGTTTCTTGTTCTCTTTCAAATAGTAAATATTGAAATTATATTCTTTTTTTATATTTTCGATCATCACAAAAAGTTAATTCTTCTTCTTGGTAAGTAAAGGGGAAATATGTTTGAAATCTCTTTAATTACATCATTAAAGTTTTTTCCGGTTTTGAACAATATAACCCACTTTTGAGAAAACTAAACAAATTTTGTATTATACAACCCATCCATTTTAATTTTATATATTTGATCTTGAATCTTAGCCCGCAATACTAACTTAAAAAACATTCTTGTTTAATTTTTTTTTACAGAAATTGGTTTGATTTTTCTACTTGGAATCAAATTAATGGCAGTACGTTTATAAATTTTTTCGAAATATGCCTTCTTTATTTAGAATTGGAGTTATTTCGTATAATGGACCAACGCAGGTAAGTTAAAAACATAGTTGAGATATTTGTATATTTTGATATTCAAGCTCAGAGGATAACGTAAACTTAACTTAACATTAAGGTATTCACATTAACGAATAAACTGTATATCAAAAGAAATTTCTCCCAAGTTATTGTGAGCACCCATTTTTCGAATGAACCTGAAATGTTATAACATGTATATATATATAAACCAATTTTATCCAGTTTAAATGCACGCCGGAAAAGAGCTGAATTATTGCTAAAACTTCCCTTATATACATTCTAAGTGAAAGGAAAACAAGAAAGAACGCTGAAGTCGAGTATGCTCGACTGCAAGATACCCTGTACCCAATCTATATGTACCTTAAATTAGGTTCTATTTGACTACCATACCTCATTGAATTGGATTTTCATAGAAAAACTTAAAAAATCGGGTATATCTTTTGAATGGGGTTATACCTAAAATTGTTGCGCCTACCCATATTGGTCCATTTTATTGGGACTATCATAGACATATTTTATATTAAATTTGAGCTTCCTAGAATAAAAAAACGATGACGTTTTTATGCAAAACCCCAAAAAATTTGGGGTAGATTTGTATGGGGGTACTCCTTAAAATGGGTCTAGAGAAAAACCGTTTGTAAGTCCACACTTAACGGCCTAGGAGAGTCTTAGTTTCAATTTTTGAAAGCTCTACCTCTTATAGTCTCCGAAATAATCGTTTTCATACGGCAGACAGCATGACAGACGGACAGACAGACATAGCTAGTTCGACTCCCCTTCCAATGCTGATCAAGAATATATATATTTTATTGGGTCTATCTTGCCTCCTTCTGTCTGTTACATACTTTCGCACAAACTTAATATTCCCTTTTACCCTTTGGGTACAGGGTATAAAAATGAACATGGATATTTTCCAAATAATTTCAGCAGATGTCATTCACTCCTGAATACAAAATTTTCAAAAATAAACAAAACTATTCACCACACTTTCTTCCTTTTTTGTCCGGTAGTGCAGCAATAGTTAAAATAAATTTAAATATTTTAAAAAAAATTTCATCATTTAGGAGTTGATAGTGAGGTGATAGTGAGGTGATAGTTGTCATATTGTGCTACTAGGACAATTTTACTGTGAACGCACCTATTTGTCATAGTTTCTTATTAATCAGCTGATCATGGAACGAAGTGTAAAAAAATTGAAATGCGATGTAAGATGTATAGTTTAAGACATATAGTTGTTTAACACCATAAACCTTGAAAAATAAGTTTTTTTACCGTTATTTCAAAATCTCGATGTGCAAGAGAAAATGCAAGTATGCCAAAAATTTTATTTAACTGTACCTACAGCTTACACTTAGTCCCATCCAATAAATTTTTAAAATTTTTTTTTTTTGTCGCACCGTGTAATCGGTGGATTGTATGGGGGGCTATACTTAAAAATAGGCGTGGCATCTTGGTTTTGGAATTGGATATTATAAGAAGTGTTTTTACCAATTTGGAGTAAAAAAAATTCATTAATAATACCAATTTTTATTTAAAAATTCGAAAATGGGCGGTAAATTTGTGTGGGGGCTACACCTAAAAATGGGCGTGGTACTTTGCTTTTGAGATCAGATGCCGTTTGAAGTGTTTTTATTCAATTTTGAGTGAATATATTCATAAATACTACCTATTTTCATACAAAAATTCAAAAATGGGCTGTAAATTTGTATGGGGGCTACACCCAAAAATGGCCGTTGCAACTTGGTCTTAACATACAAAGTAGTCGTTGCCGAGAAAACCTTAAGTTTCAAATTTCGGTGTTATGTCTATATATCTTCATCGAAAAAAATGCATAGAAATAAACAGACAGACAGACAGACAGACGGATATGGCTAGATCGATTCGTCTCATTGAGCTGATCAAAAATATATAAACTTTATGGGGTCTACGACTATGTGTGGCGGGTATTAAAATTAAACAAAGAGCGAAAAAAAAACTAAAATAACTTGAGTAGATCTAAATGAAATTAACCAGCCGATATATACCTCAATCGAGAGATTATGTCAAGACAAAACGCGGACAGAAAGAATTTTTGAGAAATTGTTGTTGTTGTTTTTACAGCAACACAAAGTTGTAAAATTTTGCGTTGTTTCTTAGGTGGAACATTTTTCAAAATTCCATAACCTTGGCACGGAGTAATGGATTTGGATGTTTTTTTTTTTTTATTTTGCTCGTAAAAGAGCATATTTTTTTCTGCCATTTTAAAAATTATTTTAAAACGAAAAAAACTGGCTTTTTTTGAGTATTTAAGAAAAATTGAGATTTTTTCGATAATATCGTACCCTAGTTTTTTTTTTCAAATATATTTTAAAAATTCGTGGATTCATTAGCTTTCAGGAACATAAAAAAATGTTGTTATTTCCAACGGGTTCCCGAGTTATTCAAGTTTTTATACCTGTTACACTAGTGTAAACAGGTATATTCAGTTTGTCTGAAAGTTTTTAACGCATTAAAGGAGGCATCGTAGACCCTATAAAGTATATATATTCTTGATCACCTCGACAAGACGAATCGATTTAGCCATGTCCGTCTGCCTGTCCGTCTGTCCGTCCGTCCATCTGTCTGTGTGTTGCTGCGCGATTTATTCGCTCAGTATTAAAGATATTGGGCTGATATTTTAAACTTAAGCTTTTCTAGGTCCTGTGTAGTTTCTATGTAAAAATCAATGTGCCACGCCCACTTTTAGGTATAGCTCCCATACAAAAGTACAACATTTTTTCAAGTTCTTATGAAAAAAATGTATTTATAAAGCAAATGGCTTCAAATATGGTTAAAATGTTTTTTTATATCTTGCCAAATCTTCAGTTTAAAATTGGTTCACATCGGACCGCGAATTCCTAAATTTTTAAGAGTATATTTAATTTGTTTAGTATTTTGAAATAAAATTTAATACAAATGCTGCACACGAAGGTCTATCAACGTCAAATGATGTGTAACAGGTATATAGTATAAACTTCGGTCCAACCGAAGTTAACTTTTTCTTGTTGTAATAGCACTTTGTTTAATATGTAGGAAAAGTGCAAGCAGTGCAGTTGCTTCTGTAAAAAACCGAATGTAGCTTATGTTGCTGTTGCTCCCAACCTTAGCAAACGTTTCTTAGTATCGATTTTGGACCACCACAATTATGGATGAGAACACTAATTTAATCTATTACAAATCATCTGACCCAAAACAGCTGATTTACCTAAACTTTTCTCAGTTGGAAAGTAAAGCTTTTTTACGTTGTGAAACTCCAAATGGACTCTTTTAAAACCATTAAGAAGTGCTGCAATCCCTTAAATAAACCAAAACATGGCAATGTCAGAAACAATTTGCACCTTTACAAGTTCAAATTACAATTCTGTGTTTGACAAATATCAGGGATTGCATATTTGTCGTTCGTGCCGTGCTGCATTGTACAAAAAGTAAACAACGAGGAAGAGCCCAACAACGTCGATGATAAAAAAAGATCCTGATTTCAAGTTTTTCGAGGAAAAAAAGTTCAACTAAAAAGTTTCAAAAGGAAAAGAAAGGTTTGGAGTCGACTCTTTTTTTCAATAATCTTAGCTCTGCATTGGCCAAAACAAAGAATGCTAAGGAAATAATTAAGCTGCTGACAACAATTCCGGATGATTGGTCGATTTACAGAATCTGCAAAACGTTTTCAGTCTCGCGCTGTTTAGCTTTTAAGTCTAAGAAAACTAAAAAGATCATGGATTTGCCTGCGAGCCTGCAAAAAGATTGGAAATAAACTTTACAATCTACTGCAAAACGGAAGCTTTGCAAATAACAAATACTCGCCAGTACCACCAATATCTGCCAATAGGGGAATCGGAATTGAGATGCAAAATATTTTCGAAAGATATAACATATAATGATCACTTTGTTTGTAAAAAACTAAAAAATTAAAAAAAAAATAAACAAAAACGTTCAACCAGCTATTAAACCCAAAAAACCTTTTTCTACCGTTAAATTGAATCCTGAATAGCTTTACTAACTTTTTGGTTTAAGAAATTCTTGTAAATTGAAACAAAAATGGTCTTTACTCTATTTGCTGGTTTCAAGCTATTTTATCAATAAGTTTATCATCTCTTTTATTAATGTTTGTATTGGACGTTCTTACAAAATGACCGAGGTCCTATGTTATTACAAAAACTTGAATTACTCGGGGAACCCGTTGGAAATAAAGCTAATGAACCCACGAATTTTTTTAAAATTTATTTGAAAAAAAACAAGGGTACGATATTTTTGAAAATCGCCATTTTCTTAAATACTCAAAAAAAGCCAGTTTTTGTTCATTTTTATACCCGCCACACATAGTGTGAAGGATATATTCAGTTTGTCTGAAAGTTTGTAACGCATTGAAGGAGACGTCGTAGACCCCATAAAGTATATATATTCTTGATCAGCTCGATGAGACTAATCGATCTAGCCATGTCCGTCTGTCCGTCTGTCTGTCTGTCTGTCTGTCTGTTTACTTCTACGCATTTTGTTAGTTGAAGATATGAAGATATTCAGCTGAAAATTGGAACTTAAGGTTTTCTCGGCAACGACTATGTTAAGTTCGAGAATGAGAGTGCCACGCCCATTTTTAGGTATAGCCCCCATAGAAACTTACCGTTTTTTTTATTTATGAATGTATTCGCTCCCAATTGGGTTAAAACATTTCTTTTGTCATCCAATGTTAAAACCAAGATGCCACGCCCTCTTTTAGGCATAGCCCCCATATAAACTGTCCATTTTTTTCCCATTTTTTTGTGTGAAAATAGTTATTATTTATGCATATATTCACTCCAATTTGGCTAAAAACAATTCTTATGTCATCTAATGTCAAATCAGATGTGCCACGCCCATTTTTTTTTTATAGCCCCCATGCAAACTTGCCGCCCATTTTCGAATTATTCTATCAAAATGATTATTATTTTTTCATGAATTTACTCCATATTGGGTAAAAACTCTTGCAATATTATGGTGCCACTCCCATTTTTAGGTGTTTCTTCCATACAAACTTACCGCCCATATCCAGATATTTTCGAGAAATATGTTGTTATACATATCTGTATTTTTAGCTCAAAATTTGAAATTAATATTGTGTGTAAACTTGGGTGACCACTGATGATTACACATAAACTCTTTAAAGATTCGTGTGACGGGTATTTAAGCTTCGGCTCTACCGAAGTTAACGTTTTTTCTTGTCCGCGTTTTGTTTTGACGTAATCTATCGATTGAGGTATATATCGGCTAAATCTGCGACACTGAGATTTTTTTAGGTAAATTTCATTTGGATCTACTCATTTGTTAATCTTTCAATTGTTTACGTGGTATCATCAATGGCTTAGATAAAACTTTGAGATGGAACGAATATTTAGATATAATATTCATATTAAATTTAAAGTTAACAAGGAAAAACGTTATCTTCGGGGGAACCGAAGCTTAAATATTGGTCACACGAATCTTTAAAGAGTTTATGAGTGATCATCAGAGGCTTGGATAGAACATCGAGATGGGATGGCTGGGGTAATGAGAGGTAAGTTTTTATAGGGCTATACGTTATAATGGCCCGATGCCTACCATATTGGTGGTGTGTACATAGGATGGTATTAGGTGATTTTTCCCAATTTGAAGTGAATACATTTATAAATAATACCTATTTTCATACGAAAATTCGAAAATGGGCGGTAAATTTGTATGGGGCTATACCTCAGAGTGGGCGTGGCAATCTGAATTTAACATACAAACTACCAAGAACTGAGAAAAGTTTAACTTTCGAGTTTAAGCTCAATATCTTTAAACTTTAAACTCAATATCTTAAACTATAGCATATAGCCCCTACACAAATTTACCATTTTTAAAGTTTTTATATGAAATATACGTTATTTATGAATTGATTTGTGTCAAATATGGTAAGAACACTTCTAACACCAACCCAGGCTAAGAAAAGGGCCCATGGTTGAGGGGGACCACTGTAGCATATAAACCTTATAGAAAATTAGATCTAAATTTTGAGTATTTTTATGAAAATGTTTATTTATGAAGCGATTTATTTCAAATATGCTCAAATTAATTGTTGTAGCAGCCAATAGGACACATGATTAAAGTAGAATCACGTTTTGTAGCACATAACCCCATTACAAACCGAACGCACATATTTATTCAAGAATAAATAGTCTAATCGTCGTGTGACGGGTAATTAAGCTTCGGTTCTACCGAAGTTAACGTTTTTCCTTGTTCCTTTTGCCTTTTGCATTAATAAAATGCAAAACACAATTTATATTTAAATTGAGTGCATTTTAAAACTTTGTATATATGTATATGTATAACATACATATACATTTTTTTATTTTTTTTAAATGTAACACAAATTCACCGTCACTATATATAAACCAATTTTTTCCAAAGGTTTTATCCAGTTTAAATGCACGCCGAAAAAGAGCTAAATTATTGCTAAAACTTCCCTTATATACCTTCTAAGTGAAAGGAAAACAAGAAAACACGTTAACTTCGGTAGAACCGAAGCTTAAATACCCGTCACACGAATCTTTAAAGAGTTTATGTGTAATCATCAGTGGTCACCCAAGTTTACACACAATATTAATTTCAAATTTTGAGCTAAAAATACAGATATGTATAACAACATATTTCTCGAAAATATCTGGAAACGGGCGGTTAGTTTGTATGGAAGAAACACCTAAAAATGGGAGTGGCACCATGATATTGGAAGAGTTTTTACCCAATATGGAGTAAATTCATGAATAAATAATAACCATTTTGATACAAAAATTCGAAAATGGCCGCAAGTTTGTAAGGGGGCTATACCAAAAAAATGGGCGTGGCACATCTGATTTGGCATAAGATGACACTAGAAGTGTTTTTAGCCAAATTGGAGTGAATATATGCATAAATAATAACTATTTTCATACAAAAAAATGGGAAAAAATGGACAGTTTATATGGGGGCTATGCCTAAAAGAGGGCGCGGCAACTTGGTTTTACCACTGGATGACAAAAGGAATGTTTTTACCCAGTTGGGAGCGAATACATTCATAAATAATTAGTATTTTTATACAAAAAATCGAAAAAAAACTGTAAGTTTGTATGGGGGCTATATCTAAAAATGAACTTAACATAATCGTTGCCGAGAGAAGCTTAAGTTCCAAATTTCATTCTTCATATCTTCAACAAAAAGATGCCTAGAAACATTCAGACAGACAGACAGACGGACATGGCTCGATCGATTCGTCTCGTCGAGCTGATCAAGAATATATATACTTTATGGGGTCTACGACGTCTCCTTCAATGCGTTACAAAATGTCAGACAAACTGAATATACCTTTCACACTATGTGTGGCGGGTATAAAAACGAACATGGCTATTTTCCAAATAATTTCGGCAGGTGTCATTCACTCCCTGCATAAAAAACATTCAAAAAAACAAAGAAACTATTCACCACACTTTCTTCTTTTTTTGTCCGGTAGTGCAGCAATAGTTTTAATAAATTTAAATATTTACAAAAAACTAGCATCAATTAGGGGAGTTGATAGTGAGGTGATAGTTGTCATATTGTGCTACTAGGACAATTTTACTGTGAACGCATCTATTTGTCATAGTTTCTATTTAATTAATCAGCTGATCATGGAATGAAGTGTCACAAAAAAAAAAAAAAAAATCAAAATCCAAATAATCTTTAAATTGTCAATTGTGTACAAATTTTCTTTGTACAATTATTTTATTATACCCGCCACACATAGTGTAGTTTGTCTAAAAGTTTGTAACGCTTTGAAGGAGACGTCGTAGACCCCATAAAGTATATACATTCTTAATCAGCTCGACGAGACGAATCGATCGAGCCATGTCCGTCTGTCTGTATATTTCTAGGCATCTTTTTGTTGAAGATATAACGATATTAAGCTAAAATTTGGAACTTAAGCTTTTCTCGGCAACGATTATTCGAGAATGAGAGTGCCACGCCCATTTTTAGGTATAGCCCCCATACAGACTTACCGTTTTTATACCCGCCACACATAGTGTGAAGGGTATATTCAGTTTGTCGGAAAGTTTGTAACGCATTGAAGGAGACGTCGTAGACCCCATAAAGTATATATATTCTTGTTCAGCTCGACGAGACGAATCGATCTAACCATGTCCGTCTGTCTGTCCGTCTGTCCGTCTGTCCGTCTGTCTGTCCGTCTGTATATTTCTAAGCATCTTTTTCGTTGAAGATATAAAGATATTAGCTGAAATTTGGATCTTAAGCTTTTCTCGGAAACGACTATTATGAGTTCGAGAAATAGAGTTCCACGCCCATTTTTAGGTATAGCCCCCATACAAACTTACCGTTTTTTTCCGATTTTTGTATAAAAATTGTAATTATTTATGAATGTATTCGCTCCCAATTGTGTAAAAACTTTTTTTTTATGAAAATGGCTATTATTTATTCATGTATTTACTTCATATTGGGTAAAAACTCTTCCAATATCATGGTGCCACGCCCATTTTCAGGTGTTTCTTGCATACAACCTTACCGCCCGTTTCCATATATATTCGAGAAATATGTTGTTATACATATCTGTATTTTTAGCTCAAATTTTAAAATTAATATTGTGTGTAAACTTAGGTGACCACTGATGATTACATATAAACTCTTTAAAGATTCGTGTGGCGGGTATTTAAGCTTCGGTTCTACCGAAGTTTACGTTTTTCTTGTTTTATTTATGAATGTATTCGCTTTTTTTCGATTTTTTGTGTAAAAATACTAATTATTTATGCATATATTCACTGCAATTTGGCTAAAAACACTTCTTATGTCATCTAATGTCAAATCAGATGTGTCACGCCCAATTTTTGGTATAGCCCCCATACAAACTTGGGGCCATTTTCGAATTTTTGTATTAAAATGGTTTTTATTTATTTATGTATTTACTCCATATTGGGTAAAAACTCTTCCAATATCATGGTGCCACTCCCATTTTTAGGTGTTTCTTCCATACAAACTTACCGCCCATTTCCACATATTTTCGAGAAATATGTTGTTATACATATCTGTATTTTTAGTTCAAAATTTGAAATTAATATTGTGTGTAAACTTGGGTGACCACTGATGATTACACATAAACTCTTTAAAGATTCGTGTGACGGGTATTTAAGCTTCGGTTCTACCGAAGTTAACGTTTTTCTTGTTCTTTTTGACTCTAGCTTTTAGAAACGTTTTTCCAAGTTAAGCGTTATAACCCTGCTCAGTTGCTCAGTTTAAAATTGCGACGAAAATCGTTATTGGCGCTCTCATTTCTTTCTTGTTACTTCTTTAAATTTCTCCAGGCTTAGTTCTATCATATTTAGGACAAAGACCGACAAATATAGCGTTGAACCAGTTGATGAGTGAACGGATGATCGAAGTGCGCAACATATTGCACTCAAATACTCATCCCTGTCTTTTTGATCAGGTTTAATGTATGCCTTTATGCCTGATAAAATCGAAATAGTTACACGCTCTGAAGCGTTTGCTTGTGGCGAATGAACAGCTGTGAACGTGTAAGAAATGTGATGCTTACACAACAAATTTAAATATTTCATTGATTTTAAGAAAACATGCTTAGAAAAATGGTCGAGAACGATAAATATGGCTATATTTCCAGATCGATATCTTGGATATGGTCCCAAAAATTTAAATATAATTTTTGAAAAAACCTTCGTGCTTCCCCAACTTCTGGGGAGACACCCATTAAGTGGACGCGTTACGAAATTGGGAGGTTTTATAGACTTACAAGTTTCACATGCATTTAAATATGTGTTTATATGTTTACCAGACCTGGCCAAAAATAATATTTTCTTAATCTTTCTAAAGTTTTCCCTATGCCTCCATGCGATGCTAAATAATTGTCGTGCGCTTTCTTTAATACTTGCTGAATCATGTCCTTTGGAATGTAAAGCTTCCAAGCAAAAGTCATCCTTAAACAACATGCTCAGATCGCCTATATACGAAAACATCTATTACTTTTAAATCTGGCAATTCTTCCTTGATTTGCCTGTACTTTACTGATAAGATCTTTGTAATAATTTGATTGAAAATATGGCGAATCAAGATCGACAATTAACACACTATCAATTTCTACTGCAGCTACTTCATCTTCATAAGGCACAACATTATGTAATCCATGCCGATGAACTATTTTGAACATATGCCCTTGCAGTCTTGGAGCCCACCGAGCTAACCTTGAACTCAAGTATGCTTTGTGACATAAGCCACTTTAAAGAAGCATGATCCGGAATATCTGTGAAGTCATGGCCTTCAACGTAACGACGAAATCTTTTAATATTAAATTCACCTACACCAGTTTTGCTTTCATCACAGTGAATTTAGAACGATTTATCGAAATCCGGACTGCTTAATTCTGGTGCTGAGCGCATTAAACGCTTTAATTCTTCGAAAGCTTTACAAGCTTCATCGGTCATACAAAACTTTCTCTTGCCTTTTGACGAATCAGTTAAATGAGCAGTTTTAGAAGCAAACATACTTATGAATTTCCTATACCACCCTGTCATACCTAAAAACCTAAGTAGTATTTTTTAGAGTTTTAGGCACAGCGAAATCGACAAAAGCAGATAGTTTCTCAGGGTCATACGAACAACGCCATCCCCAAGTATGTGGCGAAGATATCAAACCTCTCGCATACAAAAGTTGCTATTCTCAATACTACAAGCCAAATCCTGAAGCACACTTAAATGACTTTCGATGCTATCTGATATTACTAACAGGTCATCGAGGTAAATAAAAATTTCATTTCGTAAATTTGGTGGCATCATCTTATCCATAAGTCAGAACGTAGTTTGTGGTGCATTGCACAATCTAAATGGTATGACTGTAAACTGATACAGTGGTTTTCCAGGAATTGTGAACGCGGTTTTGTCACGAGAAGATTTGTCAAGCGGTATCTGCAAAAACGCATCTTTTTAGTCAATAGTAGTTACATATGCTATTTAGCTCGAGGTAGTCGGCTTAAAATACCATCGATTTGTGGCAGAGGATAAGCATCTTTTGAGTTACCTTACTTACTATTCGACTGTCCAAGCATAATCGAATTTTTCATGGTATTTGTACAAAAGCATCAGGCGAAGACCAGGCACTGTCTGATTCTTCTATCACCCCCAATTGCAACATCCTATCTACTTCTGCATAGAGCAGTTTTTCACAGCAGGTGATATAGGGAAGTGTCTTTGTTTGATAGGCTTCGCGTTTTCAACGTCAATAACTAATTTGACAAAAGACAAAGGAATAAGATGTATGACTTGTAATTTTTTGAAATTTAACACGTTGTATTTCGCTTAATTCATGATGTAATTTCAGATCTGGTTCAAATTTTATTTCAGACACTATACCGGTAGGAAGTAAGTTCAGTAAATGCCAAAAATCGATTCTCAAATATACATTTTGTGATAGTAAAGGTATGACATACAAGTTGATATTTTTGTTTTCGCCTTTAAATTGAATTTCTACATCAACACGACCAACGATATTTTGCTTTTTTCCATCTGCAGCTATTACACACTATCTAATTGACTTCATAGCTACATTTTCTTTTACAATTTTTTCAGCCAACGTAGAAGATATGCAACTAATAGTAGCGCTTGTATCATGCAAGCCTTATATTGTTTTACCAAAAAGTTTTACATTAGCATATGGTCGAATGTTATTTATTTTATCAGATATAGCACTGATGCGTTGACGTCGAAAATCTTTAACAGAATGCCAAAAACATTTAATTCTTGACTTTGATCACGATTTAAAAATGGACTTGTTTAATTTAATGCAATTTACTTCATTTTTAAATTTGAAATTCTTTTATGTAAAGGCAAAATTGGTTGAAAATCTGGTTTAGTTTGGTCAAATTCGGTAGTATTTGTGTTAATCAATTTATTATTATTGACTGACAAAGTTATTCTGTTTGACTTGTCTGAGAAGCTGTCGATATTTTTGGTTTGCACTGATACTTCAGTGCAATCGCTTTGCCGTTTTTTTAAACATTTACGACAGTTTCACTTATACGTTTTGGTGCTCCGCAACGATAGCGAAAGATTTTTTGTTCTGCAAAGCAATCCTGGTATCTATGACCTTCTTTGTGGCAGTTCCAATTGAATTCGATTGATATATCACCATTCAGTTCACAAAAGTCAACTTCCAATTCAACTACGTTTCTTTTAAAGGGATCTGATTTGTTACACCCTCGTTTTCGTTGCAATATCGGTTTCTTATATCAATATCGGTTCTAGAATCACGAAACTTTTTTCTAAGAGCTTTGCATAATTCAGTCCCCTAAACTTGCGCAACGACTTATGAAAGCGCCAAAAACCAATCCGCAGCTTTTCTTTAGAAAAGAATATTTGCATTATCACTACACAGTATAAAAAAAATCGCTTTCTCTTTCTATGTATGCTTAAATCTTTAAAACTACACTAAGGATTGTGATGCGTTTTTTTTTTTTTTTATAGATAGAGTGATTGAAGAGGAAGGTTTATATTTATAATAACATCCTTTAAATAGTGGAGAAATACAGTTATTATTGAGTTTTCTAATGTGAAGTCGTAAATAATTAAATTTTTCCGCTTAGATTGCAAACGAAGGCTGAACCATTTGAAAGATGGTTCAAAAATCTTTTAGGCGTGCTCAAAGGATTTCCGGAATTTGGACCTGGAACTCATAGGTGGACCCAGAATATATTTTTTGACGAATTTTTTTTTTTTTTTAGATTTCAGGTGAGCACTAAGACTGAATTTTGTAAAATATCGACCCTAGCCTTATGGGCGCGTTGGAATAATAGTTAAAACATATTCTAGGCGTCTTCAAGGGATTTTTTTACCCGTTATAAATAGTGTAAACGGGTATATTCAGTTTGTCCAAAAGTTTGTAACGCATTGAAGAAGGCATCGAAAACCCCATAGAGTATATATATTCTTGATCAGCTCGATGAGACGAATCGATCTAGCCATGTCCGTCTGTCTGTCCGTCTGTCAGTCAGTCTGCCCGTCTGTTTGTTGCTATACGATTTATTCAATGAAGATATTAAGATATTGGGCTGAAATTTTAAACTTATGCTTCTCTCGGCAACGACTATGTTAAGTTCGAAAATGAGAGTGCCACGCCCATTTTTAGGTATAGCCCCCAGTTAATTATTTATGAATGTACTCGCTCCCAATTGGGTAAAAACATTTCTTTTGTCATCCAGGATCAAAACCAAGACGCCCATGTAACGGGTATTTCAGCTTCGGTTCCACCGAAGTTAACGTTTTTCCTTGTTAAAATTTGTATTTAGTCGACAAGTAGAAGCAAAAAAAATCAAAAAACAAAAAACCTGAGCAAATCCGCGGGTACATGCTAGTTGCATAATAATTCGAAGTCACTTCACAAAGTTTAAAGTTGTTAGAGCTTCAATTCTATACAGATATGTATATAAAACTAGCTGTACCCTGCCACGCTTCGTTGTGGCATATTGTGCTTTCAAGCATAAATAATGAATACACAAAGCATAAGTTACTCATCCATTTAATTTTGTAACACTTGTGGGTATATAATGTTGTTTGCTTTTCCCTTCTCGGCATAAATGGAGAAGCTATCTGGTTTATCTACACGGGAACAACCAACATACGGTTGCAATTATGGGAATTCGTGGAATGAGGACATATTCACTTTTGAATGGCCCCGCCAATATTGTTGCTTCCACTACATTGTTCATCAATTCCTTCCTATCTTCAAGTTCAGTATGTGTGGTGGCATCCCCGGCAGATCGAGTGAATTCAAAAGTTCCGTTAGGTAACCTATACCAAAAATCCGATCGGGAACACGCGATACCTCGTGCCATGTGGTTGAGATGCGACTGCAGATTAGGGCTGTGTGATTGTTGGAAATAATCGATTGTTGATGATTGTAAGGAAAAATCGATTATTGGTGATTAATCATGATTAGCACAAAACATTTTTTGATATAAGGTTTTAAGAATATTATATTTCATGATCTTCTTTTCAATGTAAAAAACTTAAAAAGTGAAGACCTTTTTTTTTTTTTTTTTTTTTTTTTTTTTTGTTCTCACTTTTAAAACGTTGTTTTTCGCTTGGTTCGTTGATTTCGAGACAATTGCCCTCTCTTAATTTTTTAGATAATTGATTGTTGATTAATCAATTGTTCATTCTTTAACTAATCGATCACTTGATTATACAAAATAATCGATTGCTCCTTGATTAATCGATTAATCACACAGTCCTACTGCAGATGCCCTTGGCAACACTCCCGAGTGTTGAGCTGGCGGTCTGCTGGTGACGCATCAGTAGGGGCACGGGGAAACGCAAAAAAACTGTTATATTTGCAAACGCAGATATGCTATTGTGCCATAAAAGTAGATAAAAACCGAGTCCGAACCTCAACACATATTTTGCCACCAACTTTTCTGGTCTGAGACCTAACTTTGAAACTTGAGCGGGACTTCTACGTTTATCAGTCTGGTTTAGAAATCTAGCGTTGTGTGACCCCACCAACTGAGTCAACGTTTGGTTCTTCACCCTTTTAACAGTTTGTATTTCAACTGCTGGTTTGTCCTGAGATTGCGCACCAATTCCTGATTTGCTTCCTCAAACTAGCTTCTACATTAGTTTGTATCATATGATCCATTGCTCAGTAAGTGCCTATAACAATGTATTTTGCATATTTGCGGCGGCGGCTTCTTTTAACTTTTTTGCACCACTTCGATTGTATTGGGTATTGTATTGGGCTTAAATGGTAGAATCACGATTTGTGTTATCTTTAGTTGCATTATTTATCGACAAAGAAGAACCAGCTCTTTTCATAGATTCTAGATTTTAAACGAGTCCCTATAGTTCGGTATCGTTTGTGGTATCTACTTGGCCGATCACTATGTGGTTGACCCTTTTCTCACGTTACTAGTCGTGCAACGGCCTGCCGGTCAAGGAAAAGAGACAAAAGATATAGCAGCACTTGTACAATAAATGAATATGCATACAATAAATGAAAATGCTTCAGTGTCAGGGAAGGCAGAAGGCTTCGAGCTCAAACCCCAGACGAGGCACTAAGTTGAATTTTAAAGTTAATAATTTATAATGTATTTAGAAATACATTATTCCATAATAAAACAAGAAAGAACGCTGAAGTCGAGTGACTGCAAGATACCCTGTACCCAATCTATATTATGTACCTTAATATACCTTATTGCATTAAATTTTCAAACAAAAACTTGAAAAATGAGGTCAATTTGTATGGGGGCAAAACCTAAAATTTTTTTTGATCCTACCCATATTAAGATATTTCATTATGACTATAATAGGCAAAATTTTTAAAAAAATTATGCTTCTTAAAATTAGAAACAATGACGTTTTCATGCAAAAAAACCCAAAATTTTGGGGTAGATTTGTATGGAGGTATCCTTTGAAAGGGGTTATAGAAAACCGTTTGTAAGTGCACACTTGACGGCATAGAAGAGTCTAAGTTTCAATTTTGAAAGCTCTACCTCTTATAGTCTCCGAAATAATCGTTTTCATACAGCAGACAGCATGACGGACGCATGGACGGACATACAGACAGACAGACGGACGGACAGACATAGCTAGTTCGACTCCCCTTTCAATGCTGATCAAGAATATATAAATTAAAAGAATCCGTTATTTTATTAATTTATTAAAAGAATTCTTTATTATTTAATTATTTATAATTTGCAGTACTATGTGCTTTACAATGAGTTTTTAGGACTTAACGTAAAGTAAAACTTTACGGACCTTGAAACTTCGTTTGGACAACGCGACGTTTGGTCACGTTTGCATTTTCATGAGCTCGGACATACTAGAGTTTTCTTATTTCTGCACGCGCTGTTAGCGCAGACTGATCGTCAGCAGATTTTACTGTGTGAGAAGCTTATTAGCGTGGGAAACGCTTTGAGTGCTAAGTTCTTCAAC